>CM067169.1:7825070-8057260 GCA_034093135.1 Erigeron breviscapus | reverse complement strand
GAGGACTAAGTTTGCCTCGCACGCCAAAACGTGCAGTACCTTTCCAAGGTGACACTTTCAATATGACTTTCTCTCCCACTTGAAACTCAAGTGGTTTTCGTCTACAGTCGGCATAGCTCTTTTGGCGATCTTGAGGCGCTTTCAGCCGTGCCCTAATTTCAACAATTTGATCAGTAGTCTTCTGAACTAGTCCATATTTCTACAAATGACGTTCGCCAGCATCAAGCCAACAGACAGGAGATCTACATTTCCGTCCATACAAAGCCTCATAAGGAGCACATTTGATGCTAGTGTGATAGCTGTTATTATACGAAAATTCAGCTAATGGCAAAAGGTATCCCAACTACCCTTGAAGTCAATGACACATGCCCGAAGCATGTCTTCTAAAGTCTGGATGGTACGTTCACTTTGTCCATCAGTCTGTGGATGGTAAGTCGTACTCATATTCAATTGAGTGCCTAGGGCTTCTTGAAAATGTCTCCATGATTGTGAAGTGAAACGACCATCACGGTCAGAGATAATAGACAAAGGAACACCATGAAGTGATACGATCTTTTCAATATATAATTGAGACAATTTCCTTATCTTCCAATTCTCTCGGATTGGAATGAAATGAGCAGACTTCGTTAATCGGTCGACAATGACCCAAATAGTATCGTATCCTTTCAGGGTTCGAGGCAGTTTAGTAATAAAGTCCATAGTAATCTGTTCCCATTTCCAGTCAGGAATTTGGGGTTGTTGGAGCAGCCCAGAAGGCTTTTGGTGCTCCGCCTTGACCATTGAACAATTTAGACATTTTGAGACATAAGTGGCGATATCTCTTTTCATACCAGGCCACCAATAAAAGTCTTTTAGTCCATGGTACATTTTGTCAGTGCCAGGATGGATTGAATACTTAGATCGATGACTCTCGTTCATTAAGAGTTCTCTAAGTCCATTATACTTGGGAATCCGCACTCTGCCCTTAACATGTCGGATCCCATCTCCATTCAATTCAAATAAATGTTCAGCATTCCACAATGCTTCTTTCTCGATACGCCCTGGCTATAGGGCATCGTTTTGATCGTCCAGGACTCTATCCCTTAATGATGAGCCAAGATAAGAACTTGCTCTTTTTATGACAGATAGTGAAATTCTATCTTTTCGACTTAGCGCGTCAGCAACAACATTTGCTTTACCGGGATGATATTTGAGTTCACAGTCGTAGTCACAGAGTAATTCTACCCGTCGTCGTTGTCTCATATTTAGCATTTTCTGATCGAACATATGCTGAAGACTTTTGTGATCCGTGAATACAGTACACTTGGTACCATACAAATAATGTCTCCAAATTTTTAATGCAAAGACAACCGCTCCGAGTTCGAGATCGTGGGTTGTATAGTTCTTTTCGTGGATTTTGAGCGCGTAAGCAATGACCTTACCTTCCTGCATAAGTACACATCCCATTCCCTGATGTGATGCGTCACAGTATATCACGAAGTTTTCAATTCCATTCGGTAACGCTAAAATAGGAGCATTACATAGCTTGTCTTTCAACGTTTGAAATGCCTTTTCTTGGGCATCCTGCCAAATAAATTCCTTGGTCTATTGAGGCAACAACGTCAAAGGTTGAGCAACCTTTGAGAAATTCTCAATGAATCTCCTGTAATAGCCAGCCAGTCCAAGAAACTGACGAATTTCTGTCGGGGTCTTAGGGGCTTCCCACTTCTTTATTGCCTCGACCTTAGATGGATCTACATGGATTCCATCCGCATTCACTACATGACCCAAGAAGTGTACTTCCCTAATCCAGAATTCACATTTTGAGAACCTTGCGTACAGTTCTTGATCCTTGAGCAGTTGTAAAATGGTTCTCAGATCTGAGATCAATTTTGGAAAAGTGTGATGCACCTTCCAGTTGGTCAAACAAGTCGTCAATACGAGGTAAAGGGTACTTGTTCTTGACGGTCAACTTGTTCAATTCTCTATAGTCAATACACATGCGCATAGAGCCGTCTTTCTTCTTAACAAATAAGATTGGAGCTCCCCAAGGTGATGAGCTTGGGCGAATTAGTCCTTTTGCCAACAACTCTTGAAGTTGTTCGGACAATTCTTGCATTTCTGACGGCGATAGGGTGCCTTGGCCACGGGTGCAGCTCCAGGGACCAAGTCTATGTTGAACTCAATTGGTCTATGAGGTGGAAGTCCAGTCAAGTCTTCGGGAAACACCTCCGGAAAATCTTTAACAACTGGAATATCTTGTATGCCTTTACCCTCTGGTTTCCTTTCAACACTAGTGCCAAGAAAGCAGGGTATTCTTTTTGTAAATATCTATTCGCTTTTATCGCCGACACTAATATCAATTCCTTCCCTGACTTGTCTCCTTGCACTATCAATGTCTCGCCATCTAGAAGGGGTATTCTTACAACCTTCTCGTAACAACCAATATCGGCGCGAACTCTAGACAACCAGTCCATACCAACGATCACATCAAAACTTCCTAGCTCTATGGGAATTAGATCAATTTTAAAGGTTTTACCAGACAATGTCAAATTGCAATCTACTAAATGATCTCTAGCAACATACTTTTGATCGTTTGCATATTCGACGATATAAGTTTCTTTCATGGGGATAGCTACTATATTAAATCGAGACTTAAATTCTAAGGATATAAAGCTTTTATCAGCACCAGAGTCGAATAACACAAAGACATAATGATTATTGAGTATGAATGTACCTATCACAACGTTAGGATCACGTCGTGCATCAGCAGCATCCAAAGCAAAAACTCGACCTCTGCCTTGTCCTCCTTGATTCCTAGCTTGATTGTTCCCCGCATTGTTCCTCACGGGAACTATAGCATAGTTGTTCGGGTTTAGATTGAGTCGTGGACAAACGGGTCGCATATGGGTTTCGCTCCCACACTCGTAGCATTGATTGGGTGCCTTCTCCTTACAGTATTTTATCAAATGTCCCGTCTTTTTACAACGGTGACAAGAAGGACAATTTCCCCTGTGATGGAGATTACACCTATTACACTTGGGGTCTATGCCAGTATATCTCTTGACGTCTTGAGCAACCACAGCAAAGTTTCTAGCAGTCCTAAACCTCTTGCCATTTCCACCGTCGCCAAATCCACTACTAGAGGCATAATCATTCCTTCTCTTGACAACCTCATTTCCAACAGAAGAACCAGTGGTTCTTTTCAAGTCTATCACCGTCCGGTTGGTTGCACTAACTGCCGCTTGAAGAGTCAAAGGATTAAAAGCGGCTACCAACCTTCGGACATCAGGTGACAAGCCATAACAGTATCTTTCGATTAATTTCTCCTCCGTATCTACCATACGAGGGACTAGTCTTGCCAACTCATGAAAATGAGTTGTGTATTTCTCGTTGTCTAGTCCAATCATACTATGATTCCAGAATTCACCTTCCATTTTCTGTACTTCCTCCCGAGGACAGTACTTTTCCATCAACATCCTTTTAAAGTTCAACCAAGGTATGCTATTAGCTGGCTCTCGACCACGAGTCCTTATCTGCTCGTTCCACCATGACAAGGCGTGTTTTTGAAATTGAGAGGCAGCATATTCCACTTTGTGCTCTTCGGCACAACGGCTGATATGAAGCACCGCCTCTATGCTTTCTAGCCAATTGATTAGTCCGACAGGACCTTCGGTGCCATGGAACTCCTTTGGCTTACAATAAGTGAAGGTCTTAAAGTCACTCCCGTGCAGATGAACTCGAGGAATAACTTGTTCAGCCGTAGGTTCGACATTGTTACTATTGTCAGCATGATGATTATTATTGGCGTTCATGCTCGCCGTGATCTGAGCGACTAAAGTAGGCATGGCGGCCAACAACTGTTGTGTCACAAATGCTGCCATATTATTTTCCCCGCCAGCATGTGGGGTAGATCCAGGACCAGTGTTCACATTGACAGCAGCAGCTTCCGGTCCTTGTTGGATCACAGGTTCTTCCTGTTCAGTCTCATTAGGTCTAGGAGTTGATCGAGTAACTCTCTTTTGCGCAGTTTTCTTACTTGGAGCCTTTTTATGGATTTTGCTTCGCGTCTTAGGAGCCATTAGTCTATGACATGAACAAAAATGTCATTTAGAGATTTCCTTGAAAGGTAAATCAGAAAGTAGCTTTGCAAGACAGATGACAGTACAATGCAAGTCACAAAATGTTGACTTGTATGAATTCATGTACTAGACAAGACAAGAAAATATGGAACATCATATTTCTAGAGTTAAGAATAAGCAAGTGACATAGTCTGAACAAGTATGTAAGCCAAAAGACAATCGTATTTCATTGATGTTCAAAAATTTACATAGTCTGATAGGTACGATCCATAAACATGTGGGAACTACATCCACAATGATAGACTACATAGTCAGAGTGATACGATTCAAAGACATGTGGGAACTACATCCACAAAAGATAGACTACAACTCAAAGTACAAAAGTATGAGTTGTTATAAGTTCTATGCTTACAATACGTTACTACTACTAGATTACATCTTAAAAAGAACAACGACTAGCAAAGCCACAACCAAGGCTACCAAAACTAACAATATCCAGACCAATGTTCCAATAGTCTCCTTCCCCTCCTTAGCAACAGTCATAGCCTCAGAAGCATGAAGATAAGCTCCAGTCAACGCTTGAGCTTGATTCTCAATAGCCTCCCTAGTACGGATGAGAGAATTGTTCATCCTTGACATTTGTCGGAGAGCATATTCCGACCTATCAGTTGCATCAGCAACTGGCATCCCATTAGCAGCATCGGGATTGTAAACAGGCACTCTGGAGGGACCCGCAGCATACGGATCGCCCAGAAGAAAGGAGGGACCAAACACACGGTTGTCCTGAACCGGTGCAGAAGGACCAGGAGCATTAGGATCTCGAGGAGCGTAGGGTAGACGAGCTCCCTCGGTAGTCCTCCTCTGATATGGAGCTACCGGTAACAGAGATGGTTGAACATGAATAGATACATGTTCATTTCCAGATTCACTGGATGTTGACACCAGATTTATGGGGCGAGATTCATTGCCCGAAGCCTCAAACTGTTCCTCTTCAGAAGAGTGAGGAACACGAGGAATGGAGTTTGCTACAACTGGAACTTGAGGAGTACCAGGAACAACAGCATAAGAGCTAGCTCCATCCGACATGACTAGTCTGAAAAGATAGTCAAAGAATCCATATGAGTCTAATGGATGAGACAGTACAAGTCAAATGGATGTGACAGTACGCAGCACATGAGTTTTTAAAGAAATCTTTGTCTAGATTATACACATACGATTTGGGTTTCTGTTACCAACATATCTTCAATGCTTATATATAGGGTCACCCGCAGCCTTCCCGCCACATCTACAGTATGTTGTTAATATAATCCAAACTATCACGTATATAAATCTTATGTATACACATACGATATGAGTTTCTATTCCTAACATACCTTCAATGCTTATATATAGGGTCATCCGCAACCTTCCCACCACATCTACAGTATGTTGTGAATATAATTCAAACTATCACGTCTATACACAATCTAGGATATTTATATCGAGCCTTATATTATTTTACAAAATCGGGACGTAGTTAATCAGGTTAGGTCTAATTATAGAAAAATAATATAACTCTCGAGCTAATTATCCTAAATCTTATTTGACTTAGATTTCCTTTTGAAACGATAATGGCTATAGATTGAGTTTTTCCGGAGGAAAAACTCTGTATTAACTATAACCTTGTCTCTGATACCAATTTTTGTCACACCCCGTTGTAGCGGAAATACAGGGTTAACAAATAATTGTGTACTAATCAGAAGGTAAATAGAGATTACATCCATTAATGCCAATACATGTTCAATACAAGTACAATCGTTCAAATGTGGACCCCAAAATACGGATACAAGTCATCCTCATTTGGAACTGGGCCCACTAAATATGAGTTCAATAAATTGGACAGTCTAATACAATTAAAGCTAAAAACATGAGAGTCCTCAAATGTCTGGTGCTAATTGTACGTCCAAGTCAAAAGAATGGCCCTATAATGCCAAATACGATTCCAAGACTTACTGTTGGTCATCTGAAAAGCATGAAATTTGAGAGGATCAGCTATCGAAATAGTTGGTGAGTTTACAGTGTGTTTGACTAAAAGACCAGTCGTCATTGGGAGCACAAAATGACATGTAGTTATTAAGACAAGACAGTCGGGATCAATATCCGACAATAAGACTAATTTCCCTCGCACAGGTCTCCCGTCAACAATGGGGTGCGGACCAGTATACCTCGCACAGGTCTCCCGTCTACAATGGGGTGCGGACCAGAACAAAGACAGTCAGGCACTAAATCTGACAAGACAACCATTAGGATTTCATAATGGTGATAACTACATAGGGGCAACATTTTAGTTCGTCAAACACAAAGAACAATTTAGTCAGCCGACAACATGGCAAGTCAAAGTCATTTAGTTCAATATTTCATAAGACATGTATACACATTTTCAGGCAGCCGTCAACATGGCAAGACATAAGACAAATGATTTAATTTACCAAATCTCATGGCATAGACAAAGACGAATCATTTATAAAGTAGTAGTGTATACAGTACATGCTTTTCAGGCCCAAAGTAAAAGGAAAAAGGGCGCCATAAACTCACCTTAGCGATCTAAGTGCTAAAAGGTGCAATGTAGCTCGAGAAGATCAGCAGTCAATTCTCCACGTTATCCAAAACCTATGATATGATTACCAATAGTGAGGATCCAAGCTCACAATGACAAGTATCCTATGTAGAACTACTTAGCTATAGACCCTAGAATGCCATAACCGAGAATGTGATTTAAACTTTCATTTTATTTAACTTCAGTTGGTAATATCAATGACATTGTCATTATAAGGTAGTCTAAAGTACCATTCGATATTCACCAAGTTCAAACGTTCAAGTTGTCAAAAACTAAAAATATCAAACAGACTAAAAACTCGCGGCGCGAGAGCAGACCTGCACGAGTGAAAGTGCAGTTTTTGACCATTTTCGCCAAACCAAATCGTTTCCATTTCAAACCTTTTCATTCCAACAAGTTTAAACATATTCAAAAGACCTGGAAACATCCATTTCGCCTACCATTTCACCATTTCAACCATTTTGATTTCAACTTCTTATTTCTAAATCAAAAATCCATCTAACAACCAATATCAAAACTCATTTCATCTTCTTGACTAATAAGTTCAATTCAAAGTAAATGAAACCAAATAATAAGATTAAATTTAGAAGAATTAAAAGTTTGAAGAATTTAGTCACTTACCAAATTTAGTGTTCTTGAATAAAATGAAGAAGATGAAGATGATGATGATTCCTTGATTAATATTATGCCATAAAATCCTTTCCTTTAATCTTCCCATTTGATTTCTCTTGCCAAACCAATTGAAAGTGTTTTTGTGTGTGTGTGTTTTGTGTGGCCGAACCAAAGAAGAAGAAAAGAAGATGATGGGGGGTGTTTGGTGGTTTACTCACGTCCACAAGAAGGGAGGCCGGCCCATGTGGCTAAATTTTGATATTTTTAGTACCCCTAATTTGATAAAGTGCTTACGATTTAAATACCAAATGACTAAAAGGTTATAATTTTAAGTAAAGGTATTTTCCCTCGTGTCATTTAAATTAAGACAAGTCAATAAAGTTTCGTCAAAGTGAACTTTATAATATTAAGTCTAGACAGTCTATTTATTTTGTACAAGACATAACCTTTAAATATTCATTTAAAGTTATTTTTAAGACTCGGCATTCGTCTAGATAGCTAATAGTCTACGTCATCAAGATACATCTAATTTGACTAAGTCAAAGTCATTTAGTTCAATATTTCATAAGACATGTATACACATTTTCAGGCAGCCGTCAACATGGCAAGACATAAGACAAATGATTTAATTTACCAAATCTCATGGCATAGACAAAGACGAATCATTTATAAAGTAGTAGTGTATACAGTACATGCTTTTCAGGCCCAAAGTAAAAGGAAAAAGGGCGCCATAAACTCACCTTAGCGATCTAAGTGCTAAAAGGTGCAATGTAGCTCGAGAAGATCAGCAGTCAATTCTCCACGTTATCCAAAACCTATGATATGATTACCAATAGTGAGGATCCAAGCTCACAATGACAAGTATCCTATGTAGAACTACTTAGCTATAGACCCTAGAATGCCATAACCGAGAATGTGATTTAAACTTTCATTTTATTTAACTTCAGTTGGTAATATCAATGACATTGTCATTATAAGGTAGTCTAAAGTACCATTCGATATTCACCAAGTTCAAACGTTCAAGTTGTCAAAAACTAAAAATATCAAACAGACTAAAAACTCGCGGCGCGAGAGCAGACCTGCACGAGTGAAAGTGCAGTTTTTGACCATTTTCGCCAAACCAAATCGTTTCCATTTCAAACCTTTTCATTCCAACAAGTTTAAACATATTCAAAAGACCTGGAAACATCCATTTCGCCTACCATTTCACCATTTCAACCATTTTGATTTCAACTTCTTATTTCTAAATCAAAAATCCATCTAACAACCAATATCAAAACTCATTTCATCTTCTTGACTAATAAGTTCAATTCAAAGTAAATGAAACCAAATAATAAGATTAAATTTAGAAGAATTAAAAGTTTGAAGAATTTAGTCACTTACCAAATTTAGTGTTCTTGAATAAAATGAAGAAGATGAAGATGATGATGATTCCTTGATTAATATTATGCCATAAAATCCTTTCCTTTAATCTTCCCATTTGATTTCTCTTGCCAAACCAATTGAAAGTGTTTTTGTGTGTGTGTGTTTTGTGTGGCCGAACCAAAGAAGAAGAAAAGAAGATGATGGGGGGTGTTTGGTGGTTTACTCACGTCCACAAGAAGGGAGGCCGGCCCATGTGGCTAAATTTTGATATTTTTAGTACCCCTAATTTGATAAAGTGCTTACGATTTAAATACCAAATGACTAAAAGGTTATAATTTTAAGTAAAGGTATTTTCCCTCGTGTCATTTAAATTAAGACAAGTCAATAAAGTTTCGTCAAAGTGAACTTTATAATATTAAGTCTAGACAGTCTATTTATTTTGTACAAGACATAACCTTTAAATATTCATTTAAAGTTATTTTTAAGACTCGGCATTCGTCTAGATAGCTAATAGTCTACGTCATCAAGATACATCTAATTTGACTAAGTCAAAAGTCCAAAAGTCTAACAATTTCCACGTCAAAGACCGTCTAAGTTTGACGAGATTATGATAATGACTTAGCTAAAATGAGATTAAGACTAACCCGTTGCTAATTAATTACGAGTTGTCACAGCATCCCCGACTTCTTAGGACTACGTCCCGAAATTAATTGTTGTTCAGTAAACAGATGAGGATAATGATCCATCATATAGTCTTCACGTTCCCAAGTCGAGTCGGGTCCGTGTTTTGAGTTCCAACGAACTTTTACCAACTTGATACTACAGATCATGATTTTATTCTTACCCCTCCTGCACCTGGTGTTGAGACTAGGAACCAGTATGATGCACTTTGTCAGATTAACACTGATGAGGTCAGTACTCCCTCAGTTGAGCCTATTGTTCCTGTTGATGATGATTTTGAGGATGAGTCGGATAGCGATGAAGTTGAATCCATTGAAGGTGACACTGATCCGTTCATGTAGATGTTTGGTTCATAAATATTGACTACTAGCTTTGTTTTTCATTCTTATTGTTTATATTGCTAGTTCGATTGTTCTTGGGTGTTCTGGGCCTGTCCAGTCATTCACTTGATTCATTTCCTGCATCACGGGTCCCCTTTATTATTTGCGGGGGCCCCGTGAGGGCATTTACTATGTAAATGTTTAAGTCAACTGGCATTCAGCCATGTTGCCTGTTCTTATTTGTGATTATACAAGTTAACCAGGGGTGACGGCCTTTTACCGAAAAAAAAACAAAAAACTTATTGGGAAATACTAGGCTTGTTATATCAACTATCTATTTTCACATTGAACCACTTGGTTAAACCCCAGTGGCCAGGAGTGTTTCACTAAACCTGCTATGCGGGGCCCCGGGGGAGTTTACTCCAAGGTCTCGAGTTCGAGCCTTGGTAGGTTCCCCTCGACGGTATTTTCCAATTAAGGAGGTGGTATGGTGAGAAAGGCTATTTAAGATCCGCTTAGTGCGGGACCCTTTCGTTGTGCGATTAGCACACATCATACGCGTCTGAGGTAAAATTCACTTGTCAAAAAAAAATAATCTATTTTCACATTGCCAGCTCTATTAAATCCACAAATACATCATTGGTCGTATCTCTTCAAAATCAATTTGGGAGCTAGAAAAATCACAATGTAAACTTGCATCATTTGTCGCTCTTTAGCATTAATCATGTTCTTCCATATAGAAATCAATATTTTTTCTTTCTATTTTATGAAGATGTCAGAAGTCACCATTTTCTAGTATATATTTAGGCGCGTGGGATCCCGACCTACTAGCTGGCATCTCCACCAGACTATTTGCAGCGATAATCGCTGCAAATAGTGGTGTTTTGTCCATATCCAACTATTTGCAGCGATTATCGCTGCAAATAGAGGGGGGGCCCGATATTTCTTTGCCAGATTTGCCATTACTGGCAGGGGGCCCGCACTATTTGCAGCGATTATCGCTGCAAATAGTCGTAGTGGTCGAGATACTAAAAAAAAAGGTTGGGATCCATGAGGCGTATATTTATTATACCTTTATGAGGCTATAATGTATGCAGGCTGACAAACTATATATGCTGGAGGCTGATAAACCTGCTTTGCTATTTACCTCGTTTACTAATAGTAAAAACAATACGAAACATGCAGTATGAGACAGGTAGCTAAAAATGGAAAAAATAAACAAGATGGCAGATAATTACCATTCAGCTCCTTCAATATTCATTTCGTTAAGTATTAACATAGAACACATAATTCATATATTTATATGTATCTTATTAATATTATTAAAATGTTTTTATCAAAACATCTTTTTGAATTGTTTTATATAACATCCAATCTAATCTCAACCTCATCTCAATATATAGTAAAACAAGATATCGAAGAAGGTTGTGGTGCCACCAGAATCACTTCTTTTCCCGCTTTTCTTTCCTTTATAATCAGGGACAAAGCTAACTTGGGGGAGTGTTGGCACATGACCCCTCTCCAATTTTTCATACAATGTAAATTTTTTAATATTTAAAGGTATGTTTGAAATTTTGCTCTTACAAAATGATAAAATGAATAAATATAATGAATACATATAAATAGTAAGATTAACATTTTAATATTATTCTTTAAAGATTAATTATCAGTCTCCCTTTCTGTCTATGATTAATTACATTATGTAACTATCTATTTTTAACATTAATACATTATACTCTATCATTTTATATCTAATTACTTTTTATACTCTGTATATAATATATTTTAAATTTAATCAATTTATCTTAAATTTTTAATAATTTATAATCTTATCTTAATCTTAATCTTAATCTTAATCTTAATCTTAATATATACTATAAGACAGTTAAACTAATGATTTATTGACCAATCACATCGCTCGATTTCATCAAATTGACTTTCACTTATGTCATCATTTAGTTTAATTATAAATTAAATTTCTAATAATCATTATCCAAATATATTATTATATTAGTATTTGTAGAAAAAGTCTCATTAATTTACACTTTTTTGTTTTCTATCAATAATTTACACTTTTTATCCTTAAATACTTAATTTATATATATTACAATTACAATTATGATTTAATTAATACTAAAATATAGTAATTCTATTATCATCTTAAGGGAACAAATTATAATTATATTAATATTAACAATCTTTATTTTCGAGAGTCCTGGTTTTCAGGCATACGTGTAATTTAGGAGTAGATGTAGAATAGAATGTCGTTAAAAAAAACGTAGGATGTATATTTTGATAAGGAAACTTTAGATTTCCTACATTTGTAATACTATAAGCTTACATTTATAATTCCTTAAAAAAAGCTACCACCAAACAATCTTCTTCTATATTACGATTCATATTTTTTTTCAATTTGTCAAACTTAAAATTCAACATCCACACTTACACAAACTCATTAACAATATGAACAACAATTCAATAAATCTTAATGGGAAACAGAAACCCAAAAAATGAAAAATTAATTAGTATATAGTAGATGTAACAAAAGGTAACCCAGAAAATGGTTCATCATTATATGAACTACCGATCAATTATATGATAAACAAATGAATATCGAGAGGTACACATCTAAATTATTTTACTATTAAATAAAAAATACATTATCGTAATGTTTGTCTGCAAGGGCGGATCTATGTGGTTACCACATAGGTCCATGGACCTAGGTTAAATTAGAATTTTTTTTGCAAGCATATGAAAAATTATGTTTGGACACATGTTAAAAAAAGGTTTGGACCTAGGTAAATTGCTAAGTAAGCTTTTTTAAGGCATTTTAAGTGGATTAATTATAAATCATCCTTATAAGATCAAGGTAATGTTACAGGTGGTTTCATGGTGGAAAAGAATATTGAGGAAGATGACCAGAGACTTCTATTTAGTATTTTACATTCATACCCTTTATCTATATAAACATGTGTAGTTTAATCCCTTAATAATATACCTACTCCGTACTTTCTTTTCGTTTTCAATTATGTGGGCTTTCGTTTTCAATTATCTATGGGGCCCAATATTATTCATTGGTTTTGACTTTTGACAAGCATAATATTTCAATTAGCTGTTTCTTCATTGACTATAGCGTAATTAACATAGAAATTTAGTTAAACTTTAAAGGATTAATATTGTAATAATTAAAGTATTAATGTTAAGAGGATAATAGTGAAAATATTACATAAGTTTAACATTTTTAAAAATAAAGAGTTATTTTTTTTAATAATATTGTATAGATGATAAATACGAAAGTAATATGTTAAATGAAAATGAGATGAATTATGAGAATTACCAAAAACGATAGTAATCGGACTAGAAGTTGAGTTAATGTTATGGCAAGGAATAACTAGCAAATCTTATGAGAATTTCGATTGATTGTTAATAGGTGCTTTAATTTGTAAAAAAACTTGCTTTGTGAAAGATTTTCGACTTAATATATATAATGTTTTGTGAAAACCCGACCCGACCCGTTTTTGAATACAGAAAAAAATTACCAAACTAAATTGGACACACGTTTTTCATTCTATCGCATGTTTGCCTGTAACAGAATACATTGACATGGACGACCCAACTTATATTTGTAACTCGTGTCATAGGGTCTAATTAATACTATATAACTGTTTTATTCGTTATAAATAACTTTATAAATTTTTCTGTCGATAATTCCGACGGACATTCTGTCGCTAAATATTAGATTATTTAATAGATAAAAGAAATCAAAATTGAAGTTTCGCGGACTACCGACGGAAATTTACGTAGGCAAAGTTGAGGTTTCGTCGCTAATTCCGTCGGAAAATATTACCGACGTGGTTTTTACCAACGGATTTTTTCTGACGTTAATCCGTCGGTAATAGTCTTTACCGACGGATTACCTACGGAAATGACCGTCGGTAAAGCCCAGTTTTCTAGTAGTGGTTTGTTCTACCCTGAATATTTACGTACATAATCTATTTATTTTATGACTTTCAGTACAATCTTTTTGGAAATTTTTGATCAGCCACTTTCTCATAGACACAAATGCATAGCACTTAACAGTTGTAGTACTTTACATCCACAAAATGGCAAAATGTTTATAAAGAGCAACCAAAAATATATTTATATTAAAGAAAGAGAATTATGTTATTTATATTTGACTACGATATACACACATGCACATCCATTACTACGTGGAGACAAAGTTCTCTATACTCTAGAAAATACCATGTGTATATCCCGACACACATAAAATAGGACCATTTGAATTAAATTGTTGGATGGGTCATTCATATTCTGCAAACGGGAAATATAACGACAAGCTAACAACCCCTAGCTCGCACCCTTATATATAAGATTGGAAAATGATTAATCTTTTTTTAAAGATCTTTAAACTTTTTTTATTTAAATCCTCAAAACATGATTCCACTAACTCTCTTTCCTTATATCTCATAATCTCATATCTCTTAATTTTGACACTTGTCATGATTAATTAGTTAGAAAGATTTTTAGATTGATTAGTTAGGATGATATATCGTTCCCTTTTAAGATTTATCCTAGTGTAAACTCTATAATGTATAATTTGGTTATGTTTAAAAACTTTTACAATCTAAGGACCTGTCAACCTGTTCATGTGGAGGAGGCAGCGCATTTATTTGACATGGGACTGCGTGGCGCTATTGCAGACATTGTGGTTTGTGGTGGTCCTTTTTTTGGGGACCTCCAATGGAGATTGGCTTCATTACCTATCAGGTCTGGGGGTTTAGGGTTATATTCGGCAGTTGAGGTTTCATCTTATGCATTTGTGGCATCAAGGGCCCAATCTTGGGTTCTACAGGATCACATCTTACGAGACAGTGGTATATGCGGTATGGATTCTGATTATGCTTGTGCCTTGGCTGGTTTTCGTGATACGATTCCCAGCTTTGATGTTTGTAACACCCGACGTTTAAAAATATGGGTTTTCAAAAATCTTTCACCTAACGGTGTTAAATTGCGGAAGTAAAGACCGTAAAAGTCAAAACCGATAAAAACATTTTGGTTTCTGCATTTAGTTGGTGTTACATGCCATATCAAACAATAGTTCAAATGAAAACCCAACGGTTGCCCAACATTAAACAACCGTTCACACATTATTACATATATTCGACATCAAAATGAAATGTAATCAAAAGTCTCCATAATAAGCAACTAGGGGTAGCTAAGGAATCTGCATGCTTTCTACCCACGCTCTCACGTCCTGCACCTACAAGTCCTTCAAGCTAAACCTGAGGGAACAACCACATTAAAGAAACAAGTGTTAGCTATAAGAATAGCTAAGTAAGACCACACTTAATTTAAAAGCATTTGTCCAATTAAAACATTTCTTCGTTAATAGACAAACTCATTAGGCACAACACACAACACACATAACTGCATAACAACTTCATATCATTTAGGATAATCATCCTAAATGTGCCTATCCTGCATTAGTTCACACATTGTCACACATATCTTCGTTTACTGCATATAAGTGTGCCCTGCGTCACACCCGACTGGATGATCAACCAAAGGCTAATCATCGTATGTCGTTAAGGAATGGCAAGCCAATCCAAGAGTAATCCGTATGTGGAGGTTGGTCAAACCCCTCGTATTACTCGCCCTGCATTATAAAGACCATGTTGCAAGGAGCCACCCAAGCAACAACTACGTCAACGCACTCGCCCGGCTAAGGCTAGTACGGGTTAAGCTTAACACTTTCCCTGCATTATATTTACGAGCTCGGTTTCACACATATGGTTTAGGTAACACACATTCCTAAACCGTCACACACATATAGTCTAGATAATACACATTCCTAGACATTCACACACTTTATCTTCATTACGTTTGGATCCTTAAACGTGCAAGTGACATGGCAACCTACCAAGTCTAGTGAGCTAGGTGTACAAGCCATGTAAGCATGCATATATCACACGTCAACATCATTTCTATATTTCACACATAATAAGATACTTCGTATTGCTACATAAACTGCATAACAGTACACTACATTAAACAATACTTCATTTCACTACATTAAGGTCTGCATTTCAGGTCTCATGGTCAACTACATATCCCATAATACCTCCCGTGTAACCCGAGATACCCACATATATCATATGTTACCGTTAAGGAAGTTATAAGTATGAAACCTTTGCTTGTTGAACCCTCAGCGTGACAAAAGTAGTGTATCTTACCTTGATACAGCTTAACAACAAGCTACAAGCACAATACAACGATGACTAGGTGTCTCCAATAACCTAGAACAAGTATAAGATCGAAATATAAGCTAAACGACACCTTTTGTGAAATCTGGGCATGTGGTGCGCCGCACCTTCCATGTGGTGCGTCGCACCAATCCTCCAGGGAATTCAGATCAAGACCAGGTGCGCCGCACCAGCCCTTGGTGCGTCGCATATCGGGGTCCATCATAAGAAACCCAAAAACCCAACTGGGCAACTTTGGTGCGCCGCACCTGGGGTGCCGACCAGCAAACTAATTTTTGTTCTATGATCAAACGAATTCCATACGAACCCATACCCCAAATCCAACCTGGGGACTTAAATTAATCCTTTTAATTGCACTTTCATCAACTTTAACCATCCTATTAATCCTTTAATCCTTTACATCATGAATCAATCATTTAATCACCCGAATAACATGAAATCGGTGAACGTTTAATCAAATAACCCAACCCAAACTCTTATGGCCTGGATTAAGACTAATATAAGACTCACACAATCAGATCTCAGATGAGGAATACCTATATTACCTGTATTCGGTGATAAAGATCCAAGATCTAAGCAATACACGATCGATTTGGCTCCAAAACGAATAGATCTAGAGAGAAACTTGAGAGGGAAGGGAGGGGATCAGCTAGGGCTTGTTTAAGAGGAAGAAAATCTGCATAATGGCTCTCTAATGACAACCCCTAAGCCTCTAAACCCGTTTTTGACTTTGCACACATGTCAAAACTAGCCCCTAAGCTTCATAATCCTTCATTATTGGTCACAAACTACTTTATTGACCATATACATCATTAATCCTTCATTAAATGTCACTACATAGACATTAATCTTCATATTACACACATTTATACTACATTAACATTTAGGCTTACAAGCCTCACACATAACACACATTAACTACATATAAGCATTAAATCTAAAATAGACTTAACGACACACACAATATTGACTTAGCGACATTAGTCAACTAGTAAAGAAAAGTTTGGGATGTTACAATTACCTCCCCCTTAAGAGGATTCCGTCCCCGGAATCTCATCGGTAAGGAACAACTCGGGATACTTTTCCTTCATTACTGCTTCAGTTTCCCACGTTAAGCTTTCTCCATGATTATGCTTCCACTTTATCAACACTAGGTCAATCACTTTTTGGCGTAACTTCTTTTGCTTTCTTCCAAGTATCGCTACCGGTTCGTCTACTATTCTCTTCATTGGGTCAATACTCACGTCTTTAATAGGAATCACACTTGACTCATCAGCTAAACATTTCCTCAAGTAGGATACATGGAAGGTGTTGTGAATTCCATCCAATTCTGGAGGTAATTCCAACTGATATGCCACGTCTTTAATGCGCTTCACAACTTTAAAAGGTCCAATGAAACGTGGACTCAACTTTCCCTTCTTTCCAAATCGAATAACTCCTTTCCAAGGTGATACTTTCAGCATCACTAAATCACCAACATTAAACTCAATCGGTCTCCTTTTCTTATCTGCATATGTTTTCTGCCTTTCTCTTGCCACACGTAAGGCTTCTTTAGCTACATTAACCTTTTCAGAGGTAATTTCAATAATTTCGGGACCGGTCAACTACTTTTCACCGGGCTCCATCCAACAACTTAGAGTCCTACACCTTCTACCATATAACATCTCAAATGGTGGCATTCCAATGATTGCATGGTGACTATTGTTGTAAGCAAACTCAATCATCTTCAAATGATCATCCCATGCTCCACCGTATTCAAGTACACACGTTCTCAACATATCCTCCAAGGTTTGAATGGTTCTCTCACTTTGCCCATCGGTTTGAGGATGATAGGCGGTACTCAAATTTATTCTACTACCCAACTCCCGTTGAAGACCCTTCCAAAAGTTTGACACAAACCTCGAGTCTTGATCCGAAACTATAGATAAAGGAACTCCATGTTTCGCAACTACTTCATCAATGTACATCTTTGCCATCTTCGTTAAAGGCACATCTTGTCGGGTAGCTAGAAAATGAGCACTCTTCGTCAATCTATCCACAATCACCCATATCATATCATTCCCTTTCGGCGTTTTAGGTAGCTTCGTTACAAAGTCCATGGTAATATGATCCCATTTCCACTCGGGAATGTCTAATTGATGCAACAAACCATACGGCTTTTGATGGTCCATTTTCACACGTGCACACGTCAAACACTTTGCTACAAAATGAGCTACTTCCCCTTTAATATCCGGCCACCAATAAATCGACTTCAAATCTGCATACATTTTGGTGACACCGGGATGAACTGAATATCTACTTCTATGGGCTTCCTCAAGGATCAATTCTCGGTTATCACCAAGCAATGGCACCCAAATTCGACCCTTGTATGTTTTGAACCCACGGCTATTAGTCTCCATCACAAGACGTTTCTTCTTTCCAATGCTTTCATTGTCAATGTTATCCTTCATCAATGCCCTCACTTGTGCTTCTTTAATTCGATCAAGTAGCCCCGACTTGGCTTGAACTTGCATACTCATCAACTTACAAGAAGAACTTTGCACCTTCCTACTTAGTGCATCCGCCACTACATTGGCTTTACCCAGATGGTATTTGATTTCACAATCATAATCCTTAAGTAATTCCCTCCACCTCCTTTGTCTCACGTTCATTTCCTTTTGATTAAAGACATACTGCAAACTTTTATGATCGGTAAACAAAGTGCATTTTGTACCATAAAGGTAATGTCTCCACAATTTCAATGCAAAAACAACTGCGGCTAATTCAAGATCATGGGTAGGGTAATTCTTCTCATGTGGTTTCAACTGGCGGGAAGCATAGGCGATCACCTTGTCCCTCTGCATCAGTACACAACCTAAACCCGTGATAGATGCATCACTATACACAACCAAATCATCGGTACCTTCAGGCAAGGCAAGTATAGGAGCTTCACACAACTTCTTCTTCAACGTTTGAAATGCATTCTCCTGCTTATCGCTCCACTCAAACTTTACTCCTTTCTTCGTTAGTTCAGTCATAGGCTTGGCTATTCGGGAGAAATCCTGAATGAACCTTCTATAATATCCAGCCAAACCAAGAAAACTTTTAATCTCAGTAGGAGTCTTTGGCTACTCCCACTTTGAAACAGCTTCAATCTTTGAAGGATCTACTTTAATACCTTCCGATGAAATAACATGACCAAGAAACTGCACCTCTCGAAGCCAAAACTCGCATTTAGAAAATTTGGCATACAACTTCTTCTCCCTCAACACCTCCAAAACTGCTTTCAAGTGCTCACGGTGCTCATCTTTTGACTTAGAATAGATCAAAATATCGTCAATAAACACAATAACAAAATGATCTAGAAAGAGACGGCATACCCGATTCATTAAATCCATAAACGCGGCTGGAGCATTAGTCAACCCAAATGGCATGACCAATAACTCATAATGGCCATATCTAGTCCGAAAAGCTGTCTTTGCTACATCCTCCTTCTTAACCTTCAATTGATGATAACCGGACCGTAAATCTATCTTTGAAAAATATGAAGCACCATGTAGTTGATCAAAGAGATCATCAATTCGCGGGAGAGGATATTTATTCTTAACCGTTCGCTTATTCAACTCACGGTAGTCTATGCACATGCGCATAGATCCATCCTTCTTTTTAACAAAGAGAACCGGAGCTCCCCAAGGCGAGGAACTAGGTTGAATGAAACCTTTGTCAAGTAACTCCTGAAGTTGGGACATTAACTCTTTCATTTCTGTAGGAGCTAATCGGTAAGGTGCTTTAGCAACAGGTGTAGCACCGGGAATAAGATCTATCTGAAAAGTGACTTCGCGGTCGGGAGGAATACCGGGAAGATCTTCGGGAAACACATCGGGAAAATCGGATACTACATCAACACTAGCAATAGAAGGCTTCTCCTTTCTCACATCAATAACATAGGCCAAGAAATGACTCTTATTCTTCCTTATACATTTAATAGCCTTCATCATACTAATGATCTTTATCCCCCCTCTCTTCTTATCTCCATAAACCGTTACCACATTACCATCGGATGTAGGAAACCGAATAATCTTTTGGGAACACAAAATATTAGCTTCATTTCTAGACAACCAATCCATACCAATCACTACGTCAAAACCGGCTAAAGTAGTAGGCAATAACTGGACCGGAAACAAACGACCTTCAATCTCAATGTCACAATCATCATAACCCACACGTATATCACTAACCGTACCATTTGCAATTTCCACCTCTATCGAGCAATCTAAAGGGGTAGTGACTCTTCCTAGTTTAGGAGCAAATAAAGTAGACACAAACGACCTATTTGCACCCGAATCAAATAAAACAGAAGCAGGTTTTGAATTAACAAGGAAAGTACCACTTACCACCTCGTCGTTGTTCTTAGCATCATCAACAGTCATCTGCAAGGCTCTCACTTTTGTTGCTGAAGTGGCTGCTTTCTTCCCGTCATTCTTCATTTGTGGGAAATCGGCAATAAGATGACCTGTTTCCTGACACTTGTAACAACGAGTCTTGTCCCTACATTCCGTTGCAAGATGTCCTGACTTCCCGCACTTATGACACCTTCTTGTCTTGTCGGAACATTGACCTTCATGAACATTCTTGCAAAAAGCACACCAAGACCCATTCTTCTTTCTATCTTTGTCACCACTTGAGCTAGAATTCCCACGAAACTTCTTATTATTGTTATTAGATGACCAATTTGACCCTCTTTTGAACCCTGCTTTCTTGTCATCAATCTTCACCACAACTTTCTCACTTTTGAAGTCATCATCCAACCTCTTTGACTCCTTAATAGCCGCCGATAAAGTCACATGTTGTCTACATAATCCACGATAACTAACGGGGAGACCATCACAATAAGCCTCAATTTGGTCCTCCTGCCTTCGAACCAAGTGTCCAACAAACTTCAACTTCTCCATAAACGAGTGTGCATAGTCAGAAATTGCACCGGGTTTAGCAACCAACGATCTAAACTCCTTTTCAATCAACCTTAACTCACGCGTTCCCACATACTCCTCTAAAAACTTCTCCTTAAATGTTCCCCAAGGCATAACTGCAAGTACCTCAGGAGCCATAGACACTGTAGTAGCCCTCCACCAATTACGGGCATTCTTCTTCAACATCCTATTAGCACACAAAACCTTCATATCATCCGGACAATAGCAAGATGCAAAAACTACCTCAATGTCCTCGATCCACTCCATAGCACCCACTGCATTTTGGGTACCATCAAACTCCTTGGCACCACATTTCTGAAAACTTTCATATTTGAAGTTATTAACACGAGGTGCATTAACAACTCCAAGTCCTCCACCATTAACTTCATTAACACCCAAGGCTGCCATGGATGGTTCAGCACTTTGAGAGGGATTAGAGTAATTCCCTTCCGAATGCTCACCCCTTTGTTCACTCCCAATCCTTTCTGCATTTCTTTCAGCCCTCAATTGAGCTAACTCCTCTTCATTTCTCATTAAGAGAGCTTGGATAGCTCTCAATTCTTCATGTAATTGGGCTTGATTGGGAACCTGCTCTATTACCGGGTTTGCCCTATCTACTTCGGAGGCGGTTGGTGGATCACCAAGACGGCGATTTTGTACACAGGGTAGCCTTTGTTCTACTTCATTTCCAGCCCCGTTTCCGTTAGGAGGAACACCACCACCATTTTCTCCTGCTCTCTGGTTACTAGCTCTAGTGTTTGCCATTAACTCTACAAAGCAACGACGACGGTTAGCAAGCCTTAAATCACACTCTCACTCACTCCCCAACCCGTCTTAGAGCATTCCACTTCATTAGCTAGGCATCCTACTTAAGCCTAACCGACTTCTCGTCGGTCTAAGTCCAAAATCCTACGGCATAAGTCGAATTTTGGTTCACTTAAACCAATGCTTTGATACCAACTTGTAACACCCGACGTTTAAAAATATGGGTTTTCAAAAATCTTTCACCTAACGGTGTTAAATTGCGGAAGTAAAGACCGTAAAAGTCAAAACCGATAAAAACATTTCGGTTTCTGCATTTAGTTGGTGTTACATGCCATATCAAACAATAGTTCAAATGAAAACCCAACGGTTGCCCAACATTAAACAACCGTTCACACATTATTACATATATTCGACATCAAAATGAAATGTAATCAAAAGTCTCCATAATAAGCAACTAGGGGTAGCTAAGGAATCTGCATGCTTTCTACCCACGCTCTCACGTCCTGCACCTACAAGTCCTTCAAGCTAAACCTGAGGGAACAACCACATTAAAGAAACAGGTGTTAGCTATAAGAATAGCTAAGTAAGACCACACTTAATTTAAAAGCATTTGTCCAATTAAAACATTTCTTCGTTAATAGACAAACTCATTAGGCACAACACACAACACACATAACTGCATAACAACTTCATATCATTTAGGATAATCATCCTAAATGTGCCTATCCTGCATTAGTTCACACATTGTCACACATATCTTCGTTTACTGCATATAAGTGTGCCCTGCATCACACCCGTCTGGATGATCAACCAAAGGCTAATTGTGAGTCCCTCGATAGCTGCAGATCGCTCTCGAGATCGTCTATTGTTATGTCGTGAGTGTGGAATCCTCACGAGATAACTAGTTTGATTAGTTATCAAATATATTGCTAATTATATCAATATAATCGGCCTTATGTGATCTATCTTCGTTTTCTATATGCTAGAAACGAACTTAGTCGCCTTTTTGTGTGTGAAATCTGAACTGGAACCCTCAATTTAGGGTTTCCATTCGTTTATATATGTTTCAAATCGATATTGGGCCTGCTGGGCTTTGTTCTTACGAACTTAGCAACCCAGCCCATATAACGAAGATTATCTTCGTTAGTACTAAATACCATCAACATCTATGCTTAGTTATTTCCAAGTACTTTATGTACAAGAAACCTAACATATATTATGTTTGTACTTGTATAACATACATAACAAACATCATATATAAACATATAAATAACACCAAAACATGTAATCGATCATTACTAAAACACGAAGTCCATAATCTATCAATTACATATAAATGAATAAGACATAAAACAACATAATGTCTTAATCTAAAAGACTAATCAAATCTAAGTTGTTGTTGTCACATCAACATGCATCAACAAACTCCCCCTTGACAGCAGCATCTTTGATTTCTTCAGTCTTCAAAAAGTCTTCATCATCCATCAAATAACAATCGTTTGCTATTTGCATGGATATTTTCATGTAAGCAGACTTGAAGAATCTTACGATATCGATCTTCTTCATTCTTCCAAAATGGTAAAAATGAGCATTCAGTATCGTATAATTTTCTCTGATCATTTCTTGAGAAGTTAACCAACTGCATTGGATCATACATTCTTCTCAACAATATCTTCTTCTTCGAGTCCGCATACATCTTGGCTTCACCAGAATTTTGATCAATCTCCCAATTATCCATCTTATCCAAGACATCTTGTGCCCATTTCTTAGCAGGGACTTTGATCTTACATTTGATATCACGTTGAATATACTCAACATTTTTATCTGGCTTAACCACCTTCTTCTTTCGTCTTGGTTCAATATGAAACTTTGATTTTTCAGAGTCTTTTATATTCAATCTCAACTTGAAATCTTCGTGAAAGTTCTTACCAACCACATCTGCAAGACCATAACCACTTGGATTGATAATCCTGTTATTTCCAAGTTCATGTAAGTCTTCTTCACACAAACTTCTGAAATGTCTCTCACGCCATGCTAGATACTGACAACCTTCTGGTCTTTTAAGAACGAACAGCTTCAGTTCTTCATCATAGAACCAACTCCAGATTATTGTCTTATATTTTGCAGCATCTTTATCTGAGATGTGAGTCCAATACATGATGGGCTTCATAGTATCCCATGTGACTATATATTCATTAATTCTTTGCCCAGGCACAAGTCGATCAATCTCATGTAGTGGATCATCTTCTCTGAGAGGTACAGGATAATCATTTGGATCAAAAGGTCTTGTCAAGTTGATTTCCCAGTGAAAGGAATCAATGCATCATCAATCTTAGCATATACCACAAAGTTTAAAACTTTAGCAGAACTACTAATTGAAGCTTGAAGCATTCTTTCCTTAACTTCTTTCCTCTTAATCTCTAACTCTTTTCTTTCTTCTAAAAATGGATCTTCAGAAGTTGAGTCCCAAACATCATCAAACCCATAAGGCTTCTTGAATATGTTTATATCCGGTTCAGGAACAAACTCACCTTCCTCAAGTTCATCACCATCAAAGAGTAATTCTGCATCATCTGTATCATCTATTAAGATTACACAAAATGAACACCAGAATAAAATGAATAATCATGATAATAATAATAATAGAGATGAAATATAATTGCATTGAAATAAGATAGATTACATTCACATGTCGTAAACTTATTACATGCAACCTAATATACACTTTATCAATCTTTATCAAAATCATAAGTTGAATCAGAATCAGAATCAGATTCCAAGGCCGTTTGCCTTTGAATCTGTAATTCTTTTCCTCTTTCAGTTTCTGCTTCTTGCTGTTTATCTAATAAGTTATCAAATACAGAATGAAAAGCATTTTCTTCGGTATTATAGTCATGTCCAAATTTTGCCTTAACTTCACGCTTTAATCGTTCAGTTTCAGCTTCAACTTGATCATCACTTAAATAATCAATCGATTTCGAAGAATTACCTGAGTCAAGTGCTTCAATAACTTCAGTCTCTCGAGGAGCACTTGATCCACCCGCACCAGAAGTACCAGTCTGGGTAGTATCTCTTCCTGTCTCCCCCTGAGTCTCAACCCCTTTTCCTTTGTCAGAAACTGGGCGAGAATCACTCCTATTACCAGCATTATCAGCATCATCATCATCATTCTGACGTCTTGGCTGAACTGCTGATAATCTGCAAACTTCTTCAGGAACATCTCCCCCTTGATTCTTGACCCAGTTAATTAAAAAGGTCAAAGTACCTCGAACATTCGTAAGATCAGACTCTAACGTATCAACACGAGCCTGAAGAACATCGATACGCCTAACTAGGGAGTAATCTGAAGGAATAGGAGGAAAAGTAGGCAATCTGGGCAATATTGGTATAGCAGGAGGCAACAGTGGACGCAACGGTACACTACCGGCAACAGAAGCAACCGGTGCTGTAGAGACAGCAGGAATAGCAGCAGCAGCTGTAGATACTGAAGTAGTCTCAAAAATGTGTGCACGCTTAGCTCTGCGATAAGTAAGAGGAGCAGCCAGTGTCCTCTTCAATCCAACAGTACTTGTACCTTCATGAAATGGACTTGATGGCATATATCTATGTTCTAATTCTTCTTGATAATCAAGTACAGCTTCTTGTTCAGTACCAACATCCTCATCCAGATTAACTTCTTCTTGAGTAACATGTTCATCATGAACGGATTGATCCGTATCAGAAAGAACCGGTGAAGAATGACATGCCTTACTCCGACGCTCTCGGCGTAAAGCACCAGGTACATCTTCTCGAGAGAAGTGATATGAATGATCACTTCCTGAAACAGCAGGTACATCATGAGCCATCTTAGTTCGATGCTCATTACCAGAATCAGCAGCGACACTATCATATTCATCTGTGTCTGCTTCAACAACATCATCACCACCATCATTCCCACTATCAGAGTCATCAGAATCACCATCAGAACTGTCATCTGAACTCTCATCATCCTGATGATCAGAATTGTCTTCATCATCCACTAACATATCATCCGCAAAACGAGATCGATAATTTGGATTAATTAAATAACCAAACAGTGGTGGATCATTAAGACCAGCCACATTTCTAGTGTTAGCTTCTAAATCAGCAAATAAACGTAATGGCCAAGCATGTGGTGCATATCGAGGACCTTGATCAAATATCAAGTTAGGACAAAAGTGTCTAACGATTGCCATAACAAAGCGAGGATATAAGAGAAACCTATTTTTCGCTTTGGCATTGATTTGACCAATAAACGCATGATAGAAGTATGTTGAAAACGGATAAGGTCGATTATAGACCAAGGCAACCATCTGCGAAGAAATCTGAGCAGAAAGCTGATCAAATCCAGCCTTACGATTGCTCAGACTAACTAACAAAACGTAAGCAAGATATCTCCAACGTCCTTGAAATCCACTTTTGTCAAAAGGAAGCTTTATTTGACCAACATATCCCATTCTTTGAAAACACCTACGAATTAGGTCAAAATCATAAGCTAATTCTACTGCTTCGTCTGATTCGTCACCCAAATGCAGAATTTCACGAAGCATCGCAGCATTAAAATCAAAAGTGATCAGAATCAGAATCAGAATCAGAATCAGAATCAGAATCAGAATCAGAATCAGAATCAGAATCAGAATCAGAATCAGAACCAGAATCAGCAGCAACTATCATATTCATCTATGTCTGCTTCAACAACATCATCACCACCATCATTCCCACTATCAGAGTCATCAGAATCACCATCAGAACTGTCATCTGAACTCTCATCATCCTGATGATCAGAATTGTCTTCATCATCCACTAACATATCATCCGCAAAACGAGATCGATAATTTGGATTAATTAAATAACCAAACAGTGGTGGATCATTAAGACCAGCCACATTTCTAGTGTTAGCTTCTAAATCAGCAAATAAACGTAATGGCCAAGCATGTGGTGCATATCGAGGACCTTGATCAAATATCAAGTTAGGACAAAAGTGTCTAACGATTGCCATAACAAAGCGAGGATATAAGAGAAACCTATTTTTCGCTTTGGCATTGATTTGACCAATAAACGCATGATAGAAGTATGTTGAAAACGGATAAGGTCGATTATAGACCAAGGCAACCATCTGCGAAGAAATCTGAGCAGAAAGCTGATCAAATCCAGCCTTACGATTGCTCAGACTAACTAACAAAACGTAAGCAAGATATCTCCAACGTCCTTGAAATCCACTTTTGTCAAAAGGAAGCTTTATTTGACCAACATATCCCATTCTTTGAAAACACCTACGAATTAGGTCAAAATCATAAGCTAATTCTACTGCTTCGTCTGATTCGTCACCCAAATGCAGAATTTCACGAAGCATCGCAGCATTAAAATCAAAAGTGATTCCTTCGACAGTTGCTCGAACAAAGCTACGACCATTAACCATGACTTGATGAGCAGTCCTCCAGAAATCATCAATATACTGCCTAATCAATCTAGGTGAATCACAGAATGCAAAAGAAAGCCTAGAACGAGCAATAAAATCAAACATCCCATGATAGCGTTCACAATTATGCTGATCTGGATCAAGATTTAAGGCCAGATTGTGCTTCTTAACGAACTGACGTGGAGCAAGAGCCATTTCTGCAAAACAAATCATAATGTAAAAACAATTATAGGATTAAATGAATTGCAGCTTAGATAAACTTAATCAATAATTTCACAAGTTGAGACTGTACGAAATTACTCTTTAAGTTCGTTAGTTAAAATTGTACGAAGATAGACTTTAAGTTCGTTAGTTAACAATAAACGAAGATAGCTTTGAAGCATAACTAAGTTCGTTTGTCAACAAAAACTCCTAAATTCGTTAGTTGAAAGAAGAGTCTAAGTTCGTAAGCTCTGTTTGAGAACCTAAATTCGTAGTCAATAAACGAATGATAAGTTCGTAGTCATTCTGAACAGGATGTTGATTTCAAAATAAAATCTAAAAAATCGATTTTAATAAAATTGATTAACACTTGTTTTGCCCAAAATTAGTTACAAAACATTTGTATCAATTAAATGAAGCATAACCCACTTCGATTTTACAAACGAATTAAAGATCCAATGAGTTAAAATCAAAAACGAAATTAAACCCTAGAACCTAAAATATTTATAAAACTGATTGAGTTCATGTAAAAATTGGACAAAAACAAGAATCGAGAATTGGGGATTTATGAATGACGATGCTCAATAATATACCTGAATCACTTATTTCAACAATAATCGAGACAACAAGTAGAGAATCAAATGAAATCAAGTGATTTAATTGATGAAAATATGGGGGTTTATTCAGCTTAAGTTCGTTT
The DNA here is from genome assembly GCA_034093135.1 of Erigeron breviscapus. Classification (NCBI taxonomy): domain Eukaryota; kingdom Viridiplantae; phylum Streptophyta; class Magnoliopsida; order Asterales; family Asteraceae; genus Erigeron; species Erigeron breviscapus. The sequence goes on along the minus strand of CM067169.1, from coordinate 8,029,307 downwards.
ATCTTTAAGAATGAAGGCAATGAGGAAGATAAAACGAACTAAGTTGATATTTATATAGATGGTTAAAAGATGGGTCAAAACGGGTCGGTTAGGAATTCGGTCGAAAATATGTAAAAACGAAGTTAAACTTCGTAAGATCAACTGGAACGAAGATAATACTATCTTTGTTAAAAACAAGAAAACGAAAATAGATGAGACGAAGTTAATATTATCTTCGTAAGAACAAATTTGTACTAAGCCAATTTTCTTAAGATCAATACTGAACGAAGTTATTACTATCTTCGTAAGAACAAATTTGTACTTAGAAAATTTTCCAGATTTTTCATCACTAACTCTCCACGATGCGACCCTTTGACCTAATCCTGTACATAGCAACAACTCGTTAAAAAACAACTTGTTCATGCCTTGTACCAAGAAGTACCATCATCTAAAATCATCATCATAATGTAAGTATTCGACAAACATCATAATCTTGAATAACAACAGAACCCCAAGGTCTAAAACCAACTATCCACAAAACTGAAAACAATCAATTGACATACTAAAAGCGTTACCAACCATGACCATGATACGGAGAACATTTCTCTAATCATTGAGATGCTTGACGGCAAACCATCGTGAAACACTTAAGTCCCATATGAGAAGCCGTCTACAAAACAAACAAACAATGAATAGTCCAAAAATCCAATGAAGAACTTTGTAAAGTTTCCGAAATCATGTCATAAAACAAGGTACGAAAACCAAAAGAAATAAGTATCAACACTGATGATTTTCACTAAATACATGAATTGTGAAGTAAATAAATACTCCAAAGACAAGTTCAAGTATTCTTCTTTCGCGTGCTCATATCTGCATCACAACATTGTCACTTCACACCAAAAATCTTGTCTCCACGACATCATCAGTGTGAATAACACTGTATTGCAACAAAGATCAGCACTCCAACTTTATCTTCTTAACCTGAACACTGCACACTTACCAAAAACTCATTAACGCATTAAAAGCAAGGGCATAGTAATGCAGAAAATTCAAGTGAAAATACACAAAATTAGGATTAACAATTACGAAATACTCAAGATTCTAATAAAAGATCAAGGGAGGTCATTCCATTGTCAAACCGTAAAAGGTCACCAAGTTATCAATTAGATTCATAACTTGTAAAAACTGAAACTTGTGAGATTTCAAATAACATTGACTTGTCACATAAGATTTAAAAGATCATTTTCTAACTTTAACAAATTAATGTCCATATCAGAAAATCTTCTTTTGAACTAATCACTTAACCTCATCAAGAATTCAAATGAATGAATTCAACAAAACATATACTCAACAGAATTTAAGTAGAATCTCTCGTGCAATAAGAACTTATGAAAATACTTATTTTGACTCAATAAAATCGAAAAAATAAATTAGAATAAAAAATTACAGAATAATAAACTAGTCTATACACAATAGTTATCTTAATTTATTCATTATTTACATGTGACTAGGGTACTGCTGATCAGATCAGATTAGCATTTACATAAGCCTACTAGCGAGAAATAATTCTCTTATTATTAGTTATGAACAGTGATCCAAAAATGATTACCAATATGTTTGTCCTCTTAAACACTCGGTACGTCCAGTCTCCTTTTTGGTTTGTGGCACTTTCGTATTACTTGAGCCAAGGACAGTCACCATGTAACCTAGTAAGTTACTCATGCCACAAGTTTAGTTTGCGAACTTATGTGCCCCATGTTCAGATACACTCTCACAATCGAAACAAGCACTAAGATTAAGACATTTGGTAATTAAAGTGAGAAGGTCTTTAAGAATCAAGTCAGCGGTGACAGGTCGGTGATTCCTCACGCGCAAAGCGACTTAACTTGACTCACGTACGGAAATATACTTAACATTGCATAATGCCAAGTACTTGCATATTTGTGACATTAATTTTATTTTAAAGCACTTATGAAAACCCGTGACTTTCTATGAGACCCGTGTAGCGAACTTTCTGACAACCTATCCCAAGTTGGAAACTTTAGGTAGGCTGGGTATACAAAGACACCCCAAGGACTTACTTGTTCGAATCTCAAAGGCCACATTAGCTTCATATTTTCAACAGATTTATTTGATATTTGTATATCTTGTCACAAATATACATCCGAAAAAGCAATACATACACATATATGTATCCGAGACCTTCTTTATAAAGACCAAATATACATAATTATAATGCAAGATCTTTCATAAGATTTAAAAGATCATTTTCTAACTTTAACAAATTAATGTCCATATCAGAAAATCTTCTTTTGAACTAATCACTTAACCTCATCAAGAATTCAAATGAATGAATTCAACAAAACATATACTCAACAGAATTTAAGTAGAATCTCTCGTGCAATAAGAACTTATGAAAATACTTATTTTGACTCAATAAAATCGAAAAAATAAATTAGAATAAAAAATTACAGAATAATAAACTAGTCTATACACAATAGTTATCTTAATTTATTCATTATTTACATGTGACTAGGGTACTGCTGATCAGATCAGATTAGCATTTACATAAGCCTACTAGCGAGAAATAATTCTCTTATTATTAGTTATGAACAGTGATCCAAAAATGATTACCAATATGTTTGTCCTCTTAAACACTCGGTACGTCTAGTCTCCTTTTTGGTTTGTGGCACTTTCGTATTACTTGAGCCAAGGACAGTCACCATGTAACCTAGTAAGTTACTCATGCCACAAGTTTAGTTTGCGAACTTATGTGCCCCATGTTCAGATACACTCTCACAATCGAAACAAGCACTAAGATTAAGACATTTGGTAATTAAAGTGAGAAGGTCTTTAAGAATCAAGTCAGCGGTGACAGGTCGGTGATTCCTCACGCGCAAAGCGACTTAACTTGACTCACGTACGGAAATATACTTAACATTGCATAATGCCAAGTACTTGCATATTTGTGACATTAATTTTATTTTAAAGCACTTATGAAAACCCGTGACTTTCTATGAGACCCGTGTAGCGAACTTTCTGACAACCTATCCCAAGTTGGAAACTTTAGGTAGGCTGGGTATACAAAGACACCCCAAGGACTTACTTGTTCGAATCTCAAAGGCCACATTAGCTTCATATTTTCAACAGATTTATTTGATATTTGTATATCTTGTCACAAATATACATCCGAAAAAGCAATACATACACATATATGTATCCGAGACCTTCTTTATAAAGACCAAATATACATAATTATAATGCAAGATCTTTCATAAGATTTAAAGACTTGCCTATTTTAAGAACAAGTATTCTCAGCCATATATCTGAATACGTTTCCCATAAGAACATTGTATACATTTAAGTTCAGATTATAAGGAAACCTTGGTACTTTGTGCCTATCGATACATCATATAATGGTATCACTGAACTGAGCATTTTAAAGTACAATTAAGTAGGCTTAAAAGCTAAAGTATCTTCACGTCTAATCATGTAGTGCAGTAAATTTTTTTTTTTTTTTTTGACACTATCTATATACGACTTAAACTACTAAGACTCGAAAAGAAAAATTAAGTTCTTTGAGAGAAACTACTCGGCATTCTTCATACCATTGAGTTGATATAACAACTCATGACGAGGTCTATCAAAAGCTTTAGTGTATAAATCAGCAAGGTTATCATCAGTAATAACCTTTTCTAAATGAATAAGCTTTTTCTCAAAACAGTCACGTAAAAAGTGATGCTTTATATCTATGTGCTTGGTGACTTTAAAGTTTTTCGGATTCTTAGTAATATCTATGGCAGACTTATTATCGATACAAATAGGAGAGTCAGAGATATCCATACCATAGTCGCGCAATTGTTGCTGTATCCAAAGTACCTGAGAACAGCATTGACCAGCAGCTATGTACTCTGCTTCACAGGTAGACTGTGCAACAGATGTCTGCTTCTTGCACTGCCACGATATAATTCTCCCCCCTAAAAGCTGACATCCACCTGACGTTGATTTCCTATCCGAACTACAGCCACCATAATCCGAATCAGTATAAGCTTTGAATTCAAAGGAACCATGCATGGGATACCAAAGCCCTAGACGAGGCTTGGCCTTCACATAACGAAGAATCCTTTTCGCAGCTTTCAAATGTGACTCTTTCGGATTAGCCTGATATCTAGCACACATACAAACAGCAAAGGTAATGTCTGGACGTGAAGCCGTCAGATACATCAAAGAACCAATGATAGCCTGATATTGAGTTGCATCGACGTCTGGATCATTAGTTTTATCAGGACACAGCCCATGATTAGTCTGAATGGGAGTAATTGCATCTTTAGCATCAGTCATTCGAAACCTAGTAAGAAGATCTTGAACATACTTGGTCTGATGAATAAAGAACCCATCCTTCAGTTGATCCACCTGTAGTCCAAGGAAAAAAACTACAGTGTTGCTTCACATGGTGTTGTGCACCTTTGGTTTGTGAGGATTCTTGTGTTGCTTACCTTTCAAACACGGTACACATTTATCTTCCATCCCGAACTTCTTAACTGGAACACCTTCAACTAATCCAAGACTAACAAGTTCATTCATCTTCCGAAAGTTGATATGTCCCATCCTACGATGCCAGAGGAGAGATTCAGACTCATTTGCTTTGCTCAACAAACAAAGGGGCTTCGTTGGATTATCAACACCTAAAACTAAGCCATAGATGTCTCTCTTCCTAGGAGCTCTGAGCAATATCCATTCTGGTGGAATAACGAAACCCGGCTTCAAGATGAATGCCTCCTTTTCTGTGAAATGAACATTGTTGCCCTTGTCACAGATCTGTGAGACACTCATTAGATTATGAGTAAGTTGTTCCACATAGTTTACTCTTTCTAGAGTAAGTTGTCCATTGACGACATCTCCCTGACCGGTGATGTTGCCGCCCTTGGATCCAGCAAAACTAACGTACGACCCATTTATACCAGTATAATTGGACAAGAGTTTCCTGTCCCCTGTCATATGCCTGGAGCATCCACTATCAAGGTACCATAAATGGATTGGTTTCCTAGGAACTCCCTGCACATAAAATGAGAAAAATTAGTTTTCATTGGGGACCCAAACCTTCTGAGGTTTGGGTCGACCCTTCTCATCCCTTAGAATCAGTTCAGTCCAATACCCATTGCTGGAAGCCGTGGGTGAGACATGATTCTCGTCTCGTCTTCTCGCTGGAGGAGACTTCTGACCTCTCGTCGGAGAAGGTCTAGGAGAATGAGGGCCATAAGAAGGTCGAACACTCGAATGAACTTGGTCATAGAATGAATTTTGATTTCTAGGAGCAGAACGATCAGGTCGTGGAGGTGTTTGAAAACGATTTGAATTCCTATGAACATTTCCTGATGAACCTTTCAGTGGAGGTTCACGTCGTTGAGGTATAGTAAACGGTTTTTGAGAAGATTGAACTTTAGCCTCATCAACCTGTTTATCATTACCCAACCCCCTTTTTCCTTCTGAGGTGGAAACCTTTGAAGGAGAACTTGATCTTCTAGGTCTATTTGGACAAATACTATAAACATGACCCTTTTCATGACAAGCAAAGCAGGAAAGGACCTTGAACTTTTTGTTTGTATCTACCTTTTTATCGGTACCTACAGATTCATTGTTAGCACAAATGTCCACTGACCTTCTAGCACCATCTTTCTCATGTTTACCTTTACTTGGAGATTTCTTAAGTGCATGCATTAAGATGTGCTTTAAAACCTTAGTTGCTTGTTCATTAACGGCTAAGTTATCTTCAGTTTTTCTCATCCTAGACTGCTTAGGTAATGGAGTCAGACGTTGCTGACTTAATTTCTTCATATCCTCAATAGCAACATCCCAGACTTTATCAATCCTCTTAGGGTCAATAGATTCTAATGGGAATTCTAACTCAGTATAGACCCTATTACTCTTATGAAGTGTAAAGTGTACAATACTGTCTTTCTGACCATTAGGAATAAACTGATTTAAGACAACACCTTTCAATTTCTCTTCCTTGTTAGGTTGAGAAGAAACTCCTTTAGACTCTTTTGTTCCCTCAGGCATCTTTGTCTCAAGAATTGAGTCCTTTGGATTACCATCTACAACACTAGGTTGAAGTAGGATTTCAGGAAGATTAGGTTCAACAGAAGTATAGTTATTATTAAAAGGAGGAGGCACATCTTTATAAGAGATCTTAGCATTGTCAAGACTCTTAGAGGAAGAATTCTCAAACTTTGTCATATGCATCAAAAGCTCAGCATGTCTAACAGATTCAGATTTAGCATTTAAATCCAAGATTTCTATCCTAGCATCAGCAAGTTCCTTTTCAATGGTAGCACACTTTTTAGCTAACAAGGAATAAGCTTCACTACTTACTCTTTCTATGGCCACAGACTGATTGACTTTATCTTTCATAGCTCTAATGTCAGACTCTAAGGATCTAATCTTTTCTTTAAAGAATTTTTCTTTATCATTTACAGTTAGACCCTTTTTAATTAACTTATCTCTTTCATCATGAGCAGCATTGACAACAGATTCTAATTTCTTAATTTGTTCATTCTTTTGTTCAAGTTCATCAAACATGCGATTAATAATTTTGCAAACATGAACAATAGTATGTAAAGAATAAGATACCTGTTGGTCTGCCTCTTTGCAATCTGCCATATAAGCAACAAAGTCATCCATAGTCATGCCAGCCGGAATCTCAAACTCTTGCATCTGCTCTTCAATTGTCTTTTCACTCTTTTCTATGGCAGAATCATCTTTAACCTCAGCAGCTTTCACGTCATCAAGATTCTTGACATCTTCTAACTCATTGTCAGATTCGGAATCAGTATCATATACACCAGCAGCAACAAATTCCACATTCGAACTTTTAGTATTTTCATACAATTGCTCTTCACTGTGGTAGACTGTGGTATCCAAGAAGTCATCAGGAGAATCAACTATTTGAGCCATATCATCAAGAATTTTAGCCAAATAAGCGTTATTGTTCTCATCATGTGGAAGATTCCAAATATAAGAACCATCGGGTTGAACAGCTACTATAGCCTTGTCATTGCCATTGACATTTGCAGTAGGATCATCAGTCAACAAAAGCGCTCTAGTTGAATTTTGATTGAACGGACGATTACCACCTCTATCTTGACGTGTAGGCGTAACATTTGCCTCTCTCTTAGGCCGTTGACATTCTCTGGCAAAATGTCCAAAACCTTCGCAATTATAGCATTTCACCTTTGACTTGTCAAATCCCTGAGTACCTCCAGTAAGCTGTCTGCCTGTTCTATTCATAAACTTTTGCACTCTTCTGGTGATCATTGCCAATTGCCATTTCAGATCCATTTCTTCAACATCATCTGGATCTATCTGGTCGTAATCTTCATCAATAAGTGCTGGATCTGTGATTCTTCCTACAACAAAAGCTTCATGTGCAGCACACATAGCAGCAAATACATTCATCCTACCCTCAGCTGATTTCATATTCATAGGCATGGACTTGTAACCAGCAGAAGAAGATGTAATGTTTCCAAACTTCATATTTCCAGTCTTTGTTCCTTCATTAGCCCTTTTACCCCTGTTACCAGCATCAGTAGCCATGAATCCGAAAGAATCATCTCCATCCATTAATGGACCACAATTGTCTGTCTCACCAGTATTACCAACTCCAGAAAAGAAGGCATTAACATCAGCTGTTGGATTTTTCATAGTGGCATGATAGAGAGATGGATCTTGTGTGAAGTTGTCTTGAAGATCTTTTGCCTTATCCTTCATTTCTCTGTTTCTTAGAGTGGATATAACTCCATCTATTCGAAGAGATGCATAATCAGCTCTTTCTTGCAATCCATGACGAAACTCTTTGTAAGCCTTCGGCAAACCATCCAGAAATTTATCCACTATCTTAGTAGGAGTGTATTTAAGATCAAAGTAAGCTAATTCAGCAAGAAGATGTTGATATCTCAGTATAAGATCCTCAACTAGTTCATTCTTTTGTTCAAGTTCATCAAACATGCGATTAATAATTTTGCAAACATGAACAATAGTATGTAAAGAATAAGATACCTGTTGGTCTGCCTCTTTGCAATCTGCCATATAAGCAACAAAGTCATCCATAGTCATGCCAGCCGGAATCTCAAACTCTTGCATCTGCTCTTCAATTGTCTTTTCACTCTTTTCTATGGCAGAATCATCTTTAACCTCAGCAGCTTTCACGTCATCAAGATTCTTGACATCTTCTAACTCATTGTCAGATTCGGAATCAGTATCATATACACCAGCAGCAACAAATTCCACATTCGAACTTTTAGTATTTTCATACAATTGCTCTTCACTGTGGTAGACTGTGGTATCCAAGAAGTCATCAGGAGAATCAACTATTTGAGCCATATCATCAAGAATTTTAGCCAAATAAGCGTTATTGTTCTCATCATGTAGAAGATTCCAAATATAAGAACCATCGGGTTGAACAGCTACTATAGCCTTGTCATTGCCATTGACATTTGCAGTAGGATCATCAGTCAACAAAAGCGCTCTAGTTGAATTTTGATTGAACGGACGATTACCACCTCTATCTTGACGTGTAGGCGTAACATTTGCCTCTCTCTTAGGCCGTTGACATTCTCTGGCAAAATGTCCAAAACCTTCGCAATTATAGCATTTCACCTTTGACTTGTCAAATCCCTGAGTACCTCCAGTAAGCTGTCTGCCTGTTCTATTCATAAACTTTTGCACTCTTCTGGTGATCATTGCCAATTGCCATTTCAGATCCATTTCTTCAACATCATCTGGATCTATCTGGTCGTAATCTTCATCAATAAGTGCTGGATCTGTGATTCTTCCTACAACAAAAGCTTCATGTGCAGCACACATAGCAGCAAATACATTCATCCTACCCTCAGCTGATTTCATATTCATAGGCATGGACTTGTAACCAGCAGAAGAAGATGTAATGTTTCCAAACTTCATATTTCCAGTCTTTGTTCCTTCATTAGCCCTTTTACCCCTGTTACCAGCATCAGTAGCCATGAATCCGAAAGAATCATCTCCATCCATTAATGGACCACAATTGTCTGTCTCACCAGTATTACCAACTCCAGAAAAGAAGGCATTAACATCAGCTGTTGGATTTTTCATAGTGGCATGATAGAGAGATGGATCTTGTGTGAAGTTGTCTTGAAGATCTTTTGCCTTATCCTTCATTTCTCTGTTTCTTAGAGTGGATATAACTCCATCTATTCGAAGAGATGCATAATCAGCTCTTTCTTGCAATCCATGACGAAACTCTTTGTAAGCCTTCGGCAAACCATCCAGAAATTTATCCACTATCTTAGTAGGAGTGTATTTAAGATCAAAGTAAGCTAATTCAGCAAGAAGATGTTGATATCTCAGTATAAGATCCTCAACTAGTTCATTCTTTGTAGCATTGAAGCAATCAAATTGTTTCTTGAGCATTTTAATTCTATTTTGCTTCAATAGTGGATCACCTTCACAATGAGCTTCAATAGCATCGAATAGTTGTTTTGAGGTCTTGTATTCCTGTTTAGGAAACAAGTGCACCAACTCTTGAGGAATGCACATACGAAGAGTAGAAAGAGTCTTTACTTCAATGGCATAATTACCCTTTTCTTCACCTGTTAATTCTCCCACCTTGTATGTAGAAGTAACTCCATTCACAGTAAGAGTGGGCCACTCATAACCTTCAGTGATCATAAGCCACATGTTTAAATCTTCTCGTTGAATAAAATCTTCAAATCGACCTCTCCACGCCCAGAAGTCAGCTAATGAAACTAACTTTGGTGGAGAATTAGTACGTCCTACAAGATGATCATGATAAACGAGAGAATTGAGGTATTGGGCAACAACATTGTTGGTTGAAGATGAGGAAACAATAAGGCAAAAATACTATTCAAACGAAGATAAGAAATAGAACGGAAATAGATTAAATTCGTAAGAACTAGGTCTGACGAAGATAGCTTAATTTAGTAGGCTAAATTCGTTTGATGAAGATTCAAAACGAAAATGAAGATAACTTCGTTTTCTATCTTCGTTAGATGAACTTCAGAACGAATTTAAGTTAAGTTCGTTCTCTATCTTCGTTTGATGAAGATTCAAAACGAAAATGAAGATAACTTCGTTTTCTATCTTCGTTAGATGAACTTCAGAACGAATTTAAGTTAAGTTCGTTCTCTATCTTCGTTTGATGAACTTCAGAACGAATTTAAGTTAAGTTCGTTCTATCTTCGTTTTCTATCTTCGTTAGATGAACTTCAGAACGAATTTAAGTTAAGTTCGTTCTCTAAATTCGTTTGATGAAGATTCAAAACGAAAATGAAGATAACTTCGTTTTCTATCTTCGTTAGATGAACTTCAGAACGAATTTAAGTTAAGTTCGTTCTCTATCTTCGTTTGATGAAGATTCAAAACGAAAATGAAGATAACTTCGTTTTCTATCTTCGTTAGTTTAACGAAGATTATCTTCGTTAGTTCCTAACGAAGATTATCTTCGTTAGTTCCTAACGAAGATTATCTTCGTTAGTTCCTAACGAAGATTATCTTCGTTAGTTCCTAACGAAGATTATCTTCGTTAGTTCCTAACGAAGATTATCTTTGTTAGTTCCTAACGAAGATTATCTTTGTTAGTTCCTAACGAAGATTATCTTCGTTAGTTCCTAACGAAGATTATCTTCGTTAGTTCCTAACGAAGATTATCTTCGTTAGTTCCTAACGAAGATTATCTTCGTTATTCCATATCTTCGTTAGATGAACTTCAGAACGAATTTAAGTTAAGTTCGTTCTCTATCTTCGTTTTCTATCTTCGTTAGATGAACTTCAGAACGAATTTAAGTTAAGTTCGTTCTCTATCTTCGTTTTCTATCTTCGTTAGATGAACTTCAGAACGAATTTAAGTTAAGTTGATAACTTCGTTTTCTATCTTCGTTAGATGAACTTCAGAACGAATTTAAGTTAAGTTCGTTCTCTATCTTCGTTAGTTCCTAACGAAGATTATCTTCGTTAGTACTAAATACCATCAACATCTATGCTTAGTTATTTTCCAAGTACTTTATGTACAAGAAATCTAACATATATTATGTTTGTACTTGTATAACATACATAACAAACATCATATATAAACATATAAATAACACCAAAACATGTAATCGATCATTACTAAAACACGAAGTCCATAATCTATCAATTACATATAAATGAATAAGACATAAAACAACATAATGTCTTAATCTAAAAGACTAATCAAATCTAAGTTGCTGTTGTCACATCAACATGCATCAACACTAATCATCGTATGTCGTTAAGGAATGGCAAGCCAATCCAAGAGTAATCCGTATGTGAAGGTTGGTCAAACCCCTCGTATTACTCGCCCTGCATTATAAAGACCATGTTGCAAGGAGCCACCCAAGCAACAACTACGTCAACGCACTCGCCCGGCTAAGGCTAGTACGGGTTAAGCTTAACACTTTCCCTGCATTATATTTACGAGCTCGGTTTCACACATATGGTTTAGGTAACACACATTCCTAAACCGTCACACACATATAGTCTAGGTAATACACATTCCTAGATATTCACACACTTTATCTTCATTACGTTTGGATCCTTAAACGTGCAAGTGACATGGCAACCTACCAAGTCTAGTGAGCTAGGTGTACAAGTCATGTAAGCATGCATATATCACACGTCAACATCATTTCTATATTTCACACATAATAAGATACTTCGTATTGCTACATAAACTGCATAACAGTACACTACATTAAACAATACTTCATTTCACTACATTAAGGTCTGCATTTCAGGTCTCATGGTCAACTACATATCCCATAATACCTCCCGTGTAACCCGAGATACCCACATATATCATATGTTACCGTTAAGGAAGTTATAAGTATGAAACCTTTGCTTGTTGAACCCTCAGCGTGACAAAAGTAGTGTATCTTACCTTGATACAGCTTAACAACAAGCTACAAGCACAATACAACGATGACTAGGTGTCTCCAATAACCTAGAACAAGTATAAGATTGAAATATAAGCTAAACGACACCTTTTGTGAAATCTGGGCATGTGGTGCGCCGTACCACCAGGGAATTCAGATCAAGACCAGGTGCGTCGCACCAGCCCTTGGTGCGTCGCATATCGGGGTCCATCATAAGAAACCCAAAAACCCAACTGGGCAGTGGTGCGCCGCACCACTACTTTGGTGCGCCGCACCTGGGGTGCCGACCAGCAAACTAATTTTTGTTCTATGATCAAACGAATTCCATACGAACCCATACCCCAAATCCAACCTGGGGACTTAAAATTAATCCTTTTAATTGCACTTTCATCAACTTTAACCATCCTATTAATCCTTTAATCCTTTACATCATGAATCAATCATTTAATCACCCGAATAACATGAAATCGGTGAACGTTTAATCAAATAACCCAACCCAAACCCTTATGGCCTGGATTAAGACTAATATAAGACTCACACAATCAGATCTCAGATGAGGAATACCTATATTACCGGTATTCGGTGATAAAGATCCAAGATCTAAGCAATACACGATCGATTTGGCTCCAAAACGAATAGATCTAGAGAGAAACTTGAGAGGGAAGGGAGGGGATCAGCTAGGGCTTGTTTAAGAGGAAGAAAATCTGCATAATGGCTCTCTAATGACAACCCCTAAGCCTCTAAACCCGTTTTTGACTTTGCACACATGTCAAAACTAGCCCCTAAGCTTCATAATCCTTCATTATTGGTCACAAACTACTTTATTGACCATATACATCATTAATCCTTCATTAAATGTCACTACATAGACATTAATCTTCATATTACACACATTTATACTACATTAACATTTAGGCTTACAAGGCTCACACATAACACACATTAACTACATATAAGCATTAAATCTAAAATAGACTTAACGACACACACAATATTGACTTAGCGACATTAGTCAACTAGTAAAGAAAAGTTTGGGATGTTACAATGTTGACGGCTTCACTAACAAGGACACCGTCCCCCCTAAAGCCCAACATGTATTGGCGAGTGCCCTTTTTAGTAAAACTGTCCAAGATATGGAGGTACACTTTGACTTGACAATCAGACAAAAAACCATTTTTAAGTGTCTGCAGGCACCACATGCTCTAGATTATCTCCTTGTTGTCCCTATAGATGGGTTAGGACAACATATGTCACCGGTAGAGTATCGCACTATACTAAAATACCGTCTCATGATCCCTTTATTTCCTATTGATGAGATATGCCCTATTTGTCGGAAAGCTTGTTTGGATTCCTTTGGGGAGCATGCGCTTCACTGTAAAGAGCTCCCGGGGTTCAAATACAGACACGATTTGGTTAGGGATGTTCTCTTTGACATTTTTAGGCGGGCTGGGATTTCTGTTAAGAAGGAAGCGCCAGTGAATTTCTTGACTGACCCGTTGGAAGGGAGATCTACTCTCAGACCTGCTGACATTTTGGTCTTTGGTTGGACTGGGGGAAAACATGCATGTGTGGATGTAACAGGAGTCTCTCCTCTTGTGGGCTTAGGGTGTAGCTTCACAACCGGTCTTTCCGCTTTAAAAGCTGCCTCATGCAAAGTGGCCAAACACGAGAAGGCGTGTCTTGACAACCAACACGTATTTATACCCTTTGCATTTGATACCTTTGGATTTCTTGCACCTGAGACCGTCGAGCTACTTGGAAGGGTCTAACGGGTCATGCATAGTGTGAGGTCCCAAATACGATGGTTAACCCTGAAAGTGTAAAATACAACAAGTCTAATAATCACTAGAATGGACTAGTATTACTTAAATATAAATGCAAGTATATAAATAAAGTAATACAAGACTTAAAGCAATAAACAAGTAAAGTGGAACATTATGTATTTTTCAATGTGTATTTTATTTATAATGTTAAATAAAATACAAGGTTGTGCGGAATCAAGATAATACAAATAAGTATGTATCCTAACAACCTATGAATTACAAATGATCTATATTTGTCAAATAACTCTTTTGGATCGAGATACTTAAAGTTGTGAAGTATCCATGTTTAAGATCGAGAGTATTTAGACAAATTCACTCTAATGCTAAATGTATGCTTTAAAGTAATTTTCTCAAGGAAATGACTTTGTATTTATAGGCAACAAAAATTCACCAGTGAATTTTGTGCCGTACAAATATGGTTGCATGCATTTAATGAACCAACAAGAACATTAAATGCATTGGTTAATGGTACAAGGATAAAGTCACATCAATATGACTTTATTCTTTTAACCAACCACCTTTACACACGTATAAACTTTGGTAAAGAACAAGTGGAATGTCCTTTGGAAAGTGTGTAAAGGCAAAAGTCAATTACTCGATATCAGTGTTCAGACTTGTAAGGTCTAGAACACTGACAATCCTCCAGCGTACAGATCTGGTAAGACTTCCAGTGGACTCCGTCATTTGTCAGTCTTCTTTATTCTGACTTCAGTCTTTGACTTCAGTGAGAACGTCTTCAGTAGAGTAGATCTGGACTGGGGTGAAGTCCAGTGAGCTAATCTGGAGAATACTCCAGATTTCCTATACAAGTATTTGCTCACTGGTCTTCCATTATTTCTGAACAAATATTCAGAGGGACTCCAGATTCCAAGTCTGAAGTAGGTCCAGTAGAACACGTTTCTGGACAGATCTTCAGTAAGGCTCCAATAGTCGAGTCTGGAGCGAGTCCAGTAAATCTGGACCTAACAAATTCCCCCTATTTGTTTAGAAATAATGCAAGTGTTTTCAAGCTTATATCTATACAAATTTGTATGCTTGAAAAACACAAGTTTTGATTTTAGTCTAAAAAATCTAAGTTACTGGAAAACACTTTATAGATCATGAGTGTTTTCAGTTTCATCTTTTAAGTTCTAACTTAGACTAAATCTGATCATTTACTTTTATGAATCAAAAATTGCAACTAATATTACATACATCAACTGATAAATAGTTACAATTTTCATCAAACAATAAATTATAATAAGTAAATGATAAGAGTCAGGCCCTTCTCTTCGATGTCTGTCCTGGAGCATCTTCAGAAGCCTTTCTCTTTGGTGATGGAGAAGATGGTACTGATTCTGGCGATTTCATGCCAATTGCAACTTCCATCTGTTGCTTTCTTCTCCATACCTTCTCAACCCTCTTCAGAAATGCTTTAACATCAATCGACACATTTGTCTTCCCCCTGAATGTTAAGGCAATCTCCTTCAGTTCACTCCATCCAAACGCCTGGACTGAAGTACTCTTTCTTTCATCAATAAAGTTACCTTCCCTGGTCAACTTTACTTCAAACTTTGACATACCTTCATGATTATCAGCAAGCTTAATCTCTGCACCAGTGATCCTTCTAGCATCAGCCCTGAAATTCAACATTTCATTATACTTGTCTTTCAATTTGGCTGTCTGGATCATTGCTTCAGTTTCCTTTGACACTCTCTTTTGTTCTACAGCAGACTGGAGTTGTTGACGATTGATTTTCAGAGAAGTGTCCAGGGGAATGAATCTGCTTACATCAGCATCTTTAATTGCTTTGATCTGTTTGGCAGTCAGTTTTGGTAAGCCTGTTACTTTCTTTCTGTACTCAAACTCCAGAGCACCAGCATTTTTCCTTATCTTTTTCTGGAGGTTCACCGGTTCCTCCTTTCTTTGTCTGATAAGTTCTGGTACACTAACGCGATAAATTATTGAATCATAAATCTGTTCTTCAGTGTAAAAGGAGCGTACATGAACATCATTCAATGCATTCAGACATTGATGAACTCTGGGGTCTTCCTTCATCTTTTTGTACACATCAATGTTTATGCCTAACCTGCCAGCATTATAAGAGTCCAGAGTCCCCATTGTTGCCATCTCCCTTTGACGGGCCAGCAGTTCATCTTTTTGATTTCTCTTAAAGATCTCTATCATTATGCATTCTTGTTCCAGCTTCTTAGAGGTTTCATCATCAGTAGTGGGAAACTCTGATGATTCTTCAGCAGTTTGTTCTTCTTCTCCAGATACCATTTGTTCTTTTCCTTTAACAGACTTCAGAGTATTTGGAATATCTGGGAAAGATTCAAACTGGGGCTCACTGGCTTCAGTACCAGCAGCTTCTTCAGTCAGCATAGTGGCTTCAGTGCCAAATGCTCTTTGTGCTAATCGTGCACTGGCATCAGTACCAGTCACTTGTTTTTGTTGCACAATGCTTTCAGTAGCAAAGGCCTTTTCAACAGCACTGGCAACAACTTCCTTCTTCTTCCTTATAAAACCTTCTTGGACACCAGACGACTTTTCCCCCTTGGAATGATCACCAGTTCTGGACTTGAGATCATTCCATAATTGTTCTAGCATGTGTCTGTCCAGTGCACCAAAGGTTCTTCCAGACACTGGAGTTGTATCAGTCACAATTTTCTTAAGTGCCTGCACTTCCTTTTTAACAGTTTCAACTTCTTTAGGCAAGTGCTTTGGCAATTTTTCTTCCATCAACTTCTCCACTTGGGGTAACAGCCCATCTTGAAGAGTTCGAAGAACAGACTCAGAAATTTCTTCAGATATTTCTTTCAGCATACTGATTCTGAACTTCTTTGTACATTCATCACTAATCGTGCTAACAACAGCAGCCTGATCAAGTGTGGGCCTACTCTCCAGAGAACTTATCCTGGTAACCAACTTCTGAACCTCTTCTTTCAGACCTACCAGTGGTTGAACAAGTTCACCTTTCACTGCAGTCTGAACAGAGTTCACCAACCTTGTCTCCAATCCCTGGACTGCCACTTTGATGTTTTCAGTGTTGTTATTAGAGGCCAGTACCAGTTCATCAA
This sequence comes from Erigeron breviscapus, assembly GCA_034093135.1. Lineage (NCBI taxonomy): Eukaryota > Viridiplantae > Streptophyta > Magnoliopsida > Asterales > Asteraceae > Erigeron > Erigeron breviscapus. The sequence goes on along the minus strand of CM067169.1, from coordinate 8,012,501 downwards.
GCTTCTCATTTCCAGCAAATATATTCATCTCAGATGCAAGGTTATTTGATAATAAAGATTTAAAGTCTGAAATAACCTGCGATGAAGTCTGGAGTGATCTCTCCAGGTCCGCCACCTTATTTAAAAGGCCTTGGACCTCGGCAGAAGATGAAGTGGAGAGACCACTGGGAGGTTCAAGAGTGGAAGGCAATCTGGTCATTAATGGTACTTGTGCCCAGACCTCTTCAGTTGCAGCTTCAGATGTTACAACTGTTGAGTCCAGCGCACCTTGTTCAGATATGTTGACTAGAGTTTCAAGTGGTGGAGGTTGAGATTGTGAAGTTTGGATTGTGAATGGATTAAAGTAAGGAGTGGATTGTGGAATTGAAGGTGGTGGTGGTGGTGGCATGTTTGATTGTGGTGGAGGTGGTGGCATTTCTGATTGTGGTGGAGGAATATTTGTTTCTGGTGGAGGTGGTGGCATTTCTGGTAGACTTTCAACTTGTACAACATCCTCACCCAGAAAGTTAATATTATCATCAAAATTCTGATCTTCTGACATGGGAGAATCAGCCTCATCCCAAAACATTTCACCAACATTTGTATCACCAGCCTGTTCACTTGCTTCAACATTCAAATCGATTTGAGCCTCTTGCTCACCAGATACTTGTTCATCAGCCTGAACAATTTGTTCTACCTGCTCAATAATCTGAGCCACATTTTCTTCTTGTTCATCAGTCACCTGCCCAATAACTTGTACATTCTCTTGCTCAAAAATCGGAGACCCATCCAAATTCATTACATCACCAGGATGTCTTTCTGGATTCACCTGAACTCCAGCTCTCATCAGACGCCTGTTTGATCTAGGTCGTCTGAAAGGTTCAACATTTTCTGGTCCTTGACCTTCAGGAGCCACTTGTCTAATGGGTTGTACAGCTTCTATAATCTGTACATCTTGGTCACCAGAGGGTTCTTCACCAACTTGACCTCTACCTGGAGCCAATTCGACTTCTTCCCTTTGAAAAGAGAGCATGGACTGAGGAATATCTACCTCATTCAGTGGAGATCTTAGGTTGGTCAGATCCCTCATATACTCACAGAAAAGTGAGTAGTTTCAAAATCGTACTGGTCTCCTAGAGCTCTTTTAAACATCAGTGAAAGAAAGCGTATATATGGAACAAAAGCTTTTCTTCCTTTCACCCTAAGAAGCTCTACCAGATCATCAAATAAGATCTAAGCGAAATCCACTCTGAGTCCAAACCAGAGGCAGTAGGCAATCTGGAGATGAGTTTGATTTATCTGGTCTAACCCTCCAGAACTGCCTCCCAAACATTCAACGATATGTGTGAAGAAGAATCTCCATGAGTCTGTCAGTTTGCTCATGTAGATTGTTCCCTTCCTGGATAGCTGGCCATGCTCATCCACAATATCTGTGTGCCCCATCAGTCTGCACACTTCCCTTGTATTGATACCAGAGGGAAGTTTAATGGGCAACTCATTCTGTTCAAAATAATTCAACTGTAGAACAGACCTGAGTAAACTAGCAGTGAAACTCAAGGATCTGGTACCTTGTTTCAGAGAATAAGTAATTGATGAAGTTGTATCATCATATTGTGCAATGTACCAGAATTCACAAAGGTAATCGTGGTACATCCTCCCTAGATTTAATGTCAACGCACCATATAATGGACATGAGAGAAAAAATGTGTTTAGTCTCCCAATAACAGATTGGGCATCATGAACACTGGAAAGTGAAAATCTGGCCATCCAGTTATTCATGTTTATCCTTATGGCTTTTGCCTCTAAAGTGATATCAGGTGCCCTGTCAACATTTTCAGTCGGATCATATTCAGCAGCGAGCAGATTTTTAGGAGATTTAGATTGTCTTGGTGCCATTTGAATATGAATAGATGAAGATGAAATTGAAAATATAGGGTTTTGATGAAGATTTGATGAAGAATTGAATGGAAATGGAGTAAATATGAGAGATGATTATGATTGGAAATTGAATGAAGAAATAAATGAAGGAATTTGAAATATTTGGGAGTAAATATGTTCGAAGTAAATGCAATTAAAAGTGAAAGTGGGTATATATAGGAGAGAGAATGTGGAACTCAAACGGTTTAATTTGAAATTATCAAATAAAATTTTGATCGTGTTCTGAGATCCGCATTAATTACATCACATCACACATAAATGTGTGACGGTTTACAGCCCACAAACAGTATCAAGTTGCACTTTTTGTCTTCCCAAGGTAAAAACACCATCATTTCTTTGAAAAATTTACATGCCACGTAGGAGTATAAGATAAATATCTTTAAAAAGTTTGCTTACGTGGCACGCACAATGACCAAGTATTTAAAAAATATTATGACTCATTTCAGTGCATCTGGAGGTTGACTGGACACTCCAGTATCACTGGTGGATTAGTCCAGTGATGCATGTACTGATGGTACACTGGAGGGACACTCCAGTAAAGTACCAGTGAAAACCATTTGAAAGAGACTGGTAACCTCAAACATGCACGTCAACTAATACAGACAAATGAGAGGGACACATTTACAAGGAGACAAAAGTCACCTCAAACACGCATTTCAACCTGTCCAATTACCAGTGAGAGGGACACATTTACAAAGCACCAGTAATATTTTCTGAAGAATTGGTCCAGTGAGAAAATAAATTAATAAATTCCCCCTAAACTTAAAACATTTTTAAGAACAAAAATATCTTTCAAGTCTTTCCCTCTGGAATGTTGATCCAGAAATCTATTAATGCAAAAATAGTACACAACGACGTTCGATATCTGAGCAGTCATAAATTTATAAATCTTTAAATTAAAGATCCTCAGTAGTACACAATGGCGTTCAATACCAAGATTCCAGATTTAAGGGTTTAACATTCACAACTCACCAACAAGATATTCAAAAGTTTTGACATCCAGAGGTTTAGTAAAAATGTCAGCGAGTTGTTTGTCAGTGGGAATAAAATGGAGTTCAATGTTGTTTTTCATAATATGATCACGAATGAAATGATACCTGAGATCAATGTGCTTTGTTTTGGAGTGCATGACTGGATTGTTCGAGATAGCAATGGCACTGGTATTATCACAAAAGATTGGGGTCTTTGAGTACTTAATACCATAATCAAGCAACTAGTTCTTCATCCAGAGTATCTGAGCACAACAACTGGCTGCAGACACGTATTCAGCTTCAGCAGTGGACAATGAAACTGAAGTTTGCTTCTTACTGGTCCAGCTGACCAGTTTGCCACCAAGGAAATGACATCCACCAGTAGTGGATTTCCTGTCTATCTTACAACCTGCATGATCTGAATCTGAATAACCCATTAGATCCATGCCTGAGCCTTTGGGATACCAAAGACCCAAACTGGGGACACCCTTAAGGTACTTCAGTATGCGCTTTACAGCAAGCATATGAGATTCCTTTGGATTAGACTGATATCTGGCACATAAACTTGTTGAAAACATAATATCTGGTCTACTGGCAGTTAAATACATCAGTGAACCAACCATGCCTCTGTAGACAGTGGTGTTCACTGGTTTACCATCTGGATCGGAGTCCAGTGTCAGTGGTGCAGAAATTGGAGTGGGTTTAGATGGTGAAGAGTTCATATCATATTTCTTTAAAAGATCTCTAACATATTTTTCCTGATTAATAAAAATGCCATCTTTGTTTTGTTTAATCTGGAGTCCAAGAAAATATGTTAATTCACCCATCAAACTCATTTCATATTCAGTCGACATTATTTTCGAAAATTTCTTGCACATGTTTTCATCAGTAGACCCAAAAATAATATCATCAACATAAATTTGTACCATTAACAGATTACCTTTTTCATGAAGAATAAATAAGGTATTGTCAATTGCACCTCTTTTGAAACCATTTTTCAATAAATGTTTAGTCAGAGTGTCATACCAGGCACGTGGGGCTTGTCTGAGGCCATAAAGCGCTTTGTCCAGACGATATACCCAATGTGGATGCTTTTCATCAACGAAACCTGGTGGTTGTCTGACATAAACTTCTTCTTCAAGCTTTCCATTCAAGAAAGCACTATTTACATCCATCTGGTAGACCTTGAACTGATGATAAGCAGCGAATGCTAAGAATATTCTAATCGCTTCAAGTCTAGCCACTAGAGCAAACGATTCATCAAAATCGACATCTGACTGGCAGTAGCCTTGTGCTACCAGTCTGGCCTTGTTTCTAATTACGTGGCCATCTTCATCTACCTTGTTCCTGAAGACCCATCTTGTTCCAATTGGTTCTTTCTTTCCAACTGGGAAAGGAACCAGATACCAGACATTGTTCCTTTCAAACTGGTGAAGCTCTTCTTGCATAGCAGTCACCCAGCTTGGATCTTCCATAGCCTCGTCAATCTTCTTTGGTTCCATCAATGATAGAAAACTAACATATAAGCATTGATTACTGGAGGCTCTTCTGGTCTGAACTCCTCTACTGGAGTCACCTATGATCTGATCAATAGGATGAGCTTTTGTCTATCTGGAGTACTGACCAGGAATGTTACTGACAACAATATCAGTGCAAGAATTCAGTTGAGTCTCCTCTGGAGTTGCTTCAGGAGGAGGATCTTGCTAGACTACTTCAGCATCTTCATCTGAGTCATTTAAATCACGATTTGCATCATGAAATTCTTCATTTGAAGGCATTTCTTGAAGTACTGGTTCAGTTTGGAATTCTTCATAAGAAGACATTTCTGGTATATTCTCAAATGACACTGATACTGGGGGAGCAGTACGAACATCTGATCCAATATTAATTTCAGAGGGTAGTTTGAAAATAATAGAAGGATAGAATGGAGTAACACTAGAGCGTTTCTTTTTCTGAACAGGTTCCAGATCAGGATGACTGGAAACTGTGTCTTTTGAATCTTCTTTATTGTAGTTGATAGGATCAGATTCACATAAGACAATTGGAGTTACTGAGGGAGTGTCAAGGGCTGGCTTCTTGTTGATTGCAGCATTTGATTCATCAAATGTGACATGAATTGACTCATGGACCTTCTCCAGTCTCTTGTTGTAGACTCTGAAGGCCTTGCGAATGGCTGAATAGCCTAAGAAATACCCTTCATCAGCTTTGGCATCAAATTTGCCTAACTGACTGGAGTCGTTTAGGATGTAAACTGGACATCCAAAAACGTGAAAATAACCAATATTTGGTTTTCTATTTCTTAAGACTTCGTAGGCTGTCTTTTTGTGTCGCTTCACATACACTGACCGGTTCTGGGTATGGCAAGCAGTAGCAATTGCTTCAGCCCAGAAACTGGTAGACAGACCAGATTCAGCAAGCATACTCCTGCCAGCTTCTATCAGCGTTCGATTCTTCCTTTCCACAACTCCTTTCTGTTCTGGAGAGCGGGCTGATGAGAAATTCCGGGAGATGCCAGTGTCAGTACAGAATGACTCCAGAGTTGCATTCTGGAATTATGTTCCATTGTCACTTCTTAACTGACACACCTTTCAACTGTACTTGAGCTCAATTTGCTTGATAAGACTGATGATTTCAGCAGCAGCTTCACTTTTAGACCTGAGAAAGATAACCCAACAATATCTGGAAAATTCATCTACTATTACCAGGGTGTATCTTTTACCAGCACGAGTCTGAACATTCACTGGACCAAAGAGGTCCATATGAAGCATATGAAGAGGTTCAGATATGCTGAAATTCTGTCTGGTCTTGAAACTGGTACGTTTCTGCTTACCCATCTCACATCCTGGACATGGCCTTTCCTTTTTGAAGGAAACTGAAGGTATCCCATCTACAAGTTGTTTTTTGGACAACTTATTAATATTCTTGAAATTTAAATTGGATAACCTTTTGTGCCATAACCAGTTTGTGTCTTCATCAGGTTGAGTATAAAAAGATTGCTCTGAAGGAGAGCTTTCCATATCCATCATGTACACATTCCCTTTTCTGGGAGCAATCAACACTAACTTCCAGTCCTTGTTGAATACGATACCCTGAGCAATATTGAATAGAACTTGATAGCCATCATCACACAGTTCGCTTACACTGATCAGGTTATATTTCAAACCATTCACAAATGCAACTCGTCTGAACTTGACTTGTCCATTGTTCAGAACACCGTATCCCTCAGTCTTTCCATAACCATCATTTCCAAAAGTAATGGAGGGTCCATCAGAAATGGTGAACTCCTCCAGCAGGGTCTTACATCCGGTCATCGTCCTGCCAGCAACACTGTCAAGATACCAGATATATTTCTTTCGATCGCCCTGCATATCCACCAGATATTATCAGTTAGATTTGGGAACCCATTGACTGATGGGTTCACTGGACCCTCCCTTATAGGTCCCTGGGGCAATCTGGTTTAGTTGAAAAGACCACTGGGGTTGATAGTTTTGAAACCTTTTTCTTTTTCTCAACTGGAGAAATAGATTTATCTTTCTTTGCAAAAGGTTTTGTATTTTGTCTAGGGCCAGATGAAGTACCCTCGATAAAGTTTAATCTTGCATTAAAACTTTGAAATTGACGAGTCAGTATTTGAATCTGGCTCTCTAACCTTGACAAAACATTTTCATCAGATGATACCTTAGCCTTTCCAGTTCTAGGCTTAGGTAGGGGATTGGTCTGAGACAAAGGTTTATTCCGATAAACCTCTTTAACTGGAGCAGTCATCTGGAATGCTCCAGTCTTAACCTCTGGGGATTGAACTCGGAAAATATTGGCCTTGGGAGTTACAGGCTCATCATAAACAGTGGTGGGCCTGAACCCCTCTGGTAAACGATCAAGTACTGGTATTAATGATGCTACATGAGTATTTCCATCTAAATATGCACGTTTTTGAGCGGGAAATTGATTTACTCCAGCATCATATGGCTTTCTGGTTTCAAGCCATGATTTAATCACCAGTTTTTCCTTCTCTAAAATGACTTCAAGATCTTGTTTTTCTTGAATCAATTGTTCAGTTACCAGAACCTGGGCTTGAAATGCCAGTTCAATGTCTTGAAGTTCTTTTAATTTTGATTTTAAAACAGTTATTTCAGAAAAATCTGTTTCTAGACCATTTACACAGTCAGATCTAACAGTTTCAACAAATATTAAATCAGAATTAAGAGCTTCAGCGATGTCCAGTTTTAATTCTTGGTCAGTTGCAGTATCATAATCCCTAACCTTTTTGATAACAATGTCCACCCATCGTCCAGATGTGACATCTTCCTTCACCAGGTGCTCTTCGTCTGCCAGAGCCATGTAACACCAATCTCTTTCTTCTTCTTCATCAGCAGATGAATCATCAGAAGGAACCCACTTCTCTTCAGTTGTTGCAATCATGCACTTATTATTATTTTCCAAATTTTGTGCCATGAGAGCAATTTGAGCCTTAAGCTTTTTGTATTTAGATTTATAGCTATCATCAGGCTTATTATTTGAAGAAAATGGACCAGGCTTGGATACAAACTGGTTGGACTTGCACTCTTTCATGAAATGACCTTTTCTGCCACACTTAAAGCATGTCAGATTGGTCTTATCAGTTGAAGAACTGGATGCAAATTGTCCAGATGGCCTATTTGCTCTTGCTTTGAAACGGTTAAACGTTTTAGCAATCATTGCAATAAGGTCATCATCATCAGTTTCATCACAACAGTCTGGAGAGATTTGACTGGACTCTCCAGAATCCATGAGTTCAGACACCATCTTCTTCATAGAAAATACATTCTCAGAAGATATCAGTGTTGTACTTTGTGGTTCAGTATGACTAACCACATTAGGATTACTGGAGGCATGGTTATAAGCATCTTGTTCTGCCACCACTCTCTGAGCTTGATTTTCTTCAGTGTACCTGAAAGCTCCATAAAGAGTTGAGAGAGTGTGTGTGTGCAGAGTTTTACCTTGTCGTAAGACCAGGATCATGTGAGACCATTTGGTGGGCAGGATATCACAAAATTTCTCCAGAAGTATATCCTTGTCCTTCTCAACCCCAAGACCTCTCAACTGGTTTATGATACTCATAAATCTGGTGTAAGTACCAGTGAGAGACTCATTAGGCTGAGTAAAAAATGACTCATACCTCTTGTTTAAGGAGACCTTTCTGGTGACAATGGTGTCATCTCCTCCTTCATGCTGGTTTAGAAGTTCATCCCACATGGTTTTAGCACTAGGAAAAAGAACTAATGTGGGAATTAGGGTTTCTGGAACGGCCCCGAGGATCATGTTTTTGAGAAGGGTGTCTAGATTCACCAATCTCCTCTCCTCTTCAGACCAATGTTCCTCCCTCTTTTCCCTTCCTCTTCTAGATCCAGAAGGATCAAGAAGGGGATTGAGAGGTGATGTAGGGACATAAGGACCTTCATTTAAGATTTTCATCATGTTCCTCTCAATACCAGTGATATGCAATACCATCCTAGCCTTTCACGTACCAAACTCATCGCTGTTCCCACTGAATTTAGGAACAGGATTATTTGAATAGTGCACATGCACGTGTGGAGAAGCAGGAGTAGGAGGAGGAGGTGGTGGATTAGTGTTATTAACAATAGGTGGTTCATTATTTTGATCATTAACATTAACATTAGGATCGGGACCAAAATTAAAACTTCCTTGTGTATTTTCAGGGGTGGCCATCAAAGAAGCAGATCTAGGCAATGTTTAGCCTTCTGCTTTGATACCAAATGTGAGGTCCCAAATACGATGGTTAACCCCGAAAGTGTAAAATACAACAAGTCTAATAATCACTAGAATGGACTAGTATTACTTAAATATAAATGCAAGTATATAAATAAAGTAATACAAGACTTAAAACAATAAACAAGTAAAGTGGAACATTATGTATTTTTCAAGGTGTATTTTATTTATGATGTTAAATAAAATACAAGGTTGTGCGGAATCAAGATAATACAAATAAGTATGTATCCTAACAACCTATGAATTACAAATGATCTATATTTGTCAAATAACTCTTTTGGATCGAGATACTTAAAGTTGTGAAGTATCCATGTTTAAGATCGAGAGTATTTAGACAAATTCACTCTAATGCTAAATGTATGCTTTAAAGTAATTTTCTCAAGGAAATGACTTTGTATTTATAGGCAACAAAATTCACCAGTGAATTTTGTGTCGTACAAATATGGTTGCATGCATTTAATGAACCGACAAGAACATTAAATGCATTGGTTAATGGTACAAGGATAAAGTCACATCAATATGATTTTATTCTTTTAACCAACCACCTTTACACACGTATAAACTTTGGTAAAGAACAAGTGGAATGTCCTTTTGGAAAGTGTGTAAAGGCAAAAGTCAATTACTCGATATCAGTGTTCAGACTTGTAAGGTCTAGAACACTGACAATCCTCCAGTGTACAGATCTGGTAAGACTTCCAGTGGACTCCGCCATTTGTCAGTCTTCTTTATTCTGACTTCAGTCTTTGACTTCAGTGAGAACGTCTTCAGTAGAGTAGATTTGGACTGGGGTGAAGTCCAGTGAGCTAATCTGGAGAATACTCCAGATTTCCTATACAAGTATTTGCTCACTGGTCTTCCATTATTTCTGAACAAATCTTCAGAGGGACTCCAGATTCCAAGTCTGGAGTAGGTCCAGTAGAACACGTTTCTGGACAGATCTTCAGTAAGGCTCCAGTAGTCGAGTCTGGAGCGAGTCCAGTAAATCTGGACCTAACACATAGTAATGTTATGACGCCACGATCGATGAATGTAGTTTTTAAACATCTTAGTTTTGCTATACAAAAAAGAGTGGCGGCGCAGCTTGTTGCCCGTTTGCCTTTTATTTCTATGTAAATTACTATATCTATCAATGAAAACTATTTAGATTCTGTGTTTAAAAAAAAATCTAAGTAATTGAAGTTATATGTTTAAAAATACATGTGATTTTGTTGTATTATTTTATGGAATATGCTTAACGAAGCCCTTAGAGTTTCACCTAACGTGCATAAAAAAATTGTACCTTTTCATATTAAAAGTCCACCCTCTGAATTTTATGGTAAGTGTACAACTATTTAATGCGCCTTAATGAAAGTCCTTAGGGCTTCGTTTAGCAAAACCCTAAAGGTTAAGCGATATGTGTTGTAAATAATTTTATTAAGTATATTATAGATATATTAGTTGGAGATATCTAAATTAGTGAATAAATGAGATGGGTAGTTTGGGTAGATTAAATTCTTTTTTTGAAAAAATAAAAAGGCTAAATGTTATATAAAGTAGTTAAGATAGTTGTGTTTATTTAAATAGAACGTAGCCTAATCTGTCATGCATCACAATATAATACTCCGCTATATACTCAACATATACATTTGAATAATAATAAAAAAACCTTTTATTTATGGGTGACTTTCAAACTGGAAAACCTCATTTGTTTAGCTATAGATAGATTGACGAATTACCGAATCTAATATAACGATCAAGTTGAGTGCAAAAACGACAAAAGCAGTCAACACTAAAAGTCTTATAAGAATATACTATCTCCGTCCTATTTTAATTGTCATTTACTTTCAACTTTAATCGTACATATTTTTGTTTGTACTATATAACAGTTAGATATGATATAGAATATATTAATAGATTGAGTTTCAAATGTACTTTTTATTGATTAATTTCATAATCAATATAATACAAATAAGTATGTATCCTAACAACCTATGAATTACAAATGATCTATATTTGTCAAATAACTCTTTTGGATCGAGATACTTAAAGTTGTGAAGTATCCATGTTTAAGATCGAGAGTATTTAGACAAATTCACTCTAATGCTAAATGTATGCTTTAAAGTAATTTTCTCAAGGAAATGACTTTGTATTTATAGGCAACAAAATTCACCAGTGAATTTTGTGTCGTACAAATATGGTTGCATGCATTTAATGAACCGACAAGAACATTAAATGCATTGGTTAATGGTACAAGGATAAAGTCACATCAATATGATTTTATTCTTTTAACCAACCACCTTTACACACGTATAAACTTTGGTAAAGAACAAGTGGAATGTCCTTTTGGAAAGTGTGTAAAGGCAAAAGTCAATTACTCGATATCAGTGTTCAGACTTGTAAGGTCTAGAACACTGACAATCCTCCAGTGTACAGATCTGGTAAGACTTCCAGTGGACTCCGCCATTTGTCAGTCTTCTTTATTCTGACTTCAGTCTTTGACTTCAGTGAGAACGTCTTCAGTAGAGTAGATTTGGACTGGGGTGAAGTCCAGTGAGCTAATCTGGAGAATACTCCAGATTTCCTATACAAGTATTTGCTCACTGGTCTTCCATTATTTCTGAACAAATCTTCAGAGGGACTCCAGATTCCAAGTCTGGAGTAGGTCCAGTAGAACACGTTTCTGGACAGATCTTCAGTAAGGCTCCAGTAGTCGAGTCTGGAGCGAGTCCAGTAAATCTGGACCTAACACATAGTAATGTTATGACGCCACGATCGATGAATGTAGTTTTTAAACATCTTAGTTTTGCTATACAAAAAAGAGTGGCGGCGCAGCTTGTTGCCCGTTTGCCTTTTATTTCTATGTAAATTACTATATCTATCAATGAAAACTATTTAGATTCTGTGTTTAAAAAAAAATCTAAGTAATTGAAGTTATATGTTTAAAAATACATGTGATTTTGTTGTATTATTTTATGGAATATGCTTAACGAAGCCCTTAGAGTTTCACCTAACGTGCATAAAAAAATTGTACCTTTTCATATTAAAAGTCCACCCTCTGAATTTTATGGTAAGTGTACAACTATTTAATGCGCCTTAATGAAAGTCCTTAGGGCTTCGTTTAGCAAAACCCTAAAGGTTAAGCGATATGTGTTGTAAATAATTTTATTAAGTATATTATAGATATATTAGTTGGAGATATCTAAATTAGTGAATAAATGAGATGGGTAGTTTGGGTAGATTAAATTCTTTTTTTGAAAAAATAAAAAGGCTAAATGTTATATAAAGTAGTTAAGATAGTTGTGTTTATTTAAATAGAACGTAGCCTAATCTGTCATGCATCACAATATAATACTCCGCTATATACTCAACATATACATTTGAATAATAATAAAAAAACCTTTTATTTATGGGTGACTTTCAAACTGGAAAACCTCATTTGTTTAGCTATAGATAGATTGACGAATTACCGAATCTAATATAACGATCAAGTTGAGTGCAAAAACGACAAAAGCAGTCAACACTAAAAGTCTTATAAGAATATACTATCTCCGTCCTATTTTAATTGTCATTTACTTTCAACTTTAATCGTACATATTTTTGTTTGTACTATATAACAGTTAGATATGATATAGAATATATTAATAGATTGAGTTTCAAATGTACTTTTTATTGATTTAACTTTCATCATAGGTATTATATAATACAAATAAAAATATTTACGGTCAAAGTTGGAAAAAAGACTCGCAAAGTCAAATTTCGACAATTAAAATGGAACGGAAGGATTACATGTTTACGTTAAATTCGTGCAATACGTATATATAAGGTATGTTATATATGGTAGGTAAAACTATCCAGTATCGTCACAAGATACGAAACCATCAAGAACGTCACCTCAACACCACACCAATTTTCACTATTTCATCAGTTTTAGACAGTTATGAATGCAGAAACATCCGAACGCAAAATGACATTCTTTTCATTTTTTATTTACTTTTATAAATTAGATATATTATTTTTTAAACTATTTGTATTTAAACACTATAACAAAAATGTCATTTACTCACTTATTTTTAAGAAGTGTGGAAAAATTTCTTAATTTATTCACACTTAAAACCGTTTAGTAAATATACACATTTATAAAGTGTGAATAAATTTGAAAATAAAATGTGTGAGAAAACTTGAAAGATTATAGTTTTTCACACTTATATATGTGAAAAGAAAAAATTCACACCTAAAAGTGCGAACAAATGTCAAATATATTCATAGTTAAAAGTGTAAAAGTCAAATTGTAACACCTAATTTCTTTGCAACTCTCTTATGTGAAGAAATTTGGTGTTACAAATTAATCGTCACACTTTTAAGTGTGAACAATTGATATACTTTTACACACTTAAAATTTGAACTTTTTCTTTCCACATATATAAGTGTAAAAAAGTTGTAATTTTTCAAAATTTTTCACACTTTTAAATGTGAATACTTTTTAAACATTTTTAAATGTATACATATTATGAAACTTCTTCACACTTATTAAATTTAAGTGTGAATAAATGATACTTTTGTTGTAAACATATATCAACAAGCGAAATTCACCTTTAAAAAAAAGATGAGAGTGTATTGTGGACGATAGGCGAGTTACTATTCATCATTCCATTTCTTTTAATATAATGTATAACGATTGCGAGGTTTCAAGATGAGGTTTTTAACTTGCCTCTGGCTGTTGTGGAAGTAGTGTCATAGTCGTGTTGCTATACCGTTGGAACTTTTCGAGAGTACCACATGTGATAAAACAAAACACGCATTTAGGAGTACATATCTTGCCTAATGAATTGTATTGAATGCTAATGAATTTAGAATAATTAAAACACTCAATTCACTTAATTTTAGTGACTTTCAAATTTCTGTGAAACAACAAGTCATTTGGCCTGAAACTTTTTATTTCTTTTTTACTATAAGCTGATGAATTATATGGTTTTATGAAACAACTTTTATTGACTACTTAAAAAACGACAACAAAATACATGAAAATAATATATTTAAAACACGACGTGTGTAGCACGCGGGCCCTTAAACCCTCGTATATCAATAAAAATGCATTAATAATAAAAATTAAAAGTCATTAATAATGAATATAAAGAGATACATATTATTAATAAAAGTGAAAATGTATAAAATGAAATTAATCTCAACCAACAACATTTTTATTTTCATTTATATGTAATGTCTTTTTCTAATGTCAATAACATTTACTTGATTGGCATTTACATTTAATCCCCGTCGATAACAATTTTAATTTAATAATATAAAGAGATCGAAATACATTAGTAAATAGAAAAAAGTACATTATTTAAATGTTACTAACTGAAGGATCTGCACAATGTATTAATATGATCAGTTTTCACTGTATCAAGCATGCATATACATACATAAGAAAGATCGAATACATTAATTGATATTAATAGGATCAGTTTTCACTGTATGAAACATATACACATAATTAAAGAAGAAGATCGGATACATTAATATAGGATCAGTTGTCATTGTACAATACTTTCGAAGTTTCTATATATAGAAACAAGATGCCCTTTGTTGCTTTGCTTTTGTGCATTATTCATGGCTATTTACCGCCACCTTATAAACATGATGTAATTTTACCCAACTCGTTCATGTTTTTTATGAAAAGCAAAAAAACATAATGCTATTGTTAGCTAGTAAGAGACTAGCATCTAAAGAGTATAGCGTCATGATACATTTTACAAGGATCAGGCAAAAGTAATTAACAAATATACACAAGTAGTCATAGATTAATTAATTGCCCAGGCTAAAGTTTCGGCCTTATATCTCATGTTACTTTTGGTGCTTTCATAAGACTAATTGATAACACACAAAAAAACCAAGTGCTTTAACCTCGTCAATTAGGCTGTTGAAGGAGACCTCCTTTTGACCGAATACTCGCCATATTATTCCTTGCTGTTCAAATACACCATATATAAGGCAGTTCAGACATCATACTTACTTCTATATGACCTAATTATACATCATGCCACCGAATTGACAAATAGGGTAAAGAGAAAAAATAAATTTTTATGTTTGATATGCATGTCATGATTTTATACATTGTAATTATAATATGATTATTATATATATAAATCATAAAAAGAGATCTAATTAACTCTGTAATGCTTACGACATCTATAAACTTATAAAGAATATTTAGATTATCATTCATAAAAAAACATGTTTTTTCTCAGAAAAAATAAAATAGTAATTAATTACAAAAAATAGTATTTAGCTCGAGTTCCTTTGAATAAGCCCTACGGTTTCTACCGCTTGGTTTCAACTCTATACAACTGTATTTATATTTACATTTACATTTACAAAGAATGATAATGATAATTCTGCATCACAAAAGCAACTCACCACTTTCATGCTTTTTATTCATATAACTTTTTCAAGCAAAGCATATATAATATTGTAATTGTTACACAATCACGTGTCATGTCACTCCAAAATCTCTTTTAAACGATTTACAATGCATTTTCTTTGAAACTCTTACGTATGTATACTCTATTTTCGTCGTAAAAATACTATGACGCGTGAGTTACATGTTGGATATTTTAGTGTAATTGGGTTAATTGGTAATTTAATCATAATAATACATCATATAAGTTTGGTGGTGCGGAGTGCACGCTTATATGAATTTATTATGATCTTAGGGGCGAAGCCCCTAAGGAACGGGGGTCCGGGGGCAGCGCCCCCGGGAGCGGGGTCCAAGGGGCGGCAGCCCCTGGCGGGGTCCAAGGGGCAGAGCCCCTGGCTGGGGTCGAGCTTGAGGGACTGATTTTGCCAATCCTGCAAACTTAGATTTTAACTGCTTAAAAGGCAGTTATGGGCCTGTAATTGATCATTCTGTGAAACACGAATTCTTTAGAATTCTCTCCCGTTTTTTCACACACAAACTCAAACACAAATCATACAGAAAATTCTTAATCACTGATTGTATCCGGTTGAATAATTTGGGGTGAACCACCGAATTGATTCAATCTGAAAGCGTATCGCGCCTTCAGTGATTGTTTAATATCCGGTTTTGTTCGTTATTGATTGCGCATCCCCAACATTACACCATACACTATACATGACACACACATACACACATACTATTTTTGTTTCAAAACAATTTCGAAGAGACTTCCTTTTTATATTTCAAAAAACATATGAAGTGTGGAAATTTGGGATATTCAATTAAATCTAAACTTATTATAATAGAAAAGCGCTTTGGATTAGATAAATGACGACGCATGACTTTACAGAAGAAACTATTAATTATTGACTTTTTTTCTGTGTTACGTAACTTAAACAAATTAGATACAAATTAGCTTTATCTTAACTGTAATTGTAATTGTTTTTCTTTGTCAGTGTCTTTCTTATGGATCTCGGTAGTGAATTTATGGCTTAGAGGGTTGAGTAGAGGGCTTATTACCCTTGGAGCATAAATGGAGAGAGAAGAGAGAGTATGTGGGGACCAAGACTTTAAAAGAGAGAGAGAGTGTGTGGGGATAGGAAAGAGAGAGTGTGTGATTGGTGAAAAATTTGGGAGGGTTGAAGATTTATGGGGCGCTAGTAAAAATGGTTGGGAGGGTTGGTTGGAAGAGTTGAAAGATTAAAATGAGTTGGATGGATGTTATTGGATGAATTTGGGAGGGTTGATAAAAAAATTTTCCCACTCCGCCTCCCCTTAAAAGTTTTGTTAATGACAGTCTTTAAGGCTGTCAGTATAAATTGTTTAGGTGTTAAAATTTCTATTTTGTCATGCGAAAATTCAAGGGTGGTTTTTAATGTATAAAGTACTAGTTTTATGCGTGTAATAACCTATTAATGATAACCCTTAGGGTTGTCATTATTTCCTTATCTTAATATAAACCGCTGTTAAATATCTAAAAGAAAATCAAATTAAATTAAATACAAAAGTAAAAACTAATATCTGATAAATTGTTAAAGTTACTCATAAATATTAATGTCAAATTTGATGGATATGTTATTTCATCATATTAAGCTAAAAAAACAAATGAGTTCAACTCAATTAGTAGATGTATTCCTAGATTTTTTCACAGCCTTACGATTATGGGTTTTTTCCCCTGAATCACCTGTAACGACTCATAGTATACTTCTCGTAGTCTAGCATATATGCAAGGTTTCACCATTATACGGTAATATGTTCCCTAATGTCGAATACCGACTGACTGTTAAAAAATCAAGCTAAAAAATGGTTAAATTTTGTTTTTTAGTACGTCCTATATACATATTAAAGTATCAAATTCAAGAAAATCGTCGAGTTCATGCCATAAAAACATATATTTTTATATGTATGTTGATTTCAATTTTCAAATTTCGAATGTGAGTAAATATAAATCCGAACTTTTTGTAAGCAGTCAAAATGTCCGAGGTATATGATGAAAAATATTAATTCTAAAAGTATAAATATTAACCCGAATTTTTTTCACTAACATGTGTTTTCAAAATGATAAACCCTTGTAAAAAATACACTCGTCTCATCAAGTATTTTCACTGGTTTCTACCTAAAAACTAAAAAGATCAAATATAAGTCATTTATCATTCTTTTTAATCGATCACAACCACTCATTTATATCTTACATATTCTATATAAAATTCAAACAAGCTTTTTTTCCCCTCTCTCCACGGACACTTCTAATAAACCATCACTTTGGTGTCACCTTCGCCGTCGTCGCATTATACGAATAAAATATATTCGATATAGCTAAAGAAAAACACAAAAAGTGAAACGAAGAAAATGTAAATGCATAGAAGTTACATGTGAGTGAGTGTTTAAGGATTAAATGAAGAAATGACTTTATAGCAGATGTGGCCTTATATGACTTGTCCTCACCACCAATCTGTCTTTTTTCAATAATACTATTTTATATATGTACCATCTTCGTTAACCCCTCCCTCCTTTTTTCTCTCAAACACAATACTTACTTGGCTATCCCACATTGACTTATTCTCCGGCCAAATTTTCCGGCCATCATGCCTGAGCTTGAGATCGGTGAGCTCAGCTTCACCTAAATTATTAAAAAAAATTACAAATCCCATTTCTATCTTATTCTGCATTAATCAAATTAATGTAATTTAAATTTTCAAATGAATTAATTAAACCATGTGATTCTGTTTTTAATTTTATGGGGTTTTAATTTGATATCTGTTGGTCCAATTTCTATCAATTTGAAACCCCATATCATAATTAAGGAATTAAATTCTCTAAATATATAAAGATTTACCAATTCTGTTTTGATTCTTTGGATTTTCTTTTTTATTGTCTTTTAATAATATAAGAAATTTGATAAATCAATGATCTTTTATATGGAAATATTTCTGGAAAATGTTTGATTAATCTGATTTTTGGGTAATTCTGTGATATAATTGAAAAATAATGTCAGAATTTTGAAATGTTTGTGTATTAATTTGTCACTGTCAAAATAATACTGGTTGTTGAGTAGATTATCAGTTTAATGAAAAAATGCATTTGTCTTATGGGGGGCAGGTTAGGTTCAAGAAATGGAATCCATCACAGTATTCTTAACAATCCATACTGGTAATTTAATCTCGTGCTTTTCGTTTTTGTTGAAACAGATATAAGTTAGAATATCAGCCGCGATAAGGCAATTGCATTCAGAATTCGTTGGCTGTAGAGTTTAAGTATGAATTTTGAGAGGGATTTACCAATTCCTCCCCAAGAAAGCGGAGAATTCATTAGACATGTGACTGGTGGAATGCCTATTCCATATGAGAGTGGAATTGGTCACAGAATTATGAATGGTGATCATATGGTGCCTCCACAGACAAATCCATTTGATAAGAGGACTTTTAGTGGCCAGGAATCATGCACAATGATGAATCCAGAGCAGACAACTCCAATAGGAATTGGGGTTGTCAATAATGGGAATTCTTGGAATACACCTATGGAGCAGACAGTTTTACAAAGTAATGGAATTGATAACGGGAATGGAATTGGACAGAGTAGGAGTTCCTGGACTCCAGAGACTCCAAACAAGATAATTAATGAAAGATCAAATCCAATTCCTGTTCAAGAAAATCAAGTAGAAACTGAGAATTGGGAAGATTTGCTTGGAATGTACACAGGCTTGTTGCAAGAAAAAACGCTTGATTTGAATGCATTTGTTGAGAAACTTGATCCAACACCACCACTACCAGTGGTTCATGATTATAGAAATCACAACTCCAGCCAAGCCTCGGCCTTTAATTCGGCAGACCCTGCAACTTGGAAACGTGGTGATGTGGCAGCTATCGTAAGCTCAACAAGTAGCTCAGCAAGTGCTTCGTATACGAATGAAGCACAAAACAATGGCATCCACGTATCAAATATGTTGTTCAATCCAAATCAACCTACTCAAGCTGAAGGCAATGTTATCAGATCCACATCTAGGACTTCTATGCTTGAAAGTCAGCAAACTCAGAAGTTCACTTCAAACAATTTGATAGGTAAGGGACACACAACCCAAAAGGCGTGTACTTTGTTAAGTTTATGTTGATATTAGGATGAATCAAAATGAAATAGTTATTATTATTTCAAATATGATTTACATATGTCCTATAGAGCAAAATAGTTGTGATGCAACCTAACCATCTTGTTAAAATGTGTTGAAAAAAAAAGAAGAAAAAGGAAAGAGGACCAGAGTTTTCTAAATGTGTGTTTAGCTATAGAAGTTTTTCAAGAAAATGAGAAGGAATTTTTTCCATCAAAAAACTCTTAGAAATTTTTGAAAACGCGTTTAACTGTGATTTTGGAAAACAAAATTTTCCATTTTTAAAATAAAGGAACTATAAAAATGCGTTCTTCAATGAATTGTTATAAGTTGGAAAAAAAAAGCTTACGTTTTTAACGAATATTATTTTGGAAAAATCACATTTGAACACATTCTTTGTTTAATATGTTCTTTATAAATGTTTAGAAAACATTCATAGTTTTTATAACTAAACGCACCCTAAGACCATCCCCACAAGTCTTTAAAAGGCTTTAGTCAGTTAGTTATAATGGGTTGGGCCCCTAAAAATTCATCCAGAATTTTAACCGGTTGGTTCATTTATTTAATTATTTCATAGTTTGAATGATTTAGTTCTTATTGGTGGATGCGTAAGTTGAGTTTATTTAATGAAAAAAAAATAGATTTTGGTTAGTTTGTTAACAAGAGTGTAAAACTTGGTTTAGTTCAATTGGATAGATATAAGAGAGAGAAATTATTTTTCTAATAAATAGTATTGTTGGATTAGGCTGTGAAAGAAAATGGCCTAATGGTTTTCTTGCAATTAAACAAAAGATACAACGATTAAAATTGTTTACTTAGCACATCTTGTTATTGGCATTTCTGTTTAGCAAGTATAGCATAATATACAGTTTACAGCAAAATAAAAGATTACACTTTTACTTGTACCTAGTTGATATTATTAATTACTCCATGACATTGGATAAGTATTTAATTTCTCACAGATGGATCATCGGTCACTTCTCAAAATCGCTGCAACTTGAATTCACCACCAAGCTTGAGACAAGATGTAGCAGCCTCTGGTGTAACTGATTCTTCTCCATTTGCTCCGATCACGCCAGATAATCAGAGAAAGAATATGTACAATCAATGGGTACCAGAAAAGATCAACTTTCTAGTTGAAGAAGCTTCAACTACAATAAAAGACAGTCATGAAAATCGAACCGTATCAACTACAGACGCAGAGAACCTATACAATGAGCTATTGCAGACCATTGGGGACTCCCCACCTTCTGCAATTTCAACAACACAGAAAGAACACATTATTTCTGAAAATAGGGATGAACATGTCACTGGCTTGAACGAAACCCTACAGCAAAAAACTACCTCGAGAAGAAAAAAACACCGCCCAAGGGTGATTAGAGAAGGGAAACCTAAAAGGACACCAATGCCTAAAACTCCAACAAATGGTTCTAATGAGATCCGAGTAAAAAGGAAGTACGTGAGGAGGAAGGGTGTTTCAAACGGAGAAAGCCCAGTAGACACCATTGTGAAAAGAAAGTATGTAAGGAGGAAGGGTGTTTCAAAAGGAGAAAGCCCAGTGGAAAACATTGTGAAAAGAAAGTATGTGGGAAAGAACATTGACAACTTGAAACGTCAACCAGCATCAGCAGCTGAAACTCCACCAAAATCATGCAAAAAGAAACTGAACTTTGACGACAGTGTAGCACAAGATGAAAGCCATGAAATTAATTGCAGCCAACAAGATATAAATGGCAATGCAAATCCTCAAGACATACAACAAAATGATAGAATCAATGGAATGCTCGAGACACAGCAGAATACATATATCGGTAGCACCATGCAAAATAAGCCAAATGTTCCCATCACACCTCTTGCTAATGGAAGGTACCATGCTTTGAATGTGCTTGCAAGAAATATGAGCATGAGTCCAAGAGATACATGGGAGAACGAGTATAATAAAGTAAACAAACCTGTTGGAATCAATAACAGTGTCATTCAATCGGGTATGGTGGCCACACATCAGCAAGGTACCCCTCAGTCTTTCACAAGTGAAGGTATGACAAGTTTAGACGAAAGAAGAGGCATCAAGAGACAGGGTTCGAATGTGAATGCCATGGATTCTCTCCTGTTGTACCAGAAATTCTTAATAGGAGTTGCACACCGTGCTTATGATAACAACAATTTGAGTAGCATTTTATTAGAAAATCACAAAAAACTGAAGATGGAAAGGGAGTTGCGAGCTCTTGAAGGTAACCAGAGACAATTGAATGGCATCTATGGAAATGGCTCTGCCATGCAGTTATTATATTCTTCTGGAAGAGTCGACCTGTCTTGTAAAACAGTGAATGGGGGTGGAAATGCAGACCAGCTCCCGTTCCGTCTACGAATGGCCGCGACACATTATTTACAGAAGCAGCAGGTGTTATCTGGAATGCAACCCCACACAATGAGATCAATACCAGAAGGAGCATCAAGATATGCTCAGGGTGCAATGATCAGCTGGAATCTAACGCCAACTACTCCACCAAAAGGGGACTCTAGATATGCAGCAACGACTACTTCATTAGATAAGAAGCAAACCGCAAAACCAAATTCATATAACCAAAGGTTAGAAGGATCAGATGAGAGGCTTCAGCTACATAGTACTACTCCCTTCAAAGGTTTTCATCAATCGTCAATAATAGCAAGAGGTACATATTTTAAAACCAGCATAAAACACTTGAAGTAGATGTTAAAGGTGGCACAATGGGTGCTTTGGATAACTAGCCAAAATAGGTTTGGTTTAGAAAGGGAAAGTTTTTGGTAATGGGCAGTAGGGGTGTTGAAATTAACCACACCAATATAACCCGAGCCAAATGGGTTTGAGTTATATGATTCGCACTTCGGATGAAATATTTGGTTAATCCAAACCAGGACAACCCAAAACCTGAACAACCAGACCCATCAACACCCGTAATGGGCAGTGCCAGCTTCAGCTGACATACAAACACTTGTCTTCTTTTCTTTAAAGTTTTTCAATAACTAATGTTTGAAGGAGCTTTTTTATTACAATACTAATCTAACTTTCTTAACAATACTGTTTAAGAGCTAAGAATTTTGAATACATTTTAGGCCTATTGAAGTAATTACCAACTTAACTTTTTTAATTGACCCATTAGATAGAAGTATAATCCAAATCAATCCATAAGCGAGTCAAAATTATCACCGCTAATTTAGAATGAAGTCCTAATTTTCAAATGTTACAGAGTTTAACCTATCTAGAATTTCCTGAATTTTCCAACTGTTTCTGCAGGACGACCAAGCCAAAAGAATACTGAAATCTCAGTTGATATCATTACACATATGCTAGAAGATCTGCACATTAATAAGAAACATCAAAATGGACTTGTTGTGTACAGAGGTAGCGAGGCCATGATTCCATTTGAGCCAGTTAAAAAAAGAAACCTACGTCCTAAAGTAGACCTTGATCCAGAGACAGAAAGACTTTGGAGGCTATTAATGGGTATTGAGGGGAGTGAGGGGACTGAGACACTAGATAAGGATAAAGAAAAATGGTGGGAAAATGAAAGGCGGGTGTTTCGTGGACGAGCAGACTCATTCATTTCTCGTATGCATCTTGTTCAAGGTATAAATCATTTAAGTTCAAAGCTTCTACATGCATAACCTAAGAGAGAAAAAACCCATGAAAGAGTTGTTGACAATTTCTCACCAAGAAATGAAATTACCATCATCTAGATGGAACCTTATTTAGTTCTTTAAAGGGTTTCTTGCTTCATTTCTAAGCAGAGATCATCAGTGGTTGACGTACATGTAAGTTTAAGAAAAGTTTGGCAGACTGCACATTCGACTAAATCTACTTTAGTGTTATAGGTAATTTAGGACTGTTGAAGGATGATGATCCCTATGACAACATTGAAACTGACAAATTATGAGCTGTAAATAATACAATGAAACCATTGACTGTAAAGAAACAGGGTCTAGGTTAACCAGAGTTTAAATAGATTAAAACTAGATATTGTAAATAAAGGGTGACCGTTACCCATGGTATGAACATAAGTAGTCGTTCTGGAACTCCCCTGTTGTCTAAATCATGAAAATTATAATATATTAGTACATGTAATATGCAGTATTTAACTGGTACCTTCCACAGGGGATAGAAGATTCTCACGATGGAAAGGATCCGTGGTTGACTCGGTGATTGGTGTTTTTCTCACCCAAAATGTTTCTGATCATCTTTCCAGGTGAACTTGGTGTCTTGTTATGTCTAATGATCTTTGAATTAGTGCATGATAATATTCTAAACTAATGTATATTGTTTTTGCTCGCAACATATGCAGTTCTGCCTTCATGTCTCTTGCAGCCAGATTTCCCCTTAAGTCAACAACCACAAATAAAACATGCTGTGACGATGGGACATGTGAACAGCCTATAGCAGTAGCAGAGCCTAATGAAGTCATCAAACATCATGATAAGATAACATCTTTAGAATCATGTGAAGGCATGACACATCAAACTTCATTATCTAAAGGTGTACCAAAGAAGTATAGAAGGCTATCAGAGGAAGAATTACTTGTATCACAATATTCGTTTGACTCTTCCACAGTTCAAACTGCTGATGAATTTAGGTCAAGCTCGGGATCAAACTCGGAAACAGAGGATGTAACTACTGAATATGAAACCAGTAAACAGTCGGGTACACCAACAGACCTGACGGAGGAAAAGCACCCTACCATGCTCAAAGACTATTTCGGTCATGAGTTACTTGAAGAACATGCAGTGCATCATTTGCCAAAAGAGCCTGAGTGTAACATGCAAACTCCTACAACGAACAGTATCAATCCGACAACTTCACCAAGTCAGTTCCAAATGGGTATGGCCCCAGGTTTTCAAAAAGCAGGTTTGCTGAACTATGAAGTGCTAGGAGGAGAAAGCGGACCTTTTCCTTCGTCTATATCAGGAATGACCAACACATACCATACGAATACTGTTACATATCCACAAGACGAAATGCCAATGTTTCAAGCACAACCATTTGTCCAATACAACTTACAAAGCAGTGTTCCCGGCCAGCTTGTGAACACCGACCAACAGGTGACAGAAGTCATCAAGGAGAAAACAAGAGATGATGAAACAACGGCCATAGGTAAAACTGGTGCCCCAAAACAAGACTCCTATATGTTTGGACGAACAGATATCAACCTTGAGGACAGTATTTCTGCTGTAAATAAGCAGAACTGCTTTGAAAGTACAGTCACTGAAGCGAACTCCAAAGAGCAAAAGGCTTCTCATGAACCAACCGGGCCAGGCACAGATACTTCCAAGGCAAAAAAAAGAACAGCCGAGAATGAGATTAGCAAAACAGCTGACTGGGATAACTTGAGAAAGGAGGCACTGGCCAATGGTGGGAAAAAAGAGCGAAGCAAAGACGCATCAGACTCGATTGATTATGAAGCACTGAGACGTGCCCATGTCAATGAAATTTCTGATGCTATTAAAGAACGTGGAATGAACAACCTGTTAGCTGATAGAATGAAGGTACTCCAACTTCTTTCCTTTGTTTGTTGGTAGTAATTAATACCATGGTTGATAAAATATAGCTTAGGATTTGATTATTGCTTATATGCAGGATTTCCTTAATCGCTTGGTGAGAGATCATGGGGCAATTGACCTCGAATGGTTAAGAGATGCACCCCCTGACAAAGCAAAGTACGGCATCAAAATCCACACAAACAATTTATAGATCCTGAGTTCCTACTAATCTTCTTGTATTGCAGGGATTACTTACTGAGCTTTCGAGGATTGGGGCTAAAAAGTGTGGAATGTGTGCGCCTATTAACACTTCATCATCTTGCGTTTCCTGTAAGTAGATGTTACAAGTACAAACTGCTACGAACTGGATATATTGAAGAGATTTGCGTTCTAAATATCATTTTCCAGGTCGACACAAATGTTGGGAGGATAGCAGTGAGACTAGGGTGGGTCCCACTCCAACCTCTACCAGAATCACTCCAGCTACATCTACTGGAGATGTAAGTATCAGGATCTTCTGAATCATACATTGACCAAGTTAACAAAATAATACTGATCTACTTTCCTCACAGGTACCCCGTGTTGGAGACCATTCAAAAATATCTTTGGCCCAGGCTGTGCAAGCTGGATCAATTGACACTGTAATTATACTTATCCCAGCAGCTGTACATACACAACCCACAATTCGGGAAAAAACAAACTATTATATTGAACTAGGATGAAAGTGTTTATCTAATTAATTTTTGAACTGACTAACATGTGGTTCCATGACAGATATGAGCTACACTACCAAATGATCACGTTTGGAAAGGTATGTCACCATTTACACCTAAAGTCCTAGATTCATCGAATCATACGAGAATAGAAATTTTCTGATTATTGCATAAATATATGTGAAGGTTTTTTGCACAAAGAGTAAGCCAAACTGTAACGCATGTCCAATGAGAGCAGAGTGCAGACACTTTGCTAGTGCTTTTGCAAGGTATGGCAATAAATATCTATCCTTTTCTTCTTTTCTTTTTTTTCATTTTTAAACTTCCAGCTTCTTCTACCAGTTAAAATGATAGACCATGAAGCATTATATGATCACAGATTGGAAATTTAGCATACTCTAGTCAAATTCAAACCTATATCTGGATTCCTTATTTCTGTTTTACTGACATGATGTAAAAAAATATGCATCCAAATTAGTTTTTAGAGTCGAAAATGTAAAGTTTGAATAACAACGTTCACTCAAAGATGTTTTATGTCTTTATCCCTATGTGAAACGGGAATGATGAACAAGAGCATGATTCACATAGAAAAGATTGTAGTATAAACGTTTATAACATATTGTAGCAGAGTAAAAGTTACAAAATATTCCACTAGTAGTTCAAGAAACACTTTAATTGGTAGCCTATCGAATTAAGTATATATGTGTGGCCAAATTCAAACCTACATCTGGATGCCTGGTTTCAGTTTTACTGATATGACATAAAAAGATACATGCTCATATTAGTTTCTAGAATTGAAAATAGGAAGTTTGGGTCTCTATTCATATGCAAAACAAGAGAGATTCAAAAGAGCAGAAATGCATACAAAATATTGTACGGCAAGAGTTTATAAGACAGATTGATCTTCATATTGCACGCATACACTTAGACACTGTATATTTATTAAAATGCACACATACACTTAGACACAACCCACACACGAAAGCATATTAGTACCAGTAGACAAATTAATCTATAAAACAATATTTTACCTTAAGAGAACGATTGGACTTCCAGATAAATCCTGCTGCATGCATAAATGCGAGGAGCCATACTACAACCTGAAAAACAGCATTTCATTTAGCTTTCTAATGAGTATAGATGATGTTGTTTAAAAAGCTTTTGATCTGTCTAGAAGAATATGTGTGTTATCGAATGCCATAGTATGACTAACATCTTACTGTGCAGTGCAAGACTTTCCCTTCCAGGCCCAGAGGAGAAAAGTATAGTGCCATCAGATGCTCCTGTTGCATCAGATCCAATACCACCAATGGTTAACAGGTCCATAGTGCTGCCACTGCCTCCAGTTGAAAATGACCTCAATAAAAGTGGGAGCAATTGTGAACCAATCATTGAGGAACCAACTACACCTGAGCCAGAAGCCGCAGAATTATCAATAAGCGACATTGAGGATCAATACTATGAAGATTCAGATGAAATCCCGAGTATCAAACTCAACATGGAAGAATTTACAACCAATTTGCAGAACATAATGCAAGATGACAAGAAACTTCAAGACAATATGTCCAAAGCATTGGTTGCATTGAACCCTAGTGCTGCTTCCATCCCTACACCTAAACTGAAAGATGTTAGCAGGCTGCGGACAGAGCATCTAGTGTAAGTCTTTAAGGTTTTTGTAATGTAAGTATGACACGATATCACCATCTAAGAAGGCGCCAAATTAACATTACGACTACTAAACTAAAAAAATTACTTACTTAAAATGTGACATATACAAGTTCAACCATGGATGTGACACAAAAGAGTTTAAAACATGAAGGGTAATTCGATATAATGCATTGTCACGTTAATTCACTTCGCCCTGCTGCAGGTATGAACTTCCGGATTCACATCAGCTTTTAGAAGGGGTTAGTAATCTTACTGCTGCCAGCCCAATCACATGTGCCTATACATAACCATCTAACTTCCATGTTAAACTATTTTCAGTTAGACAAAAGAGAGCCCGATGACCCAAGCCACTACCTCTTGGCAATATGGACACCAGGTTGGTCAATTTTTTTGCCACATTAAAAAAAAAAACATGTCACCAGCATCAATCATTAGTTTAAGCGTTTAGTGATCTAAGAGCAGACCCTAACCACTCCTCCACTTCCTTTGCTACATGCTATCAAAAATGAAGCTTGTGGGACTAGTGCCAAACTAATAGATTGATATCTTTTGTGTGTGTTACAGTCCCCGCTTCCCCAAACTTAACAATCAATTTAAAAAACATATATCTCACATATCTATTATAAAAAAATAATTTCAATTCTCCTATCAGGTGAAACTGCAAATTCAGTACAGCCACCGGAAATAGAATGTCCTCTTCAGCAATCAGGCCAGCTATGTGATCGGGCAACATGCTTTTCTTGCAACAACGTAAAGGAAGCAAATTCACAAGTAGTTAGAGGCACAATTTTGGTGAGAAGCCTTATCTATACAATACAAGATACATACTGTGAACTATCAAGTCTGAAAAGTTGAACCAACTAGCATATATCTACTTTTATAACAGATACCATGTAGAACAGCAATGCGTGGAAGCTTCCCGCTCAATGGTACATATTTCCAAGTGAATGAGGTATATAATCTGAAAGTTCGTCATATCAATTGTCAAATGCTATTACTACATTTATATATGAACCCCTCTAACCTGCCCCCATCCCTAATTCACTTGCAAAAACAACTACACATATATGCGCATTATGCAGATGTTCGCAGATCATGCATCAAGCCTAAATCCAATTGATGTTCCAAGGGCATGGATTTGGAACTTGCCAAGAAGAACAGTTTACTTTGGGACTTCCGTGTCAACAATCTTTAAGGGTACAAGCTAACGACATACATCTCTTCTAAAATTAACATGCATTTCAAACTAAAAGCTAACGATGAAGACTTATTTTTGTTGATAGGGCTAAGTACCGAAGGAATTCAATACTGCTTTTGGAAAGGTATGTATCATTTCAAATCTCAAGCATAACGATAAAGTAAACTGTTGATCATACACAAACGAAAGGAGCGTTTTTAATTTACTTACGGACATGCAGAGTATTAAAAGTACCATTATTAGAACCAACAAATATAATTGTCATAGTAAAAAGACATAACATCAATAAGATTTGACAAATACCTTGTATGAGTGAGTGATAATATCTCTATGGTAGGTAATCGGAAACTTTGAAGAAAAGGCCCAAGAAATGTAAAATTACTCTACCTAAGAGGCCTAACTCATTTTCTTACTTTGTACTTAAAATGAACATAAAACATCTCATATTCCTAACACCTACTTTAAAGAACCGTAATCGTAATAATCTAATAAATGGAAATTAAGGATCTGCATGACCGCATCATAATAAGTTGAGTTAAGATACTTCCTAATGTAATTACATAAAATGATCCTTAAGTTATCATAACATCTATCTACTTAGTACTTCCTTATTTTTGGTGTGTAAACCACCATACTTAACATCACCCATCCTAATACAACACCAAATTAAAATTGGTGGCTAGTAAATCCTAAAGGTTCTGAAATGGATTCATATGTTAATAAGACTTCTTAACGAATCAAATCCTCTTTCTAGACCCACCGTAACATACTCTCTCAAAATGTTGCTATACTTTAACTTCCAACTCATTTCTTTGCCTAAGTATAGGGTTTCCAAAATAGCATTGTAGCTCATATTTATATAGAACATTTGGTGTACAATGGGCTCAAATAGAACGGATTTGAAGTTGTTTGGTTACTTCCCACATACAACCTGTAGTACATCAAAAGGTCCAAAGTAACATGGTAAGAGCTTCTTGTTTCTTTGGCAAAGCAAATATTTCTCCCAATTCATTCAAGTTTTACATATATCATACCACATACTACGAAATGTACATCTGTAATGCCCTCAACATAATGTGAAGCTCTTCTAAAATTCAATCCTTCTCGCCTTACTATTGCTCAAGCTCGGTCCACTTTTTGCCATTATATTCTAACTGGGACAGAGTTAAGCCGTAAAATCGTCTTGTAAAAAACGTATGTTTGTTGTAGAATGATATCACAATATTCTCTATAAGGAAAAACCATTGTACAGCTTAAAAGCGTGTGCAAATATTACAGGAAGGTTTGTATGTTGCAATTATTATGCAATAGTGTAACATTATTTGTTGCAAAATATACCAAACTTTGTTTTTGAATACTGTATGTATGTTAAGTCTGCTACATAATATGGTATCTAATGGTATATTTGCAGGATTTGTTTGTGTGAGAGGATTTGATCGGGTAAATAGGTCTCCTAGACCTTTGATGGCTAGGTTACACTTTCCAGCAAGCAAGTTGATCACACAAAGAACAAAGGCAAATAAATGAACTACAAAACAAAGATAAAGCTCCAGGTTAGAGAATTGTAGTAGGAAAAGAGCTCAGAGACTAACAACAAATTGTTGTACATTCGACTATCCATGCTTTAATGCAATCGCGGTGACATGTAAGCTATCAGAGAAAAGTTAACGTGAGATTATTGATATCTTTATTTCATTTCCCTGTGCTCGGAAAAGAGCCATTCTTTTTACCAGTTAGCCCATCTTACATAAGAAAGAAATCAGTTAAGCATTAGGTTGCTTCTTAACTTCGAAATTGATGTATGTAGTTTCGAACAGCTTCCTGATTATAAAATTTAAACTAGAGCTACCTATTGTGCATTCAACTTCCACATTTGACCATACTTTATATCATCTCTATCCAACATCGTTTATAGTTATAGCCTAAAATTATAATGTCGTGTGCTACTTTTCTGGTCAAACATAAATTCCTAATAATACTACAAGAAAATTGTAGACAAAAATAACATAAAATACAAATTTTGAAAATGTAGTGTATGTAAAAGTTTATCATTCCGTACGAAGATTAGAAAAATTAAACTCGTCACATTTAGGTAAATTGTACTAAAAGTTCAAAATGTGTGTCGAGTCATCAGAATCACGCCTACAGGCGCCAAACCATCATTTGTCTATGTGGCATTACACTTGATCGTTTTTGCCTACCTGGCGGTTCACATAGACGTCCACATCAATAACTACACTTGACATGTACACTTTGTTTGGCATGAAAGAAAAGTGAAAACCATGTCAGCTTTCCGAAGGCCGTGGTTCTGTGTAGATGATACGACACGACGCCGTCTCTTTGGTGCGATGTGTTTGGATTTTAAATGCTTCAAACGCGGTGTGATTGTTAGAGTGAAAAGGAAAAAAATCATTAAGGTTTTTGTAAGCAGGAAAACTTAACATAATTGTAAAAATCAGTTGACTAGTAATAAACATTATGAACAACTATGAAACACACATTCAATCTACCCTAAACACAAACCACATGGCAACTCCAATATATTCATGCAATGTATAAATTGAAAATCATATATATACATATATAATGTTGCTCTCACAAACCATAAAAATCATGGGGGGCTTTTTGACATGTGTAAAATTGATGTTAGTGAGTATGTGAGAGCAATTTCCCATATATATATATATATATATATAGAGAGATAGAGAGAGAGAGAGAGAGATAAACTGAATAAGTCATACCTGATTGATTGTTAGTAGATCCAGAGTCGTGATAAACCCTAGAAATTTAGGATTATTAGTAGTAGAGAATGGACAGAGAGAAAATATAAAGAAAAACTTAGAAGGAGAAGAGGAGGAAGTCAAAGATGGATACATACATGATAGATACAGAATTAGTGCACGGGTGAAGAAGGGGGTGGAAATCTCGTGAAGTTTATTGACGCCGCTTTATTTTCCCTCCTCTTTCTTTCTTGGCTCGATTTTTCAGTTTTTGAGTTCCCTTAAATCACCACAGTATTGTTTTGAAAATTTTGTTGAAACGGGTATTTTTCAAGGGTGTTTTGTCAAACAAGTTTTCGGAAGAAAAAAAAAAATTATGGAACTGGATAAACCGGTAATGGGAGTACCGGTTTCGAATTTTTGGCCCGAACCCGGTATTCCCAATACCGGTTTCAGAAAAAGGAGATTGAACCCGGTACTCGCAAAACCGGTTTCGAATCGGTTATTTATACATAGATCGGTTTTCCTTTAACCATTTGAAACAAAAATCTTATAAAACATCATCAGTATATATTTTTTAAAACAAAACTTATGGTTTCTTCATCATCATCTGAATCATCATCACCTCCTACAATAACATTTCATGCATTGAAAGCGCAATGTAAAGAGGATATAGACGACGGGTATGAACTTTACCACAAAATTAATGATTGTAAGTTTCTTATGGAACAAAGGAAGCTCGAACATAAGAAGAAAATAAAATAAATAAGACAAATTGGCAGCGGAATCATTATAAGTGAATAAATGCATAGAGAATATATTGAGTCTACATTACCAAGCATCGATGAAATAACTTCTGAACTTGAGAAACTGTTAAAGTTGATTGACAAAAAGATCGACTACGCGACATATTATAAATTGCTAGCTGAAGACGGTTTCCGTTAAGAAGAAAATAAAATAAATAAGACAAATTGGCAGCGGAATCATTATAAGTGAATAAATGCATAGAGAATATATTGAGTCTACATTACCAAGCATCGATGAAATAACTTCTGAACTTGAGAAACTGTTAAAGTTGATTGACAAAAAGATCGACTACGCGACATATTATAAATTGCTAGCTGAAGACGGTTTCCGTTAGAAAATTTAAGTAGTATTTTGAATATGTATTATTTTTATCTAAGTTTTATATCGTTATTTTGAATATGTATTATTTTGATGTAAGCTTTATATCGACTATGATGTTTTTTATAAAATATCAATTAAAAAACATTATATAAAAACATAATATTTATCTTATTGACAAACATATATTTATTATTAAAAAAATACAATCTATCTAGCACCCCCTGTTCCACATCCTGGTGGGGCACGACGAACTCTGCGACTTCTTCGCGGACGGACATGTTGTTCTTGTTCTTCTTCTTCTTCTTCTTCTTTTCTTCTTCTTCTTCTTCTTGTTCTTCTTCGTCATTTCCCAGATTTGTAACTGGGTGTTGAGAAGAACTTGGAAAAGGAGATAAGTTTTGCATTGGAAAAGGAGAGAAGTTTTGTGCCGGTGGACCACTGTATGAGTAATCAGGATTGAAAATATTTGGAGAGACATTGAACAGATGAAGTGGTGGATTCGGGGTATAATAACCCGGGTTTTGGGAGGTACCCGTAAAAAATTGTTGGGTACCCGGGAACATTTGTTGGGTGCCTGAACTTGAGGGACCAGCCTGTGAATTACCCGGTTGGTAAGTTTGAAAACCCGAATTTGGTGACGACCTAAACACAGTTTGGGTATTAAAACTAGAAGGACCAGCACCCCAATTGGAAGGACCAGCACCCAATTGGAAGGACCAGCACCCGAACTGGAAGGACCAACACCCCAATTGGAAGGACCAGCACCCCAATTGGAAGGACCAGCACCCCAATTGGAAGGACCAGCACCCCAATTGGAAGGACCAGCACCCCAATTGGAAGGACCAGCACCCCAATTGGAAGGACCAGCACCCCAATTGGAAGGACCAGCACCCCAATTGGAAGGACCAGCACCCCAATTGGAAGGACCAGCACCCCAATTGGAAGGACCAGCACCCCAATTGGAAGGACCAGCACCCCAATTGGAAGGACCAGCACCCCAATTGGAAGGACCAGCACCCCAATTGGAAGGACCAGCACCCCAATTGGAAGGACCAGCACCCCAATTGGAAGGACCAGCACCCCAATTGGAAGGACCAGCACCCCAATTGGAAGGACCAGCACCCCAATTGGAAGGACCAGCACCCCAATTGGAAGGACCAGCACCCCAATTGGAAGGACCAGCACCCCAATTGGAAGGACCAGCACCCCAATTGGAAGGACCAGCACCCCAATTGGAAGGACCAGCACCCCAATTGGAAGGACCAGCACCCCAATTGGAAGGACCAGCACCCCAATTGGAAGGACCAGCACCCCAATTGGAAGGACCAGCACCCCAATTGGAAGGACCAGCACCCCAATTGGAAGGACCAGCACCCCAATTGGAAGGACCAGCACCCCAATTGGAAGGACCAGCACCCCAATTGGAAGGACCAGCACCCCAATTGGAAGGACCAGCACCCCAATTGGAAGGACCAGCACCCCAATTGGAAGGACCAGCACCCCAATTGGAAGGACCAGCACCCCAATTGGAAGGACCAGCACCCCAATTGGAAGGACCAGCACCCCAATTGGAAGGACCAGCACCCCAATTGGAAGGACCAGCACCCCAATTGGAAGGACCAGCACCCCAATTGGAAGGACCAGCACCCCAATTGGAAGGACCAGCACCCCAATTGGAAGGACCAGCACCCCAATTGGAAGGACCAGCACCCCAATTGGAAGGACCAGCACCCCAATTGGAAGGACCAGCACCCCAATTGGAAGGACCAGCACCCCAATTGGAAGGACCAGCACCCCAATTGGAAGGACCAGCACCCCAATTGGAAGGACCAGCACCCCAATTGGAAGGACCAGCACCCCAATTGGAAGGACCAGCACCCCAATTGGAAGGACCAGCACCCCAATTGGAAGGACCAGCACCCCAATTGGAAGGACCAGCACCCCAATTGGAAGGACCAGCACCCCAATTGGAAGGACCAGCACCCCAATTGGAAGGACCAGCACCCCAATTGGAAGGACCAGCACCCCAATTGGAAGGACCAGCACCCCAATTGGAAGGACCAGCACCCCAATTGGAAGGACCAGCACCCCAATTGGAAGGACCAGCACCCCAATTGGAAGGACCAGCACCCCAATTGGAAGGACCAGCACCCCAATTGGAAGGACCAGCACCCCAATTGGAAGGACCAGCACCCCAATTGGAAGGACCAGCACCCCAATTGGAAGGACCAGCACCCCAATTGGAAGGACCAGCACCCCAATTGGAAGGACCAGCACCCCAATTGGAAGGACCAGCACCCCAATTGGAAGGACCAGCACCCCAATTGGAAGGACCAGCACCCCAATTGGAAGGACCAGCACCCCAATTGGAAGGACCAGCACCCCAATTGGAAGGACCAGCACCCCAATTGGAAGGACCAGCACCCCAATTGGAAGGACCAGCACCCCAATTGGAAGGACCAGCACCCCAATTGGAAGGACCAGCACCCCAATTGGAAGGACCAGCACCCCAATTGGAAGGACCAGCACCCCAATTGGAAGGACCAGCACCCCAATTGGAAGGACCAGCACCCCAATTGGAAGGACCAGCACCCCAATTGGAAGGACCAGCACCCCAATTGGAAGGACCAGCACCCCAATTGGAAGGACCAGCACCCCAATTGGAAGGACCAGCACCCCAATTGGAAGGACCAGCACCCCAATTGGAAGGACCAGCACCCCAATTGGAAGGACCAGCACCCCAATTGGAAGGACCAGCACCCCAATTGGAAGGACCAGCACCCCAATTGGAAGGACCAGCACCCCAATTGGAAGGACCAGCACCCCAATTGGAAGGACCAGCACCCCAATTGGAAGGACCAGCACCCCAATTGGAAGGACCAGCACCCCAATTGGAAGGACCAGCACCCCAATTGGAAGGACCAGCACCCCAATTGGAAGGACCAGCACCCCAATTGGAAGGACCAGCACCCCAATTGGAAGGACCAGCACCCCAATTGGAAGGACCAGCACCCCAATTGGAAGGACCAGCACCCCAATTGGAAGGACCAGCACCCCAATTGGAAGGACCAGCACCCCAATTGGAAGGACCAGCACCCCAATTGGAAGGACCAGCACCCCAATTGGAAGGACCAGCACCCCAATTGGAAGGACCAGCACCCCAATTGGAAGGACCAGCACCCCAATTGGAAGGACCAGCACCCCAATTGGAAGGACCAGCACCCCAATTGGAAGGACCAGCACCCCAATTGGAAGGACCAGCACCCCAATTGGAAGGACCAGCACCCCAATTGGAAGGACCAGCACCCCAATTGGAAGGACCAGCACCCCAATTGGAAGGACCAGCACCCCAATTGGAAGGACCAGCACCCCAATTGGAAGGACCAGCACCCCAATTGGAAGGACCAGCACCCCAATTGGAAGGACCAGCACCCCAATTGGAAGGACCAGCACCCCAATTGGAAGGACCAGCACCCCAATTGGAAGGACCAGCACCCCAATTGGAAGGACCAGCACCCCAATTGGAAGGACCAGCACCCCAATTAGAAGGACCAGCACCCCAATTGGAAGGACCAGCACCCCAATTGGAAGGACCAGCACCCGAACTGGAAGGACCAACACCCCATGAAGTCCCACCCAAGAGGGACCAATATATCTCCATATGCGTCGACCAGTCCTACAACTCACAGGGAGTAGATGGATGAACTCTTCATACGGAGTCCATTTGAACTGTATTATAAAAATTTTAAATTATTATAACTTACAAAGTATATCAAATATTAAACGCATTAAAAAATATTAATTTTATACCTGCTCATCCGTGAGCGCATTGAAAAAAGACCGGTACACAGTAACAATGTGTCCAGGTGTCTGAACATTTGAGAAGTCTCCGTCCCACCTGTTTGCTAAGTAGGTGCTATAAGCATAGTCTCTCTCCTCTTTGCGTGTCGTGACGCGTGGGGCAACCCGTGGCATTCTTTCCCACGCCCAATACTGGAGCAACAGCAAAGGCCCATCAATGCCCTTTCTTAAAGGCATACTCCCCTTAGACAGGTTTCTATACAAACACGCAAGAGCTGCTGAACCCCAACTCTTTCGACCTTATTTGCTTAGGTCTCCTAGGTTCTTCAACAAATTCAAACTAACATCATAGGTGTTAGGATCAAGAAAAATCTCCGAACCAATAATAGCTAGAATAACCCTTCTAGCCATGAATAGACACAGTTGATCATCTTCGTGGTCAAACTCCACATCAATGTGCCTTGTTAAGGTTGCAAATATGATCCTACCGTTTTTCAAGTTATCAAAATGTAGTTCATCTATAGGATAAAAGCCCAGATATTCCATACACAGATTGTTCCAGTAATCAACATTTCGGGTTTTTGAAACCCACTCACCAGTCACCGCTGGTCCATCTATGGGTAAACCCCATATCACTTGCACATCTTGCAAAGTGACAGTTGCTTCACCAATAGGAAAGTGAAACGTGTTGGTTTCTGGACGCCATCTCTCCACCAGCGCGATAATCAAAGCATGATCAAGTTTGTGAATCACTGACTTGAGGATTTGGAAAAACCCATCATTATTGAAATGCTGAATGACTTTGTCGGGCAAACCACTCTTCATTGCTCGAGACAACCCTCCATCGCCTTTTCTACATATTGGCTCGCTTACTTCACGTTCATGGAAAATGTTGTATGACTGATGCACATCTGGAGCTTGTAACCACAACAACTCTGGGTTTCTTGGTACACAGGTAACATTAAGAGAGGCCATTTGGATTTTGAAAATACTGGTATAGTTGATGATTATTTGAGTGAGAAATTGATTATTGCTTATGAAAATATATATTGCTTATGATGTTTGCGTGAAATGCTCTAAAAAATATGCATGTATATATACTAATTGTAAACTGAGAATTGCATGCATGGCCGACTGCGTTTTTTGTCGTTTTATTCGAACCCGGTTTTCCCAATACCGGGTTCGCAGGGTAATGTCACATCAATCATTCAAAGGCTGCATTTTACTGTTCGTCTGAAAAGCCACTGTACTTTTTCTGAAACCGGTAATGATACTACCGGGTTCAATGTACTTTTTCTGAAACCGGTATTGATACTACCGGGTTCAATGTACTTTTTCTGAAACCGGTAATGATACTACCGGGTTCAATGTACTTTTTCTGAAACCGGTATTGGGAAAACCGGGTTCGGGCCAAAAATTCGAAACCGGTACTCCCAGTATCGGTTTACCTTGTTCCATAATATTTTTTTTTTCCGAAAACTTGTTTGACAAAACACCCTTGAAAAACGACCGTTTCAAAAAAAATTTAGTATTATTTTAGGACTCCATGATAAATAAGGGTAAAAAATTTGCCTAAAAACATAGCTAATCTAATATTTTCTCCTTTTTAATTTAAATTATTTAAT
Organism: Erigeron breviscapus; assembly: GCA_034093135.1. NCBI lineage: Eukaryota > Viridiplantae > Streptophyta > Magnoliopsida > Asterales > Asteraceae > Erigeron > Erigeron breviscapus. The sequence continues at coordinate 7,974,945 of CM067169.1, read as the reverse complement.
TTAAATTTAAATTTTCTTTCCTTTAAGATTTATTTTTGTTATAATGCATGTTGAAAAAAAAAACATACAAAATAATCAATTTACATTTAATAAATTAATTTATACCGACAATCAATTATCTTCTAAAATATTTTCAATGCACCTTTAGATTATTTAACTAAACCAATTACCTTCATCACTCGTCGTCGCTACCACCACCACTCACCGCCACCACACCGCCTCCCGTCGCTGTCGCATTATGTCGCTATATTCTATGATGCAGTCAGGACCCAACTTGTATAACAAGCTATAAATTATATGTTTTTATTTTTAGTATTTATCTTTTTATTTTAGTATTTATCTATTTCTTTTACATATTTGACTTTTATTTTTAGTATTTATCTTTTTATTTTAGTATTTATCTATTTCTTTTACATATTTGACTTAGTTGACAATTCTTAGTTTGTTTACTATTATAGTGGGTTTATGATCTATTTAAAGAGGTTTGTGGTTATTGTAAAGTTAGTTGATTATTTTTGAGTTATAAGAGAATTGACAATTTGTCAATGATTTCGGTTTTTGATTTAATCTTTTAGCATTAAGTCATTTGATTGCATAAGAAACTACATCAGTTGGTATTAGAGATCAGGTTAATTCAAATGGCTATGCGTGATGAGAATCACTTTTTTACTTGCCGGATCGCCAAAAGAGGCAGCGATGAAATTGTATTCGAGTTGCAAGATCGCAAGATACAGGAAACTGACCCAAAGGATGTCATATGGGATGAGATCGTTGGGAAAGAGGAATATCCTGAAGAAGACGATGGTTACAAGTTTCAGGAAACCGACTCAAAAGCTTTTATCCGGGATGAAAACTACGGGAAGGAGGAGTATCCTGGAGGTTGTGGCGATAACTATCTATCACCTCCTTGTTTCAATAACTATGGAGACGAAGAGGTGAGCAACGAAGATTATTGGTGGGTTACACAAGCCTTAAACGGGTTTGCCCTTCAAGAGGGTTTTGTAAAATCATAAAAGCAAGAAGAGATCACTTCATGATTTTTTTTCTCGTGATGTGGTGGCTTCCGATAGTGAGGCTAAATCAACGGCTAACAGTATGGCATTTCTTTATATTAGGTTGTGTATCATAGATGGTGTAAATGTTTGTTCCATAAAAGAGGAAATTAAAAAAAAGAAGGTATTTCATTCTTTACCTTTAAAAAGTCAAAATAGGCCATATAGGAGAGAACACAAAATGTGGCGTACATGGTTTATCCAAATTGGTTTTTGTTGGACCTATAGAACAACAAAAAGTGTATATGGATGGGCCGAACAAAGCAATCCAATTTGGCTCCATCCTGGCGAGTTTCAACCTTGCGTTTCTAGATACTAAAACGACCAAGGAAGGTTTCTAGTCAATTGACTTCTATGCTCCATGTGACCCAGGTGGGTATGGTTTGGAAAATTGCGAAAAACTCGAGGACGAGTTTTTTTCCGAAGAGGGGGGATGATGCAGTCAGGACCCAACTTGGATAACAAGCTAAAAATTATATGTTTTTATTTTTAGTATTTATCACTTTCTTTTATATATTTGATTTAGTTGACAATTCTTAGTTTGTTTCTTATTATAGTGGGTTTAGGATATATTTAAAGAGGTTTGTGGTTATTGTAAAGTTAGTTGATTATTTTTGAGTTATAAGAGAATTGACAATTTGTCAATGATTTCGGTTTTTGATTTAATCTTTTAGCATTAAGTCATTTGATTGCATAAGAAACTACATCAGTTGGTATTAGAGATCAGGTTAATTCAAATGGCTATGCGTGATGAGAATCACTTTTTTACTTGCCGGATCGCCAAAAGAGGCAGCGATGAAATTGTATTCGAGTTGCAAGATCGCAAGATACAGGAAACTGACCCAAAGGATGTCATCTGGGATGAGATCGTTGGGAAAGAGGAATATCCTGAAGAAGACGATGGTTACAAGTTTCAGGAAACCGACTCAAAAGCTTTTATCCGGGATGAAAACTACGGGAAGGAGGAGTATCCTGGAGGTTGTGGCGATAACTATCTATCACCTCCTTGTTTCAATAACTATGGAGACGAAGAGGTGAGCAACGAAGATTATTGGTGGGTTACACAAGCCTTAAACGGGTTTGCCCTTCAAGAGGGTTTTGTAAAATCATAAAAGCAAGAAGAGATCACTTCATGATTTTTTTTCTCGTGATGTGGTGGCTTCCGATAGTGAGGCTAAATCAACGGCTAACAGTATGGCATTTCTTTATATTAGGTTGTGTATCATAGATGGTGTAAATGTTTGTTCCATAAAAGAGGAAATTAAAAAAAAGAAGGTATTTCATTCTTTACCTTTAAAAAGTCAAAATAGGCCATATAGGAGAGAACACAAAATGTGGCGTACATGGTTTATCCAAATTGGTTTTTGTTGGACCTATAGAACAACAAAAAGTGTATATGGATGGGCCGAACAAAGCAATCCAATTTGGCTCCATCCTGGCGAGTTTCAACCTTGCGTTTCTAGATACTAAAACGACCAAGGAAGGTTTCTAGTCAATTGACTTCTATGCTCCATGTGACCCAGGTGGGTATGGTTTGGAAAATTGCGAAAAACTCGAGGACGAGTTTTTTTCCGAAGAGGGGGGATGATGCAGTCAGGACCCAACTTGGATAACAAGCTAAAAATTATATGTTTTTATTTTTAGTATTTATCACTTTCTTTTATATATTTGATTTAGTTGACAATTCTTAGTTTGTTTCTTATTATAGTGGGTTTAGGATATATTTAAAGGGGTTTTGGTTATTGTAAAGTTAGTTGATTATTTTTGAGTTTTAAGATAATTGACAATTTGTCAATGATTTCGGTTTTTGATTTAATCTTTTAGCATTGATTCATTTGATTGCGATGCGAAATTGCATCACTCTAGTTTATTGTATTTATTTGCAACAAAAATAATCGCCATCCTTAATTAATTACTCGGTTAACAACTAGAACTCTAGAAGGATATGTTAATCAAATCGCAAAACACACCCAGTATTCAATCAAATCAGATCAACAACATGCGATTTTACCATTTTTTCAGAGTTTGCCAAAACTTATTTTCATATTTTTTTTAATCTCGAAATATATCTATTTTTCACCTAGCTAAGTTGTACGTCATGATTGAAGAATAAGATGATTTTAGACTATTAAGTTTTAAGCTTATGTATATGTGTGAAATCAAACCGATCTTTTCAGATTTATGTTATTAGCTAATTGCTTAATTATGTGCAATCCAACTAATCTTTTGGCAATTTGACGTGAGTATCACCATTAACCATACATTGTAACAAGAACAGTAAGCGCAGCAATGTGTGTTTATGACATGTACAACTGTCATTTTAGTATATGCATGTTGTTTACATTGTCATTATATATGCATTTTCCTTTTATGCATTTTGTTTTACAAATGCTGTTTATGTTGTCGTTCTTTTCTACGTTTTGGTAGTTACTTATGTAAGTAAACTTATGACACTTTATGTTGTTTATGACTTTATGTTATTATTCTTTTCTAATCAAACTAAATTTTATATACCAACAACAAGAAACATGGATAATGGATACTTAATAACAACCACCAACATAGTTTTCGTTCATCAGTAAGCACTGTCAGCTTTCGACTTTGTTCCAACTTTTCGTATTTGTTCCCATTTTTAGCCCAATCATGAAAAAGATCGATGTAGGCCCAATTTAGTTCTTAGCCATTTTTCTTTATCGTTTGTACTCAATTACTCATTATACATCATCGAGCCTAGATTATTACATAACTTAAAATTACATGTTTATGTCTAAAACTGACGAGCTCCAGTCCCTTAAGCTCATGACTTTCTTCTATTAGTCTGATCCAAATTTTGACCCGTGTTCATCTATACAAACAACCTTACTTGATTCTAACATCATAGACTTTTTTTTCAAAAATACCAAAGGTAGAAGAGAGTTGCTTTATAATAACTGTTATAGTGTAACAGGATAAAAATAAATGATTTATACGCGTACATATAATCAATCAGTAAAAAATAATGTTCTGCAGCTATTACAAAGAAGCACCCACTATATTCTAACCTATATACCAAAGACAATCTAGAAAACTTTCAATGAATTGAAACCCCTGTCAATTCAATTCTTAAGTAGGAAATGGGAGATCGAGCTTTGCACTCCCACAAATAAGCTAGTATAATCCAACGCATGAGTAACTAGAAAACATTTTCGTATATACAAAACTAAATTTGCTAGTAAACATGATCTAGTATAATCCAACGCGTAAGTAACTAGTAACTGTAAACATGATCTAGTACTTATCCAGCAAAACTAGACTAGTAAACATGATCTAGTATAATCCAACGCGTAAGTAACTAGTAACTAGTAAACATGATCTAGTATAATCCAACGCGTAAGTAACTAGTAACTAGTAAACATGATCTAGTATAATCCAACGCGTAAGTAACTAGCGAGCTTTGCACTCCCACAAATAAGCTAGTATAATCCAACGCATGAGTAACTAGAAAACATTTTCGTATATACAAAACTAAATTTGCTAGTAAACATGATCTAGTATAATCCAACGCGTAAGTAACTAGTAACTGTAAACATGATCTAGTATATCCAGAAAACTAGAATTTGCTAGTAAACATGATCTAGTATAATCCAACGCGTAAGTAACTAGTAACTAGTAAACATGATCTAGTATAATCCAACGCGTAAGTAACTAGTAACTGTAAACATGATCTAGTATATCCAACAAAACTAAATTTGCTAGTAAACATGATCTAGTATAATCCAACGCGTAAGTAACTAGTAACTAGTAAACATGATCTAGTATAATCCAACGCGAAGTAACTAGTAACTAGTAAACATGATCTAGTATAATCCAACGCGTAAGTAACTAGTAACTAGTAAACATGATCTAGTATAATCCAACGCAAGTAACTAGTAACTAGTAAACATGATCTAGTATAATCCAACGCGTAAGTAACTAGTAACTAGTAAACATGATCTAGTATAATCCAACGCGTAAGTAACTAGTAACTGTAAACATGATCTAGTATATCCAACAATAACTAAATTTGCTAGTAAACATGATCTAGTATAATCCAACGCGTAAGTAACTAGTAACTGTAAACATGATCTAGTATAATCCACGCGTAAGTAACAGAAGCACCCACTATATTCTAACCTATATACCAAAGACAATCTAGAAAACTTTCAATGAATTGAAACCCCTGTCAATTCAATTCTTAAGTAGGAAATGGGAGATCGAGCTTTGCACTCCCACAAATAAGCTAGTATAATCCAACGCATGAGTAACTAGAAAACATTTTCGTATATACAAAACTAAATTTGCTAGTAAACATGATCTAGTATAATCCAACGCGTAAGTAACTAGTAACTGTAAACATGATCTAGTACTTATCCAGACATCTCCGCTTTTTGTGTTCGTAAATCAGTCTAAAATTAGACTCGCGAATTCACTTTCTTAATTACAGAAGCATAAAATTGTAATAATACAAAAAAGAAAAAAAAACTGAATTATACATGGACTGATGAACGAGGAAAGCTTTCAATATATGCTATAATAATAATCCATTTACAAATACAACTTAGTTTTCAAAATACCAAAGCAAGTGGTTAATCAATAATAACTCAATATTTTTAAGCGATGGACTCATGGCTTGAGCTAGTTAAATGTACCAGATATACATAAAATTTGAGGGGAAAAAAAAGTGAAACGATAAAAATTGCTTAAGTTTGCGCTAAATAATGCTACTAGGGGTGATCATGGGCTCAACCCGGCCCAACCCGTCATCAACCCGGCCCGACCCGTGAACCGTGAAATACAAAATATGTGGACCGTGGACCGGCCTATGTTTCATTGGGTCGGTCTGGTCCGGGTTATCATACGGGTTCGGTTTTTTCCCGGGCCGGTTCAACGGGTTTCGCAGGCCCGCCCGCATTTTGATCACCCCTATATGTCACAACTCGAAAACTTGGAAACGATAGCATCAGTTAGGGGGTAAATTTGTAAACCATCTATAGTTTAGGGTTTATAGCAGACTATTTAATACACACACAAAACCCCAAATACAAGTTTTAAGAGAAAAAAATAGGTTACAAGCTGCAGCTCATTACATTCCCTATTTTCTCTTCAATAATCGCCGCCACCGCAAACCACCGTAAGTCAGCCACCGTCCGACATTAACCTACCACACACTCTCAGGTATTTTCTATCTTAATCCAGACCATTTTAATTTGTTTTTTCTTCTCAAATTTTATTTAAATAACTTTAATTTAGTCATTCAAAAAAAGATGGGGATAAAGGAGAAAAAATCCATGATGAAGAAAATAAAAAAAGGTTCCACCGAATTAACTGCTGCTCGTAAAGATGAATCCGCTGAATTTTTGGTAAGTTTTTTTTACTGTTTTATTTGTAATTAATCACTGTATATGTATGTATTCATTACTGTGTTTAGCAAATTTTATTTAATAACTTTAATTTAGTCATTCAAAAAAAGATGGGGATAAAGGAGAAAAAATCCATGATGAAGAAAATAAAAAAAGGTTCCACCGAATTAACTGCTGCTCGTAAAGATGAATCCGCTGAATTTTTGGTAAGTTTTTTTTACTGTTTTATTTGTAATTAATCACTGTATATGTATGTATTCATTACTGTGTTTAGCAAATTTTATTTAATAACTTTAATTTAGTCATTCAAAAAAAGATGGGGATAAAGGAGAAAAAATCCATGATGAAGAAAATAAAAAAAGGTTCCACCGAATTAACTGCTGCTCGTAAAGATGAATCCGCTGAATTTTTGGTAAGTTTTTTTTACTGTTTTATTTGTAATTAATCACTGTATATGTATGTATTCATTACTGTGTTTAGCAAATTTTATTTAAATAACTTTAATTTAGTCATTCAAAAAAAGATGGGGATAAAGGAGAAAAAATCCATGATGAAGAAAATAAAAAAAGGTTCCACCGAATTAACTGCTGCTCGTAAAGATGAATCCGCTGAATTTTTGGTAAGTTTTTTTTACTGTTTTATTTGTAATTAATCACTGTATATGTATGTATTCATTACTGTGTTTAGCAAATTTTATTTAATAACTTTAATTTAGTCATTCAAAAAAAGATGGGGATAAAGGAGAAAAAATCCATGATGAAGAAAATAAAAAAAGGTTCCACCGAATTAACTGCTGCTCGTAAAGATGAATCCGCTGAATTTTTGGTAAGTTTTTTTTACTGTTTTATTTGTAATTAATCACTGTATATGTATGTATTCATTACTGTGTTTAGCAAATTTTATTTAAATAACTTTAATTTAGTCATTCAAAAAAAGATGGGGATAAAGGAGAAAAAATCCATGATGAAGAAAATAAAAAAAGGTTCCACCGAATTAACTGCTGCTCGTAAAGATGAATCCGCTGAATTTTTGGTAAGTTTTTTTTACTGTTTTATTTGTAATTAATCACTGTATATGTATGTATTCATTACTGTGTTTAGCAAATTTTATTTAAATAACTTTAATTTAGTCATTCAAAAAAAGATGGGGATAAAGGAGAAAAAATCCATGATGAAGAAAATAAAAAAAGGTTCCACCGAATTAACTGCTGCTCGTAAAGATGAATCCGCTGAATTTTTGGTAAGTTTTTTTTACTGTTTTATTTGTAATTAATCACTGTATATGTATGTATTCATTACTGTGTTTAGCAAATTTTATTTAATAACTTTAATTTAGTCATTCAAAAAAAGATGGGGATAAAGGAGAAAAAATCCATGATGAAGAAAATAAAAAAAGGTTCCACCGAATTAACTGCTGCTCGTAAAGATGAATCCGCTGAATTTTTGGTAAGTTTTTTTTACTGTTTTATTTGTAATTAATCACTGTATATGTATGTATTCATTACTGTGTTTAGCAAATTTTATTTAAATAACTTTAATTTAGTCATTCAAAAAAAGATGGGGATAAAGGAGAAAAAATCCATGATGAAGAAAATAAAAAAAGGTTCCACCGAATTAACTGCTGCTCGTAAAGATGAATCCGCTGAATTTTTGGTAAGTTTTTTTTACTGTTTTATTTGTAATTAATCACTGTATATGTATGTATTCATTACTGTGTTTAGCAAATTTTATTTATTTGTTTGGTTTGGGATATATGGAAACGATATTAGAGTAGGGTTAAAAGCTGTTTCATATTATACAACTATTATATTATATTTATTATTGATTTGTTTATGCTTTATGTGAATGAATTTATAGCCTTTAGCAGGCGGTCCACCTCGAAAACTGCCGGTTAGCAAAAATCTAGAAAATAAATCAACTGTGCTGTATATTGGAAGAATTCCTCATGGGTTTTACGAGAACGAAATGGAAGGTAGTGTTTTTGTTATCATTTTTCAGTGTCTGAAACCTTTTTTTAAAAGAAAGTTATAATAACTAAATGTTCTATAAGTTGATTTTGTTTTCATTTATATATTTCTTGCAGCTTTTTTCAAGCAGTTTGGCGAAATCAGGAGGGTTAGGATTGCAAGGAATAAAAAGGTACGATCGTTCTTTTTAGTATCGTGTTTTACATAAACAACATATAAGTTGTAATGTAGCCGTAACTCGGATGCAGCCTGTTGCTATCAATGTATGATATTGATTTAGTGAACGCTTTGGTTTGTTACAGACGGGAAAATCGAAGCATTTTGGATTCATTGAGTTTGCGTCCCCAGAGGTTTATTACTTTTCTTTACGTATAAGTTAAAGTTTTAGTTTTTTCTCCAGAGACCTGAAGTTTATAGTGTTATACATATCAACGTAGGTGGCAAAGATTGTTGCTGAAACCATGCATAACTATTTGCTATATGAGCATTTGTTGCAAGTTCAGATGATCCCACCAGAACGTGTTCATTCCAAATTGTAAGCAGCTGAACATTCTGTTTTTGAGGATTTGAATTCTGTACATTCTTTCTGGAATAATTGAAGTCAAAAGTTGATTATTGATATGAGTATCATGTTGAAGAAAGCACGTACTTTCAAACTTTTAGAATATTCTACTTGACTTATTAGCATTTGGTGTCACTATTAGACAGTTACGCTAGAAGAGTTCATATGATTTGGAATGTCAATGCCTCTTATTTGGCTACTTTTAGTTGCATATTATGACTATGGGTCTGGGTCTTTATCTTCCTACCCAGGCAGGACTACAATCTATCATTATACTTTGAAAATGAATCAAAATTTGATGGATTTTGGCTTCCCACAAGTTTCATAGGCGACTTGCAGTAGTTGTATGCCTACGTTTTGATAAATTAGCTGATGATGATGAATTAAGTTACCAAATATTCTTTCTTAACTTATTTCTATAAACCATGTAGTCTGCACTGACTAGTGTGCAATGTAAGTCGTGTTGTTTCTGGTGTAACTAGGATGTTGTTCATCTTTTGTGTAGGTGGAAAGGTGTTAACCGTTACTATAAGCCATTGGACTGGGTTCGTATTGAACGAAAACGTCATAACAAGGTATAAGATCCATATATCAAGATCAGTAAAAAGCTCTTTTAAGTTCAACTCTGTGGTGTGATATGGCAACAATTGGTTAACTAAAACGTGATTATTATATAGGAAAGGACATTTGAAGAGCACAAGAAGTTGGTAGACAGACTCTTGAAAAGAGACCAGAAAAGGCGAAAGAAAATTGAGGCTGCTGGCATTGACTATGAGTGCCCAGAAATTGTAAGAACCTATTGATCTTTCTAATTGTGTGCTTATCAATTTGGGATTAGTCGGTCAGCAAAATGTCTGGGTGGGGTCATGGGTCAATATGGGTTCAGGTCAAAACATGTAATTAAAGAAAGGTCTATATGGGCTGTGGTAATCATTCCACCCTTTTAAATTGGGTTGAATCTGTTAACCCAATGTCGATGGTTGTCTTTTATTCGTGAGCTGGTCAACACTAACTTTGTTCGATCTGGTTAACAGGTGGGCAATGATACGCCTGCGCCCAAGAAGATCAGGTTTGAATACTAAGGCCATTTGAGGGTGAGGAAAGAAACAAATCTTGATGGATGTTAGCTTTCTGTACCAACAAGCATATCAGATTCTGGTGTTTTCTGGATGTGTAGTTATAGCTTTGGTGTCTATGTACTTGAATCTTCATACTTTTTGTGATGTAGCAACTAGTAACCAGGAAATGAATGAAAATTTTGATATTTATTTTGCTCGTAACATGTAATATTTCAGATGCTTTGATGTTTTGCCATGTATCACTAATAGTAATGATGTGTGCATCTTCTTGAAAGTTATTTGTATGCTAAAATGACTCAAGACTGAAAATTGAGTCGCACACTGGAACCGTTATAGTCTAAATGAACTGTTGTTGGAATATTTTAAGATTAATCACTAACAGAGAGTCAGCCTTTCGTTTTAGATCTGAGACTTGCACTGTATTGTTTAATTCTCACTCAGATTCTAATTCTTTGATTTCATTTCTGGATGTTGTGGTTGGATTTAATGATTCCTTGATTTCTAGATATTTCAGTTTGGATAAATCACACAATTCTCTGTCTTTGTAAAAAGACCATATTAAAATGTAATCGCCTTTTCATGTTTAAAAATACTCAGGCCTAAAATGTGAATTCAGCTGCATCTGTCCGACCAAACTCATATAATAAGGGATGACCATTGTTACCATCCAAGTTCATTCATTAATCTTCGTGGCCCCCAATAGATAACGTTCTATTTTTTTGCATACGAATGCTTGGAAGTGTTTCTTAGACTAGTTGATAAGGATTTGGATAATAACTATAATTAAAATTATATAAGTGGTCAAGTTAAGATACTGATAGCTAAGTAGAACTGTATTAATTATTTATAATAAAAAAACATGTCAATAAAGTCACTAATGAAGGTTTTGTTTCCAAATCTACCATATGGAATGATAGTAAGCAAAATTTCATCAACAATCAACAAATAAGGCCCTTCCCGGGTCATGTAACACCCACCATAGATCATGCTACTATCTCTTGGACCCATGGTTCCACTTGGGAAATCTGGTAGGAAATGCACATCATTGAATGCTGCTAAGGAGTTATGCAATGATGCCATGATCAATATATCGTTGACCATAGACTTGTTATGTACATAGAAGTGTATACTCTATAGTCAAAGATATAGATACATCATGATATACGTACTCAACCCCCCGGGCACATTAGATGTAGCACGACCGATGTAGGTAAATCATCTAATTAACTAAACTTGTAATTTACTGATGGAAAAAATGAAAGTAAAATGTCAAAGGAGAGTAATAAGAATGAAAATGAGAAAAACCCCTACAAAAGTATACTTAATACCAGCAATCAAGGTGGCCGTTGTCGCTACAAACAACTGCCACAACACATGTACACCCGCCCATGCCAACGCCCCGGTTAACCCAACCGTTACCACATTATCCCGGTCCGGGTCTAATAACAACTCACTCCATTTCAACTTAACTCTCGGGACTTCATCTCCACTGGCTGCATGACTCTTCTGTTGACAATGCCGCTTTAAATCCCCTAGAATTTAATCTTCTCGATTCGAGTTGTGAATGTGAAATATTGTTTGTTTGAATTGGTAAAAATTGAAACAATGGTTTTAGGATTCTTTGTTGCTTAGTCAACTGAATGGATGGGATCTGAGAAAGACATTTCATTCTTCCTTCAGAACTCAGATTGGTGGGAAAATGATTAACTAATTAATCTTAATCAGGGTTGTTTGACTAATGGTGATATTAGTTTTAACTTTTAAGTAGAAATAAGTAAGCCCGGCCCAATAAGGTTTTAGGCCTGGTCCTTTTCAAGAATGTTAAGCCAGTCCATCCATTTCCAATACAAAAACGATAAACGACCACAGTGGGAGTCGAACCCACGACCTTTTGATCCGAAGTCAAACGCGCTAATCCACTGCGCTATGCGGTCAGCTGTTCCTATGTATATTTTATGTTTTGTTTTGTTTTGTATTACGTTCATAGATTTTCTATTCTGATTACTTGAAATGATATTTTATAAAGATGGCACTGTTACATGTGTTGCCGTATAGAAAAAATGTTGGATATTTAAGTGAAAACATATTTTAAACTAGTAGATGTGTTTCAGAAAGGAGTACGAGCCGGATTACGAACAAAGCCATGAGGTGTATGGGCACCAAAGCGGAAATTATATGCTATATGTGGGTAATTTATATCAATGGTACTATTTCGAGACGTCTCATTGAGGAGACAATCAATTGGACCACTCTTCGTCCTTTAAAAGTCACAACGAGGGAATTTATTGTTATATCCCTTATCTCACACTAACTACTCATACTAGATTTTAAGTGAAACGTTTCTTAAAAACTGTCGATGTGTTTTGGACTGTTATTAGTTGTCAGGTGTATGGACACGCAGATAATATTCGAAAGAATTTGTTAATGACAACTCTATTGCATAAACTAGTTGTAGTTTTACCATAAATTTAAAGGGATGAAATTTTGATATGAACGGTACATTTTTTTTTATTAAGATTAACGACAATCCTATCGAAAGATAAGCTTGTATGGAATTGTAAATAGGCTAAGCTCGAAAATAAGCTTATATGCTCCCATATACTTTGGAATTGTAAATAGCCTGCTAAGCCATAAACTGTTAACGTGTTTTTCGTAGCGGTACAAAGATACATTATGGGAAGTGATATCCGTACTACAACAAATAATAAATCTACCACATATATGCATTACTGACTTATAATGTATGTTGTAACTCTTGTACATTGTGGTAAATTAATTAAAGATAGTGGTACTATTATCATTTCTAATACAAAATTATCTCTGTTAAAAAAAAAGTACGGTAAAAATAAAGGGAAAAGGTTAATATAGAAATGATGGATCACGTGCGCATTGAAGTGGAGGTTGGGCCACTATGCCTCTCACCGGTTTTCTTGTTGGGCTGAATTTAATAGATCACAATTCATAGTTTTATGTTCTCATAAATTTCAACTTAAAGTTTTAACTTTTAACCACGAGAAAACTTATGTTTATCAAAAATTCAAAATTACTAGCAAAACTTATCCGTGAGGTTTCTATACATTCTTATAATGTAAGAAAGAAAACATTTTAGTCGAATTTATGATTGGTCAATAACATTTGTATAAAATAACTTTTATAATTTAAACAGTTATTGTATGAAGTGTTACATCATGTGCCAAAACTCAGATTAATTGAAGGTAAAATCTAAAAAGCAACTAGATAAATGTACTGAAGTATGGTGTGAATTTTAGAGTATTCCAAATCATAGTCAGCAAGCTGATGTTTCATCCATAGCATTTGGGCACAACAGCTCGCTGCAGAGATATATTCTGCCTCAGCTGTGGAGATGGAAACTGTGTGTTGCTTTTTACTAGTCCAACTAGTCAGCTTCCCCCCCCCCAACAGTTGACATCCTCCACTGGTGCTTTTGCGATCAAGCATGCAACCAGCATAGTCAGAGTCAGAATATCCAACTAACTCGAAGTTGGAGTCTTTTGGGTACCAAAGACCCAGCGTGGGTGTACCCTTGAGATATTTGAAGATACGCTTCACAGCGAGGAGATGAGATTCTCTAGGAGAAGCTTGATAGCGAGCACAGAGACATGTTGCAAACATGATGTCTGGCGACTCGCTGTGAGATACATGAGTGACCCAATCATGCCACGATAGTAAGTAGGATTCACATACTTACCATCAGGGTCAGCGTGAAGATTATTAGGAGGGGACATTGGAGTTCCCTTTGGAGTGACATGGTGAAGTCAAATTTGTGCAACATATCCCGAATATATTTTTCTTGATTGATAAATATTCCAGTGGGAAGCTGCTTGATTTGTAACCCCAAAAAGAAGGTTAATTCACCCATCATACTCATTTCGAAAGTGCTAGACATAAGAGAACTGAACTTTCGACAGAGTTTGGTGGACAGAGAACCAAAGATAATGTCATCGACACAAATCTGCACATACAGAACATCACCCTTATGCTTGTAGATAAAGAGGGTGCTGTCAATGGTTCCCCTACGAAAGCCATGGTCAAGAAGGAAGGTAGACAAAGTGTCATACCAAGTTCTAGGAGCTTGTTTAAGACCATATAAGGCTTTATTTAGCTTGTAGACATAGTGAGGATGCTTTGGATCCTCAAAGCCAGGAGGCTGCTTAACATAGACTTCTTCATCAAGATCACCATTTAAGAAGGCACTTTTGACGTCCATTTGATAGACAATGAAGCCTTTGTAAGCAGCATGAGCGAGAAAGAGACGAATGGCTTCAAGACGAGCGACTGGAGCAAAGGTCTCGTCATAATCAATGCCTTCAGCTTGAGTATAACCTTGAGCAACCAATCTTGCCTTGTTTCTGATGACCACACCAGTTTCATCCATCTTATTCCTATAAACCCATCGAGTGCCAATGGGTTCTTTATAGGAGGAGGAACAAGGAACCAAACATGTTGTCTTTCAAATTGTGTTAGTTCTTCTTGCATGGCTTCCACCCATGAGGGATCAGCCATGGCTTCACCAATATTGGCAGGCACAATTTGAGATAGAAAATTGACATAGAGACAAGTATTACTTGTCGCTGAGCGAGTTTGGACACCATTGTGTGGATTACCAATCACATGGTCAAGAGGGTGATCAGCAGTCCATTTGAGTGCTGGTGTGTGAATAGAAGAATGATTCATAGCGGATACTGTGGTGGTAGTTTCACTAGGAGTGGGAGTATAGGAAGAGAGATCAATGGTTAGCAAGGGTTCAGTGTTGCTGACAGGAAGGTCACTGAGAACAGTGGGTACCTCTTGCTGAGGAGTGTCATCCTCAGTGTTTCCTGAAAGAGGATTCGCTGAGGCATCATGAAATGTTTTCTCAGCGACATCGTCAGCATCTTGAGGTTCAGTTGAGAGAGGAACATTAATGGAAGTGGCATTAACTGTTCGAATAAGAGGCTCAACTGGATCTATAGAATAAATGTGAGCAGCAATGTACTCATCATTTGGTGAAGGACTTGGAGACTCAGCGATAGGTTGTTCAGCAACATCATGATGTGTCGCTGATACTTCAGACGAGTCAGATAGATCGCTGAGAATTACTTCAGCAGATGACTCATTTGAGAGATCACTAAAGCTGAACAACTTTCATCAAAAGTAACATGAATTGATTCATCTACTTTTTGAGTGCGAGTATTGAAAACTCTGAAAGCTTTGCTTATAGAAGAATATCCCATAAAGTAGCCATCATCAGCTTTGGGATCAAACTTTCCTAAATGATCCTTATCATTTAGGATGAAAACTGAGCAACCAAAAACATGGAAGTATCCAATTTGAGGTTTCTTGCCCTTGAGAACTTCATAGGCAGTCTTATCATGTCGCTTGACAATAAGACACCTATTTTGAGTGTGGCAAGCAGTACTGAACTGCTTCAGCCCAGAATTTACTAGGAAGAGAAGACTCACTGAGCATGGTTCTTGCAGCTTCAATGAGAGTTCTATTTCTCCTTTCAGCTACCCCATTTTGCTCAGGAGTGCGAACAGAAGAGAAATTTTGTCTAATCCCTTGATCAGCACAAAAAGTCTCAAGAGTGTGGTTTCTGAACTCAGTGCCATGATCGCTTCTGAGTTCTTTAACACGTATGCTGTTGAGGTTTTCCATCTTTTTAATGAAATTAATTTTTTCCTCAGCAGCATCACTCTTAGAATGAAGAAAGATTGTCCAAGTATATCGTGAATATTCATCCACAATAACTAAGGTGTATCTGCTACCCCTTAGACTTTGGACATTTACTGGACCAAAAAGGTCCATGTGAAGGAGATGGAAACAACCACTGATAGAGTTGGCCTGTTTGGTTTTGAAGGTGGCTCGGTGGCTTTTACCTTTTTTACAAGCACCACAGAGCCTGTCCTTCTCATAAGTGAGAGGAGGAAGGCCTCGAACTAGATTTTTCTTGGCCAAAGAGTTTATGGTTTTGAAGTTCACATGCGACATACGCTTGTGCCATAACCAGTTGATTTGAGAAGCAGATTTTGAGAAGAAGCAGGTCTCGCTGTCAGTTTTGACAGGAGTGAAATCTACCAAGTAGATATCCCTTTTTCTTGGAGCGACCAAGACCACTTCTTTATTGACATTGATTACTGTGCCTTGATGCTTATCAAGGATAACCTTGTAGTCTGCATTGCACAATTGACTGATGCTGATCATATTGTGTTTCAATCCATTCACATAAGCAACCTTAGTGAATTTGATCAGCCCATGGGAGAGAGACCCATATCCTTCAGTTTGGCCAGTAGAATTGTCACCAAACACAACTGTGGGACCATTGGTCTCCACGAAGTTATCCAGCAGGTTCTTGGATCCAGTCATGTGTTTTGAACAGCCACTGTCCAAATACCACACTTCTTTTCCTAGCGAGGCCTGCAGGATAACATAAGAAGGATTTAGGAAGAATCATGAGCATCCTCGCTGATAGTATCGTCAGCAGAGGATGTGAGAGGAAGATGAGCAAAGTCATCATCATTTAAAACGAGAGGAAGAGGGGCTCTAGGATCAGCATTTGGATCAACTGGGAAATCAACTAGCTGATGAGCAGGAAGCATATCATGAGGAAATCCCAGCTTGATGAGCACTAGGAAGCATATCATGAGTAATCTCTCGTGTGAAGGATTGATCTTCAGAGGTAAAAGTGACAGAGCTTCCAGTGTTTAGAACAACCATGTTAGTGACTTGGCTGTTTTCTCCATATTCAGCCAGTATACTATCACTACCATTGGTAATGATTCATGAGAATGGGGAAAGGAGATTCGCTGAGCGGCAATGTATTCAGCAATGTTGTCATCAGTGAGAACAACATCTTCACCCAAGCTGATATCAGATTCAGCTGGGGGAGTTCGCTCAGCGATTTTAGAGGAGGGATGAGCGGCGGAAGCTGAGGGAAGATTTGGCTTAATGACTACTTCAGGAGGATTCCTGGAGTCTTTGTCATTGCAGTCAGCAGCGATGTGTCCTCTTTCGCCACATAAATAGCATTTTCTTCCAGCCTTCTGATTTTGAATCAGAAATTCCTTGAGTTGTGAGGACAAGTCGTTGACACGCTTATTCAACTCACAGATCTCATGATTGGAGGAAGAAGTTGATGCTACTGAAGGGCCCTTTTTCTTCCTGAACCGAACAGGAAGAGTTTTGGGAACAGGGCCAAGAATGGACTTGCCCTTAGATTGAGCATTTGAAGAAGAAGGGGCATGATTATTCAGAACAACTCGCTGACCTTCTTGCTGAGGAGGTCTGACTTGTTGAATGGGTCTGGGTTGCTGAGAGGTATGACGACTTAGAGCAACTTGCTGACCTCCTGGCTGAGGAGGTCTAACCTGCTGAACAGGTTTTGTTTGTCGAGGGACAAAAGTTCCCTTTGGGACATAAACAGAATTAGGTTGCTGATAACGAGCATCAGCAAACTTAGCTCGTCTATTCATTAAGTGCTTATGCATAACAGCCTTTCTGCCAGCAGGAGAAGTATTAGAAAAAGATGAGGGCTGAGACGCAGGGCGTTCAGCGACTGCTGAGGGAACGGAATTCTCAGCGGGTTGACTAACAGGCACAACTCGCTGAGGGGTGCTGTAGTCATATGGGACAGCGACCTTGCTCCTTCTAAAGGGTTCAACAATGAACCCACCATTGGGCTTAACAGTGAAAACCTTAGGAGCAAGAGGCTTGAAACCATCGCTTGAAATATTCCTTCAAATGTTTGGGAAGAGGAATATTGAACACGACCCTCATTTGGCATCATGTCAATAATGGGATGGTTTGGAAAGACAGTCTTAGCAAAGCTAGCTGATGAGCTAGTTTCTGCTTGTGACGAGGAAGTGGAAGTGCTGGGTGAGGGAGACTCATCATTCAGTTCAAAATGATAGTCATTCATGCCTTTAACAAAGTAATTTTTAAGCAATTCCTCACGAGAAGTAAGAGCACTGGAAGGAATCCTCTCTTCAGCAGTAGGTCTCTCGCTGAACATATTGGTGATAATAGCAGCAGTCTCATAATCACCACCGATTATGGCTTTCATTTGAGCAGGAACCTGCAAGCTGAAGATTTGGTCGTGAAGCCTAGAGGCTTTAGACCAGGAGGTGACTATCTTTTCAAGGTCAGTGACCTAATTTTTCAGCTTCTCATTTGAGATTTGAAGAGTTTGGTTGAGAAGCTTTTGGGATTCAAGCTCAACATGGACATTTCTCAAATCCTTGAGCTTGTCAGTCTTATCACTTAGCTCAGCACTTATTGAGTTAAGTTTAGACTGAAGATCAGCACGAATAGATTCGCCGTACTGAATATCACAAGTAAGAGATTCAAGAATTTTAGGTTTATCCTCTTCAGAGGCAGAGGAAAAAGTGCATACCTTCTTGATTGTGACATTGACCCACTGACTGGAGCACACTTGATCTTTAGTCAGCGCCTGGTCATCAGCGAGTGCCATAAAGCAGATGGCATCAACAAAGTCCTCGCTGTCAGAAACGTCGAAATCAGCCCAGTCATGTTCTTCAGCAACAAGACCTTTGGCGGGAGCTTTGGCTTCTTCAACATCATCCATCTTGGCACGAAGCTCATAATACTTCTTTTTGTATTCATCAGCAGGCTTAACTGAAGAGGGCCTCGCTGATGATGAAGAGGGCTTCGCTGCCTGCAAAGAAGGAATAGAAACTTTGCATTCCTTTTGGTAATGGCCTTTACGACCACACCTCCAACATTCTTCTTGAGACTTGTCTACCACTGGTTTTTGGAAATGAGTCGACCTACGACCATTCCATTTTTTAGAATATCGTTTACCAGCGATAAGAGCAAAGTTCATGAAGTCCGAGAACATCTCTTGTCTCTCCTCGAAATCGAGGTCATTGACAAGATCTTGGACGTTAGAGGGGGTAGAATTGCTGATGTCCATGTCAAGATGGATAGGACTAACTTCAGCAGAGACCAGGGCAAGAGGGTCATGAACATTAGAGACACTAGATAAAGAAGAGGAAGAAGTTGAAGCATATGAACCAGCATGCCTCTTAGACTCAGCCTCAGCTCTCAAAGTTTGAGCGAGGGCTCTCTCTTCAAATTGAAGAGTGCCATAGAGTGACTCTAAGTCATGCTCCTTCAGTTGCTTAGTTGTTCTAAGAATTTGCCTTAAGCCTTGCCATTTGATGGGCAAGACGTCAATGAACTTGTAGCATATTTCAAGCGTATTATGCTCTATGCCCACATTTGTCATATCATTCAAAAGGCACTTAAAAGCGATTATACGTGCCATCCAGACTCTCATTAGGGAGAGAGAAGAATCCTTCATAGGCACGTTTCAGATCTATTTTCTTGGTAGCAAGAACATCTGTCGTACCATCGAATCTGGTACACAGATTATCCCACACCAATTTAGAAGAAGAAAGTTTGATGACAGATTTCATTATATCATCAGGAAGGGTAGTAATAATGAGATTTCTCAACCGAGCATCCAGATTGACAAGACTATGCTCGTCATCTGTCCATTGTACTTCTGGTTTTATGAGCTCAGTGACAACTTCAGGAGCATCAGCAGTGGCTCCTGGTGTCCTGGTAACCAGAACCGGTACATATGGCCCTCTGGTTAGAATGGTCATAAGATAGGGTTCAACTCCTACGATGTGTAGGAGCATTCTCTCCTTCCAAGATCCGAAATCATGTGAATCGAATCTGGGTGAGATGGAGACATACCCAAAATCTCTGGTATTAACCAGAGAAGGAACAGAAGACATAATAGTAAGAAAAGAAAAATAGACAGAAGTTTAAAGAAAAGTTTTTAGATGCAGAAAATTAAGTACAGAAAGAAAGAAAGATAATCTTGCAAACTTTTACTCAGATCAGATTCGGTGTGTCGAACCACCGCTCTGATACCAACTGAAAGTCCCAAGTTTGCAACGATATGTAATTAAACAACTAATGTAAATTACACTAAGAAAGCAAGACAAGAAAGTAAACATGTTTAATCATAAGTAGTATTAATTAAACGGTGAATACATGGTTGGTTTACAAAGAAAGAAAGAAAGAAATATTGTTAAGTTTTTGCACACACGAAAACTTAACAATTATACAATTCTACAATGAGAGAAAAACACACTAAGTGACTATTGTAGAATGAACCAACAACTTTGCGGCTAGGTCAAGTGATGCTTTATATAGGGGAGAAAAGGCATCATATGACAACCCAATAGATGTTGACACATGAAGGTTGTCAACTATCTATTGGTGTGTAAGACTGGTCTTCAGACATCTCTGTTTGCCATCTTGTTTCTTTCCTAAAACGGCATGAAAGAGAAACACCTTAGTACCATTTTGGTACAAGGTCACATGGCTCCATCTTGATCTTGCAACACGTGTCCTTGGGAACAGTCTTCTTATCTTCATTTTCCCGCCTATATTTGACTTACAACATATGACGGTGAGTCATTGAACTTATCCTTTAACTCGAAGATAATAATGATCACTGAAGGCTCGCTGATGAAACTTCTCGCTGAGGCTGTCAGCGACTACTTGACTCAGCAAGTAATCTTCAGCGAATCCATGACTCAACAGTGTCATCCATGCTTAGTGTCAATGCTTAGTGTCATAATCTCTTCAATCTCTTCGACTTGGTCACTAGTGACATCTCCCTCTCCAATGCTAGCCAAGCTATCATCATTGTCTTCACCATCAATTCCAACAAGCTCCAACATCTCCAATTCAACCGCATTATCTATAACATCAATCTTAAAACAAGTGTCATTGGAAGAATAAGAATGTTGCAAGGCTTTTTCAATTTTAAACACAATCCGGTCTTCCCCGACACCCAAGGAAATTTCCTTGTCCTTTACCCGAATGATAGCATCCGCGGTATATAGAATGGTCGGCCCAAAATGAGAGGCACCTTTGTGTCCTCTTCCATCTCCAAAATAACAAAATCGACTGGAAACACGAATTTGCCTACTTGCACTAGCAAGTTTTCGGCCACCCCCAATGGGTATTGAAAAGAATGATCCGCAAGGCGGATGCTCATTTTAGTGGGCTTCAATTTCCCAAAGAAAGCTTTCTAAAAACTGAATATGGCATCAAGTTGATGCTTGCCCCAAGGTCGGCCAACGCCTTATACGACAATTTACTACTAAAAGTACAAGTGATAAGAAAACTCCCTGGATCCGAAAGCTTAGGTGGAAGCTTGTTTCGGATAACCGCCGAGCATTCTTCATTGAGGAAAGTTTCCTTTGCTTCATCAAGCTTCTTTTTGTCCGTCACAAGTTCTTTGATGAACTTGGCATAGTTAGGCATGCCCGAAATGAGATCAACTAACGGCACATTGATGGTCACCGTCTTGATCATGTCAAAGAACTTGTTGTATTGTTCTTGAATCTTTTCCTTCCTCAAGCGTTGAGGAAAAGGAATCTTCGGCTTGTATGGCTTCACTTCGGGTTCCTTGATTGGTGTAGCTTTAGGAACCGAAGTGGTCACCACCGGCGGTGACTCCATCTCTACCCCTTCATCAACATCTTCTTCAAACTGCCCAACTCGAGGAAAAACATTAGAAATACAAGAATTATCAATAGGAGGAGTAATTACCTTCTCGGACCATGTGGTGATGGCATTAACGGTTTCGTTACGGTGTTTGGGTGCTTTGTACTTGTCATCCCCATTTCTCCATGATCCTCCTTGGCCTTGATTCGGGTTTTGTTGGGTATTGCTCGGAAGAGTACCCGGTTGCCTTTCTTGGTTTCCCATTCTATCAATCCTCTTTTCCAAGTTGGAGATCAAAGCATGGTTGTTGCGGTTGCTAATGTCTATCTTGTCATGCAACCCTCCAATCTTGTCATTCAAAAGCTTGGAGTAATTCTCCATTGAAGCGTTTTGCTTCTCTTGAGCCTCCTCCCTCTTGTCTTGTTTATCGAGAAACTTGGCCATCATGGCCATTAGAGGTGAGCCTTCATCTTGATTTTCTTCCTTCCTAGATGGTGATGGTGGTTGTTGTTGTTGAGGTGCTCCATGATTATCCTCTTTTTGCCACCTACCTTGAAAATTAACACCACGATTGTTAGGATAAGAATTAAAAGAGTTAGAAGAGTTACCTTGATATCGGCCTTGGTAATTGCCACCCCGTTGAAAGAGAGGTTGGTATTGGCCTTGGCGTTGATTTTGCACAAAATTCACATCTTCTTGAGCTATCGAATCACACTCGTCGGGATGATGTGGACCTCCACAATGAGTACATCCCGTCATCACCATCTTCTCATAACTCTCCCTATTCAACCCATCCATGAATATCCCCACAATTTCGGTGTCACTCACCCCATGCCCGGGACATTCCCACAAGAGATCTTTCATTCTTAACCAAGCTTCAACAATAGACTCATCCTCATCTTGCCTAAAAGATCTAATTACAAGTATAAGCTCTCTTTCCCGATTAGCCGGGAAGAATCTCTCAATCAAAGCTTCCCTAACCGCACCCCAAGTAGTCAAGCTATCCGGTGCCAAACCCTTCAACCATTTGTGAGCCTCTCCCGTGAGAGACATGGGAAAAAGCTTCATCTTGACGTTGTTGGCCTGATTTTCCCCATAATTGAATAGATTGTAAATCATCTCGAACTTGTCAAGATGCTCATTAGGGTCTCTTTTGTGCCTTCCGTCATAGCACAAATCTTTAACCATTTGCAAGTGATTGCCTTTCACCGTGAAAGTGTCAATTTCGGGTGCACGAATGGCCGATTGGCGAGATGTTGGTATAGTTCGAGGAAGGTCCTCGATCTTCATGTTGAAGAGATTGGGAGGGTTTTGTTGACCAGCCATGTTGATGGTTGTTTTCGGTGATTCGGGTGGAGTAGGTGTTTTATCGGGGAGTGGTTCTTTTTTTTCGGAATGGTAACCCCACTCGTTACTTCCCGACTCATAATAAGTCTCGTGAAGTATGTGGTCGGATTTGGGTCTAGGAGTGGTGTCTATGAAAAATGGGTCGGATGTTGATGGTTGTGATGTTTGTGTTTTGGTGCGCTTTTTGAGTTTTTCGGGATTGGATGTGGCCTTCACTAATGGTCTCCCAGAAGTTCGAGTGTTCATCCACTACCTGGAAATATTCTGCGAACACAACACAACAAACAAAAACCTTAATAGCACCTGGGGTACAATTAAAGCAAACTAAAATAAAATAAAGCAAGTAACTTCTCCGTGCAAAGCACGAAAAAGGATCGATTCACAGAATCTCAACCAAAAGTACTTAAAATCAATCCCCGGCAGCGGCGCCAAAAACTTGATGTGTGAAATCTAGTTTAAAATTTATAACAAGATCTACCGCTAACTGACTACAACACACTTACGGACAGTGTACCCGTTCGTATGTAATATAACTAACTGGCAAGACCAGGATCGAACACAAGGACTGATTGTTGTACTAAAGGTTGTACAAATGTGAAACAAGTAAAAAATTTGGTGTGACCGAATTGTCACTTTGCGTTTCTGAAAACTATGTAATCAACAAGTAAAATAAAGTACTCAACCGGTATTAATCGAGAGCACGCGAAAAGAGTTTGAGTTGTAAACGAATAATTAAAAGTCATCTATGTCGAATCCGCTACACAAAAAGTCTAGGTTGCATATAGGTTAAGCTCAAAATTTAAATGTGTTGGTGATAATAATCGTGATAAGACAAAAACACAACCGGGTGCACTTCGTTTGTAAAATCGACTCGATCACCTATTCAATCCAATTTCTTGCAACAAGTGATACCACCAACCCTATTACAATTCCTCGAACTAACTAGTTTGTTTGATTATTTAAATAACAATTTTTATCTTTGTGAAAGAAACGTGGTACCACCAACCGTTAAATCCACTTAAGAAAGTAATTTCTATTAGACTTGTATTCTTTACTATCATACCATGACCTAGCAAGAGTTATTCATAGACAAACAACTAAGATAATACTTGCATTCAACTAGTACCACTATCGAAGAACACAAATATCACCAAGAACACAAGTTTAAGTAGAAGAAATCACTTCATTAAGATCTTGACAAAATGTTAAGTAAAACCAACTTGAATTCAAAATATTATGCAACCATAACTAATTGTTTCACTTCATCTTCATAGATGTATAGAGATTTAGCTACTCATAATGAAAAGAGCTAAAGATTCAAATAAAAAGGAGAACATAGTGTACCAAATATGAAGTAATAATCCAAATCGAGGTTACAACCGAGCTACAATCACTAATCAAGAGCCAAAATTAATCTTCAAGTCTTCAAAATAGTTTTGATGATGAAAAACACTTGAAAAACCCTTAAAATCGGCTGGAGAGAAAGTATGGAGGCTGGAGTGTCCAAGATTAGGTTTAGGGTTGAGTGGGTGCTGGTATTTATACCCAGGAGAGAGAAAATCGTGATTGCAGCACTTCCTCGCGCCGCGACCTCTTCTACTCGCGCCGCGATTTCTGTTTCTGAGCAAAACTGGATCAAAAACTGCAAAACTCGCGCCGCGAGCTACCTGAGTCGCGCCGCGAGTTTCACCTGGTTTCGTCATTTCAGCTTCGTTTTCGACCATGCTTCATCCGTTAGTGCCTTTGGACCATTCCTAAGTCGTTTTCTACCATTTGTAAGTGAAATACCTGCTTTAGACCTGAAATCACTAGCAAATACCATAAAGCACCACAAAACATGTATAAACGGCTATCAAACGTGCATAAAACGTCCAAATAAGATGTGAGAAATATGTATATATTTAGACACATCAAGGGACATAAAATTTGCACCATTTTTTATACGGTCCGATAATCAAATAAATTTTTTTTAAAAACAAAGAAAAAAAGGAAACAGGGAGAAGTTTAGTGGAATTTTATAAATATTATTCAATAATTGTTGGCACAAGTTGCTTTTGGTTTTTTCCACTGATTACAACTGATAAATCAAGCACTAAACAACTTAAGAATATAAATACTTGGTAGAATAAACATAACAAAATCCTGCTCAGCCCAACGTTTCATGCTATCTGGGAAGTGATAAATCTATAACAATATTTCTCAATTCACAACAAAATTTTACGGCACAACATATAACTATATATTGCATGTATATTGTTATAGATGGATAATATTGTGCTAGATTTGTTACTTCCCATTCTCGAATATTGGCCAGCTGACTTCAAACAGTCATATTGAACGCTCATTCCTTATTACTCGATTGATTGGTAAACAGTAATCAAAAATATCGAAGCCAATTAAGTCGCCGGAGAAACGTCCACCTCCTCCACGAAATCCGAGTTCGTAACATCCCATGATCGTGGCCGCACACCTATGGTGTTTAACAGAACCATTTCAAGGGCCGCAAACACCTTGTGCTCGTCCAAAACGCTATTCCAAATACCACTCACTATGCAATATGCGTTGTTAATCGGTTTTTGGTGGTGAATTGCGTGTTGAGATCGAGTTATTATCACTCCAGCATCTTGTAATGCCGCCACTATTCGTGGCAGCTTGTTTTTACTAATATGAGCCCAAACATGGATCTGCAGGCTAAACATGATGAACCCACTAGCCACCGCTACGAACCCCATTCTCCGGGAGGTATGTCCGCAATTGACTTGATTGTTAGATGAGAATTTATTCACTACAGTAGTATATCAGTATATTGTTTAAGGGAAAACTCTGTTTCACTTTTTCACTATCACTATCTATCGCACACAATCACATACAAGAGATGATTCCACCAATATATGTGCAAGGTCAGAAAGACAGAGTCCACACACAGCAAGCATATATCACGTATTTTATTTAGAAAACTTATTTTGTTGATTCATGCATTTTCTTTGATTACATAGCTAGCTTGTGGCCTATCTACTTATTTCATACTACGAATATTTAACAGGGGTCTGCTCGCGGTTCAACTTAAAGCCAACAACAAGGAAGACGGAGGGGTGATATGACTGTTTCAAGTAATTAACAAGGATCCCCGCCGCTTCTGGTTTCATTTTTTATTACTTTTTTATGAATTGCTACACTATACTTATATGTTTTTCTTCATTTGGGTCTTACCATTAGCGTACTATTTCCCCATTTCTCTTCATCTCTCATCTACGCTAAGTGTGTTATAATCTGTTTTTGATGATCTGCATTCTATACTTTCTCTCATTCTTCTTTGTTTTTTTTAATGAGGGGATCTTCTAAAGTTGTAATCCCGCTCAGAGTAAGAAATCCTGATATATATATATAGGAAAGTTATATATATACGTTGCCACGGAACCATAGTATCGCAGTCAATATATATTTGAGTCATGGTATAACTTTGCAATTGAGGAAGTAACTTATGGTCCACCTTTTACGTTTACCAATGACAAGGGCATGGTTGAAGCATTTCACTTCTTTCATGCTACCATTACAGAGTTACTACTTATTTGTTCTTCAATAGTGTTCAAAATCCATGAGATGATCATATCATTGTTTTCTTTCCCAGAGTGCTTGTGCTTCTGTATCAACATCAGTCTCTTCAGATCACCAGTCACCAATTGAAGTTTTCGCGTTGAGTCCTATCATCCTTGATTGCTTCCACACACCATAGTTATCTAATCCAGTGAGTTTCTAAGAGCGGTTGTACCCAAGTTAAATACGGCTGCAGTACCAATACTATCCCCTATTATTATTCGCTCATTTAAAATGACGAGTCTTTAAAGGCTATACAATTTTCCTGTGAATGAAGAGATATATCAGTAACGGGGCGCGTAACACCACCGGGGCAAAAAGGGTATCCCCACCATCACTATTAGCGGCGACGTCGCCGCTAATAGTGGGGGGCCCACTGACATCTTGCAGAATACAAAGCCAGTTTAATGCCCTGGACCCCACACTATTAGCGGCGACGTCGCCGCTAATAGTGCGGGGCCCAACTGACTTATGTTGGTATGATTAAAAAAATATATATTAAAACATACTAACCACGGTGCATGTACTCGGCAATCTTGCAGGCACATGGTAGCCCACAACTATACCGAACCTTGCACCCGCATTTTTTCACATTTTTTTTCAATTGTTTCTCTAAGCGAATGATTTCATCAACCATGATGTCCAAAGCTTTATGTGAAACCGTTCCCAGCAGGGCCTTCATACAGTTGTAGTTATGTTTACCCAGGCGGGTTCCCTTGCTATACCCCAGTTGGCCCCTTATTTCAGTTTCTTGACCGATAATGACAGAATCAACACATTGCAGGATTCTAGTAAATGTACATTTCCCCTTCAGCTCTTCCTTCAGATGGTGGTGCTCGGCCTCGACTCTGTTTGTGGTGTGGTTCTGATAGTTGAGATGTTCATCCACCCAACATGACACAAAATGCTCTCGGTATGGGGACAACCAATTATCGTTGAGGTACTTGTAGACACCTGGATAAGCTCCCAATTTTTTCTTTAACTCCTTCTCGTATGCTTTAAACTCGTCAAGAGTCCGAGATTCATAGACTCTTTTCCACCACACGTTAAGCATAAAGATGTTAACATCTTTCTTCACCCGCAATGCCGGTTCGCAGTGTTTGGTTATGTTTTGCCATATGTGGTACCTACACAACAGGTGTTTCGCTTGCGGCATAACAACCTTCAATGCTCTCATCAGGGCCAGCTCCCTGTCAGTTAAAACCACACGAACAGTTAAGCCTTCAACAAGGGTGGACTTCAGACATTGTAACACCCATTTATAATTCGCCTCCTGCTCGTTTACGATAAAAGCATATGCTAAACTGAAGGTCCGGCCCGTTGAAGTGACGCCGACAATCTCAACAAGCGGCATGTTGTACACGTTGGTTTTGTACGTGGAGTCTATTTCAATAACCCAGGGAAATGCGCGCCATAGGGTCATTGATGTTGGATGCATGAAAAAGAGGTTCTCCAATCCGTGCCAACTATTAGCGGCGACGTCGCCGCTAATACGTGATACGTGGCACCTCGTGTTCAGTAATGCTGTCAAGACTGAACACGAGGTGCCACGTGGCACGTATTAGCGGCGACGTCGCCGCTAATACGTGATACGTGGCACCTCGTGTTCAGTAATGCTGTCAAGACTGAACACGAGGTGCCACGTGGCACGTATTAGCGGCGACGTCGCCGCTAATACGTGATACGTGGCACCTCGTGTTCAGTAATGCTGTCAAGACTGAACACGAGGTGCCACGTGGCACGTATTAGCGGCGACGTCGCCGCTAATACGTGATACGTGGCACCTCGTGTTCAGTAATGCTGTCAAGACTGAACACGAGGTGCCACGTGGCACGTATTAGCGGCGACGTCGCCGCTAATACGTGATACGTGGCACCTCGTGTTCAGTAATGCTGTCAAGACTGAACACGAGGTGCCACGTGGCACGTATTAGCGGCGACGTCGCCGCTAATACGTGATACGTGGCACCTCGTGTTCAGTAATGCTGTCAAGACTGAACACGAGGTGCCACGTGGCACGTATTAGCGGCGACGTCGCCGCTAATACGTGATACGTGGCACCTCGTGTTCAGTAATGCTGTCAAGACTGAACACGAGGTGCCACGTGGCACGTATTAGCGGCGACGTCGCCGCTAATACGTGATACGTGGCACCTCGTGTTCAGTAATGCTGTCAAGACTGAACACGAGGTGCCACGTGGCACGTATTAGCGGCGACGTCGCCGCTAATACGTGATACGTGGCACCTCGTGTTCAGTAATGCTGTCAAGACTGAACACGAGGTGCCACGTGGCACGTATTAGCGGCGACGTCGCCGCTAATACGTGATACGTGGCACCTCGTGTTCAGTAATGCTGTCAAGACTGAACACGAGGTGCCACGTGGCACGTATTAGCGGCGACGTCGCCGCTAATACGTGATACGTGGCACCTCGTGTTCAGTAATGCTGTCAAGACTGAACACGAGGTGCCACGTGGCACGTATTAGCGGC
Source organism: Erigeron breviscapus (assembly GCA_034093135.1). NCBI lineage: Eukaryota > Viridiplantae > Streptophyta > Magnoliopsida > Asterales > Asteraceae > Erigeron > Erigeron breviscapus. The sequence continues at coordinate 7,945,985 of CM067169.1, read as the reverse complement.
GACGTCGCCGCTAATACGTGATACGTGGCACCTCGTGTTCAGTAATGCTGTCAAGACTGAACACGAGGTGCCACGTGGCACGTATTAGCGGCGACGTCGCCGCTAATACGTGATACGTGGCACCTCGTGTTCAGTAATGCTGTCAAGACTGAACACGAGGTGCCACGTGGCACGTATTAGCGGCGACGTCGCCGCTAATACGTGATACGTGGCACCTCGTGTTCAGTAATGCTGTCAAGACTGAACACGAGGTGCCACGTGGCACGTATTAGCGGCGACGTCGCCGCTAATACGTGATACGTGGCACCTCGTGTTCAGTAATGCTGTCAAGACTGAACACGAGGTGCCACGTGGCACGTATTAGCGGCGACGTCGCCGCTAATACGTGATACGTGGCACCTCGTGTTCAGTAATGCTGTCAAGACTGAACACGAGGTGCCACGTGGCACGTATTAGCGGCGACGTCGCCGCTAATACGTGATACGTGGCACCTCGTGTTCAGTAATGCTGTCAAGACTGAACACGAGGTGCCACGTGGCACGTATTAGCGGCGACGTCGCCGCTAATACGTGATACGTGGCACCTCGTGTTCAGTAATGCTGTCAAGACTGAACACGAGGTGCCACGTGGCACGTATTAGCGGCGACGTCGCCGCTAATACGTGATACGTGGCACCTCGTGTTCAGTAATGCTGTCAAGACTGAACACGAGGTGCCACGTGGCACGTATTAGCGGCGACGTCGCCGCTAATACGTGATACGTGGCACCTCGTGTTCAGTAATGCTGTCAAGACTGAACACGAGGTGCCACGTGGCACGTATTAGCGGCGACGTCGCCGCTAATACGTGATACGTGGCACCTCGTGTTCAGTAATGCTGTCAAGACTGAACACGAGGTGCCACGTGGCACGTATTAGCGGCGACGTCGCCGCTAATTATAATTCGCCTCCTGCTCGTTTACGATAAAAGCATATGCTAAACTGAAGGTCCGGCCCGTTGAAGTGACGCCGACAATCTCAACAAGCGGCATGTTGTACACGTTGGTTTTGTACGTGGAGTCTATTTCAATAACCCAGGGAAATGCGCGCCATAGGGTCATTGATGTTGGATGCATGAAAAAGAGATTCTCCAACCGTCCATTTTTACTATTTGTAGTAAACTGGTAAAAGTAATTTTTCTCTTGCATCAGTGAGAACATAACCTGCGACAGGTGAACAAGATATAGTAAATATGTCACTTCCAACAACGGAGTACGTAATCACTAATATGATGTTTGTACCTGCATTGGAGTATGTCCTGCATGGCCCGCCCTCCGTCTCGATTTCAGAAAGTTGGTAATGTCTCCTCTTCGAGTCAGGTTTCCTGGAAATTCATTTTTCAGGTTAACCAGGATCTGGCGTGGGAACATACCGCGATCAGATAGGTTTCCCACATATTGCTTTTCTTCTTCCGTCATCCGTCTCGCGTATGCATTCCCCTGCAGATCGGTAGCTGGATCATGATTGTGTTTCCAGTCCTTGACAGTTACCCTCCAACCACCATCATACCCGGGGCGGCCTTCCAAATTAAAGGGACACCCTATCTTGTTGGACCGTTTGGGTGGCCCAGTTAACCTTTTATCGCGTGGTCCACCGTGGTGACATATTAGTGTCACCTTATTGACCACCTTTAACGAGTTTTTGTTCGACCTCCGTGTGACTAGAACATAACCCAACTCCAGTGCTGTTCTTTTAGCCCACTCCGTCAATTCTTCGACGGAATCAAACACCTCCTCGGTTTCTAAGTCTCCAGGTTCGCAGTCAAATTGACCTTCTGCATCAGGTGACTCAAACTCATCATCGGGCACTTCAATACGTACGTTTTCTGGGTCTGCCCAAATAGCCTCAAAACTATCCATCTTAAACAAAAATGCGAAAGAAAATTGTGATTCTGTTTGTTATCGAAATGAAGAAAGAAAATAGAACATGTACTTTGAATGCCAAACGAAATACGGATTATATAAGCCAATTTATATAATTGTGAAATTGTGATTCATTGCTTGGGTCGAGTGAGTAAAGATTTGAAATCGAAATGAAGAAAGAAAATAGAACATGTACTTTGAATGCCAAACGAAATACGGATTTATATGATCGGCAGTCATGGGTCCAAGGATGACGAGGTGCCACGTGGCACGTATTAGCGGCGACGTCGCCGCTAATACGTGATACGTGGCACCTCGTGTTCAGTAATGCTGTCAAGACTGAACACGAGGTGCCACGTGGCACGTATTAGCGGCGACGTCGCCGCTAATACGTGATACGTGGCACCTCGTGTTCAGTAATGCTGTCAAGACTGAACACGAGGTGCCACGTGGCACGTATTAGCGGCGACGTCGCCGCTAATACGTGATACGTGGCACCTCGTGTTCAGTAATGCTGTCAAGACTGAACACGAGGTGCCACGTGGCACGTATTAGCGGCGACGTCGCCGCTAATACGTGATACGTGGCACCTCGTGTTCAGTAATGCTGTCAAGACTGAACACGAGGTGCCACGTGGCACGTATTAGCGGCGACGTCGCCGCTAATACGTGATACGTGGCACCTCGTGTTCAGTAATGCTGTCAAGACTGAACACGAGGTGCCACGTGGCACGTATTAGCGGCGACGTCGCCGCTAATACGTGATACGTGGCACCTCGTGTTCAGTAATGCTGTCAAGACTGAACACGAGGTGCCACGTGGCACGTATTAGCGGCGACGTCGCCGCTAATACGTGATACGTGGCACCTCGTGTTCAGTAATGCTGTCAAGACTGAACACGAGGTGCCACGTGGCACGTATTAGCGGCGACGTCGCCGCTAATACGTGATACGTGGCACCTCGTGTTCAGTAATGCTGTCAAGACTGAACACGAGGTGCCACGTGGCACGTATTAGCGGCGACGTCGCCGCTAATACGTGATACGTGGCACCTCGTGTTCAGTAATGCTGTCAAGACTGAACACGAGGTGCCACGTGGCACGTATTAGCGGCGACGTCGCCGCTAATACGTGATACGTGGCACCTCGTGTTCAGTAATGCTGTCAAGACTGAACACGAGGTGCCACGTGGCACGTATTAGCGGCGACGTCGCCGCTAATACGTGATACGTGGCACCTCGTGTTCAGTAATGCTGTCAAGACTGAACACGAGGTGCCACGTGGCACGTATTAGCGGCGACGTCGCCGCTAATACGTGATACGTGGCACCTCGTGTTCAGTAATGCTGTCAAGACTGAACACGAGGTGCCACGTGGCACGTATTAGCGGCGACGTCGCCGCTAATACGTGATACGTGGCACCTCGTGTTCAGTAATGCTGTCAAGACTGAACACGAGGTGCCACGTGGCACGTATTAGCGGCGACGTCGCCGCTAATACGTGATACGTGGCACCTCGTGTTCAGTAATGCTGTCAAGACTGAACACGAGGTGCCACGTGGCACGTATTAGCGGCGACGTCGCCGCTAATACGTGATACGTGGCACCTCGTGTTCAGTAATGCTGTCAAGACTGAACACGAGGTGCCACGTGGCACGTATTAGCGGCGACGTCGCCGCTAATACGTGATACGTGGCACCTCGTGTTCAGTAATGCTGTCAAGACTGAACACGAGGTGCCACGTGGCACGTATTAGCGGCGACGTCGCCGCTAATACGTGATACGTGGCACCTCGTGTTCAGTAATGCTGTCAATATTGTCGAGGTGCCACGTGGCACGTATTAGCGGCGACGTCGCCGCTAATACGTGATACGTGGCACCTCGTGTTCAGTAATGCTGTCAAGACTGAACACGAGGTGCCACGTGGCACGTATTAGCGGCGACGTCGCCGCTAATACGTGATACGTGGCACCTCGTGTTCAGTAATGCTGTCAAGACTGAACACGAGGTGCCACGTGGCACGTATTAGCGGCGACGTCGCCGCTAATACGTGATACGTGGCACCTCGTGTTCAGTAATGCTGTCAAGACTGAACACGAGGTGCCACGTGGCACGTATTAGCGGCGACGTCGCCGCTAATACGTGATACGTGGCACCTCGTGTTCAGTAATGCTGTCAAGACTGAACACGAGGTGCCACGTGGCACGTATTAGCGGCGACGTCGCCGCTAATACGTGATACGTGGCACCTCGTGTTCAGTAATGCTGTCAAGACTGAACACGAGGTGCCACGTGGCACGTATTAGCGGCGACGTCGCCGCTAATACGTGATACGTGGCACCTCGTGTTCAGTAATGCTGTCAAGACTGAACACGAGGTGCCACGTGGCACGTATTAGCGGCGACGTCGCCGCTAATACGTGATACGTGGCACCTCGTGTTCAGTAATGCTGTCAAGACTGAACACGAGGTGCCACGTGGCACGTATTAGCGGCGACGTCGCCGCTAATACGTGATACGTGGCACCTCGTGTTCAGTAATGCTGTCAAGACTGAACACGAGGTGCCACGTGGCACGTATTAGCGGCGACGTCGCCGCTAATACGTGATACGTGGCACCTCGTGTTCAGTAATGCTGTCAAGACTGAACACGAGGTGCCACGTGGCACGTATTAGCGGCGACGTCGCCGCTAATACGTGATACGTGGCACCTCGTGTTCAGTAATGCTGTCAAGACTGAACACGAGGTGCCACGTGGCACGTATTAGCGGCGACGTCGCCGCTAATACGTGATACGTGGCACCTCGTGTTCAGTAATGCTGTCAAGACTGAACACGAGGTGCCACGTGGCACGTATTAGCGGCGACGTCGCCGCTAATACGTGATACGTGGCACCTCGTGTTCAGTAATGCTGTCAAGACTGAACACGAGGTGCCACGTGGCACGTATTAGCGGCGACGTCGCCGCTAATACGTGATACGTGGCACCTCGTGTTCAGTAATGCTGTCAAGACTGAACACGAGGTGCCACGTGGCACGTATTAGCGGCGACGTCGCCGCTAATACGTGATACGTGGCACCTCGTGTTCAGTAATGCTGTCAAGACTGAACACGAGGTGCCACGTGGCACGTATTAGCGGCGACGTCGCCGCTAATACGTGATACGTGGCACCTCGTGTTCAGTAATGCTGTCAAGACTGAACACGAGGTGCCACGTGGCACGTATTAGCGGCGACGTCGCCGCTAATACGTGATACGTGGCACCTCGTGTTCAGTAATGCTGTCAAGACTGAACACGAGGTGCCACGTGGCACGTATTAGCGGCGACGTCGCCGCTAATACGTGATACGTGGCACCTCGTGTTCAGTAATGCTGTCAAGACTGAACACGAGGTGCCACGTGGCACGTATTAGCGGCGACGTCGCCGCTAATACGTGATACGTGGCACCTCGTGTTCAGTAATGCTGTCAAGACTGAACACGAGGTGCCACGTGGCACGTATTAGCGGCGACGTCGCCGCTAATACGTGATACGTGGCACCTCGTGTTCAGTAATGCTGTCAAGACTGAACACGAGGTGCCACGTGGCACGTATTAGCGGCGACGTCGCCGCTAATACGTGATACGTGGCACCTCGTGTTCAGTAATGCTGTCAAGACTGAACACGAGGTGCCACGTGGCACGTATTAGCGGCGACGTCGCCGCTAATACCCTGTTACGTGGTACCCTTTTTTTTTTTTTTTTTTTTTTTTTTTTTTTTTTTTTTTTTTTTTTTTTTTTTTTTTTTTTTTGTTTTTTTTTTTTTTTTTTTTTTTTTTTTTTTTTTTTTTTTTTTTTTTTTTTTTTTTTTTTTTTTTTTTTTTTTTTTTTTTTTTTTTTTTTTTTTTTTTTTTTTTTTTTTTTTTTTTTTTTTTTTTTTTTTTTTTTTTTTTTTTTTTTTTTTTTTTTTTTTTTTTTTTTTTTTTTTTTTTTTTTTTTTTTTTTTTTTTTTTTTTTTTTTTTTTTTTTTTTTTTTTTTTTTTTTTTTTTTTTTTTTTTTTTTTTTTTTTTTTTTTTTTTTTTTTTTTTTTTTTTTTTTTTTTTTTTTTTTTTTTTTTTTTTTTTTTTTTTTTTTTTTTTTTTTTTTTTTTTTTTTTTTTTTTTTTTTTTTTTTTTTTTTTTTTTTTTTTTTTTTTTTTTTTTTTTTTTTTTTTTTTTTTTTTTTTTTTTTTTTTTTTTTTTTTTTTTTTTTTTTTTTTTTTTTTTTTTTTTTTTTTTTTTTTTTTTTTTTTTTTTTTTTTTTTTTTTTTTTTTTTTTTTTTTTTTTTTTTTTTTTTTTTTTTTTTTTTTTTTTTTTTTTTTTTTTTTTTTTTTTTTTTTTTTTTTTTTTTTTTTTTTTTTTTTTTTTTTTTTTTTTTTTTTTTTTTTTTTTTTTTTTTTTTTTTTTTTTTTTTTTTTTTTTTTTTTTTTTTTTTTTTTTTTTTTTTTTTTTTTTTTTTTTTTTTTTTTTTTTTTTTTTTTTTTTTTTTTTTTTTTTTTTTTTTTTTTTTTTTTTTTTTTTTTTTTTTTTTTTTTTTTTTTTTTTTTTTTTTTTTTTTTTTTTTTTTTTTTTTTTTTTTTTTTTTTTTTTTTTTTTTTTTTTTTTTTTTTTTTTTTTTTTTTTTTTTTTTTTTTTTTTTTTTTTTTTTTTTTTTTTTTTTTTTTTTTTTTTTTTTTTTTTTTTTTTTTTTTTTTTTTTTTTTTTTTTTTTTTTTTTTTTTTTTTTTTTTTTTTTTTTTTTTTTTTTTTTTTTTTTTTTTTTTTTTTTTTTTTTTTTTTTTTTTTTTTTTTTTTTTTTTTTTTTTTTTTTTTTTTTTTTTTTTTTTTTTTTTTTTTTTTTTTTTTTTTTTTTTTTTTTTTTTTTTTTTTTTTTTTTTTTTTTTTTTTTTTTTTTTTTTTTTTTTTTTTTTTTTTTTTTTTTTTTTTTTTTTTTTTTTTTTTTTTTTTTTTTTTTTTTTTTTTTTTTTTTTTTTTTTTTTTTTTTTTTTTTTTTTTTTTTTTTTTTTTTTTTTTTTTTTTTTTTTTTTTTTTTTTTTTTTTTTTTTTTTTTTTTTTTTTTTTTTTTTTTTTTTTTTTTTTTTTTTTTTTTTTTTTTTTTTTTTTTTTTTTTTTTTTTTTTTTTTTTTTTTTTTTTTTTTTTTTTTTTTTTTTTTTTTTTTTTTTTTTTTTTTTTTTTTTTTTTTTTTTTTTTTTTTTTTTTTTTTTTTTTTTTTTTTTTTTTTTTTTTTTTTTTTTTTTTTTTTTTTTTTTTTTTTTTTTTTTTTTTTTTTTTTTTTTTTTTTTTTTTTTTTTTTTTTTTTTTTTTTTTTTTTTTTTTTTTTTTTTTTTTTTTTTTTTTTTTTTTTTTTTTTTTTTTTTTTTTTTTTTTTTTTTTTTTTTTTTTTTTTTTTTTTTTTTTTTTTTTTTTTTTTTTTTTTTTTTTTTTTTTTTTTTTTTTTTTTTTTTTTTTTTTTTTTTTTTTTTTTTTTTTTTTTTTTTTTTTTTTTTTTTTTTTTTTTTTTTTTTTTTTTTTTTTTTTTTTTTTTTTTTTTTTTTTTTTTTTTTTTTTTTTTTTTTTTTTTTTTTTTTTTTTTTTTTTTTTTTTTTTTTTTTTTTTTTTTTTTTTTTTTTTTTTTTTTTTTTTTTTTTTTTTTTTTTTTTTTTTTTTTTTTTTTTTTTTTTTTTTTTTTTTTTTTTTTTTAATTTAAGCTTACGGGGTCACACGAAATGACACGGTAACTCTATATTATTAATTAGTATATTAAAGTAATATATTGATTAATTTGATCACGATATGATTAATAAACATTTTTAAATGTTAAAATAAATAATGTTTATTAATTAAAAGAATTGATAGTTGGGTTTGGGCTAGGATTAAGGGAAGGGTGGGCCGAAAATTCTAAGGGGTTTTTGGGCCCTAACTAAACTTGCCCATCAAGTTTAGTAACCCTAAACCTAAGCCTATAAATAGGAGATCAAAGTTAGGGGTTTTATATAAGTTTTCACAAGGTAAAACCCTAACTAAAAAATCTCTCTCTCTCCCTCTTTTGTTCTATTCGGCCGAAGCAAAGAAAACCCCAAGGGGTTCGGGTTTTAGGGTTTCGGTTTCAAGGGTTTAAACAAAGGGTTGTTTGATCGTGATCGGGGTACTAGCATACGATATAAGAGGTGTCTAGTGTGCGATCGTAGAGGGGTTTTACTTTAAACCCTATAATAATAATAATCTTATTATTATTTATTTTATTGGAAGCTTTGCATAAGGTACACGTTTCGATTCTTTCTTTGTTAATTAATGTGATTACATATTCGATTCTTCCGTTGCGCTTATGTGAATATTTATATGATTTATGTTCGCATATTCTAACAGTGGTATCAGAGACACATATGTGATCTATTAATTACAAAGATCAAAACTTGAAGGGGGTTAAGGGTTGGTTGATTTTTAATTAATTGTTAAATAATTAAAAGTTGTTTTCTTATTTTTTTTAATTAAAAATCGGATTAAATTAAATAAAAATAAGAGTTTTTTTTTAATTAAAATTAACCTAATTCAATGGAGATTGAAACCCTCATGGCAAGTTTTGAGTTTGTAAATTGACATGATTTATTTGTATAAATTGCATGTTTTGTGTATCTTAATTATTTAAAGTTGTTAAATAAAAGTAAAATCACAAGAATTCATGCAAAATTACTTGTGATTATTACTGATATATAGAGATATATTTAGCAAAGCATGATGATCCAATAATTAGGGTTAATCATTAGATAATTGTGTGACTAAGTGAATTTTTTCGTGTGATTTTTCTGATTTGCGACAGTTCATTAAAACATTCATATCTTTTAATCTGTAATGAGTTAGAAGTTGTGCTTTGGACAGTAGGTGATTGACACATAGGGCTACAACTTTGTAGTTCTGGTCGAAATCTGAATCGGACCAGAAACAGGGCTAAACAGGTCGTGAAGCTGCTGGAAATTTCCAGTCAGCATGTTTATGTGAATTACTTGTTAATTAAGTTGTTTAAAGGCTTACGCAATCAAGACAACTTGATGTATGTGGTCCTCTTCTTCGGAGGGGGGAGCCGGATTTAAACATATGCATGAACCATAGTGACCATGTTTAGGTGGCCTACCTTAACTTGTTACATGATTAAATTAGTTCGGTAATTAGTAATTTATTAATTTTTGCGTGTTTATAAAGAGCTATAAAGGTGATGCAAAAATTGTTTTGGAGAAAAGAATAAACTTGACTAAGAACTATCGAAATAGAGATTTCTTTAATAAAATTGGAGTCTTACAACCTTGAGATACACCGGCTCACCCATTTGAACAAACTCTAAGAGAGGTATAAGTCGGAGTGCGCTAGCCTCCTAAAAGGGCGGGTTTGTAATTGCGTCCTTCGCAAACCTTTGCCCTTGCGCTTCTTTGTGCGTTCAAATGGAGCTACCGAGCTCTCTTGTGTTACTAAGACTATAAAAATGATATTATTAAACATTATGTTATGAAGATTTGCATGAGTCTTCATACATAAACTTTTGATTCACATCAAATGCATTACCCATTTAAAGTTAAGTCATTGCCACCCACTTTGCTAAGAATACTTGCCAGTGCTTTTCGCTTCTACATGGGACCGTAGGCGAATTGTATCTCTTCAAGGTAAATTACCACTCCACCGTGAGACCGGTGGTGGACTATTTACATGTTCTTAATTGGGCGACTTAAAACGAGTTAAGAGGTGAGATCCTTGACCCGTGGCATAAGATGGGACAACACATGTTTACAAAACACTTAATACCCTTTAAAGTGTTGTTGTAAGTTCCATATCTCTAGGAATTGCATGAATGCAATTATTGATCGTCGATTACCTTTTGAGTACCGTCATTTCTAGCTGATCAACAGATGAAATGATTGTATGTCAATTGGATCTTAGCCTTAATGAAATTAATTGTTAAATGAATTTAACAAGGGTAAATTACATTTCTTAAGGATTATTATCGAAAATACCGATAATTGAACTTTTGTCTGTTTTGTAGATGGCAACAACAAATCCTTCTCAAAACATACACCAATCGGCTTTCAGGTCGATGCTAGAAAGACAAAAACTTTCTGGACCTAACTTCAATGATTGGTTTCGTCAGCTAAGAATAGTTCTAAGAGCTGAAAAGAAAATTGAAATCCTTGAAGAGCAGACACCCGTTGTTCCGGGAGCTAATGCTACAACTGAAGAGTTGGCTGCATACACTGTTGCGTATGATAGACACAATGAGATTGCTTGTCTGATGTTGGGAAGCATGAATGCTGATCTTCAAAAGCAATTTGAAAATTATTTTCCTCGTGATATGATTAACGAGCTCAAGTCTTTGTACGAAAAGCAAGCGGGAGTGGAGTTGTTCGACCTAGTTGACATACTTCATGACTTGCGACACAAGCAAGGAACACCGGTTAGTCCTCATATACTCAAGATGAAGAGGTATTTTGAGCAATTGGAAAGGTTGAATTATGCTTATCCTCAGCCTATTGCTATTGGCATGATTCTCAAGTCTTTATCTAAGGATTTTGAGGATTTTGTGCGCAATTACAATATGCATAGCATGGATAAAACCATTGCTGAACTTCATGCCATGGCGAATGTAACACCCCAACATGGCGGAATCATGGGGTATCACTTAGAAAAGCACAGCACGACATGGGAATTATGTAAAGTCAAACTATATGAAAACATAGGATTGAAACAATCCTTAAACTTATACAAACGTATACAATCATCAACATTCATCGAAATACATGTTCAATCAATAATAAAAGGCAATTCAATCGATAGTAGTTGATCCTAAAAGTAACCCATAAAAGGGAAGTAAGGATCATGGATCCAGAAAGTCCAAAGCTAGTCCAATCCTAGCAATTAAGCATGCAATCATCCATTTTGTCTCTGATTAACTTGATTACCTGAAAAGTGTACTAAAGAGCGTCAACATAAAGTTGGTGAGTTCGTAGGGACAAGTAACAGGAAACAAGTAGTATGTCGGGATGACAACCGTTAACAATAAGTGAGGATTAGGAGGACTAATCACATCCAAGGAAAACCTATAAGGTTTCACATTATCACAATTCAATACAAGTCAACGTTCAATAATAACGATTCCATATAACGTTCAACAACGTTCCATAACAATCAATAACGATCAACAACGATTCCATATAACGTTCAACAACGTTCCATAACAATCATTAACATTCAACAACGGTGCGGCTTACATAGTTAATAATTAACAATGCGCTAACGGTGCGACTTATATAATAAATAATGCGCTAACGGTGCGACTTACATCGTAAACAATGCGCTAACGGTGCGACTTATATAATAAATAATGCGCTAACGGTGCGACTTACATCGTAAACAATGCGCTAACGGTGCGACTTACATCGTAAACAATGCGCTAACGGTGCGACTTACATCGTAAACAATGCGCTAACGGTGCGACTTACATCGTAAACAATGCGCTAACGGTGCGACTTACATCGTAAACAATGCGCTAACGGTGCGACTTACATCGTAAACAATGCGCTAACATGTCCACATCAACAACTCAATCATACAATCAATCAAATCAACAATCAATCATTTTATGGTGGTTGTTCTCGGACAACAGCAGTAAGCAGTGAGTAATAGTAGTAGTTTAAAAACAGCAGCGGCAAGAACAAGATGGTGGCTAGAAGAAGATGAACAGTAGCAACCAAGTGAAGAAGATGATGAATAGTGGTATTTCGGTGGTTTTACAAACAGCAGCAGCCATACCCTGGTGGTTTCTTGGTGGTAGCGAGCAGTTGCAAGAGTTTAGAGGAGGCTGGTTCGGTGATGAAAACGAAAAACAAAACAAAGCAGCAGCTCTAATGGTGGTGAGTAGTATCAGCACCAGTCGTAGCAACAAAAACAGCAGTCATGATCGAGTAGTAACAACAAGATAGTAGCAGCAAGTTGTCATGGTGGTCGTGGCAGGAACAGTAACGAGTAGCAGCAATAAACTAAAAGCAGCAGTAGAATAGCAAGACAGCAGCAGCAGGAGTGGAAAGATGGTAGCTCGGTGATGATGAAGAGTTGCAGCGAGCAGCAGCAGTAGTAATCCAGAATGAACATCATCAACATCAATGGGATGGCCGAGCTCGACAATACTCACAACATCTATATCTATACGTTTATGTATGTATGTGCGGTATGTATGAATATATATATATATACCTTGTATTGTATGTATATATATATATATATATATATATATATATATATATATAGATTCTGTTTGATGAAGAAAGTCGTGGGGAGGGGCTGTTGAGGTAGTGTTGAGTTTGGAGAAGAATGCCGAGAGGTTGGAGGGAGAGGTGGTTAAGCCGTGTAAGATGATATATATATATACATCTATAATATAATATCTATATCTATATATGTATATAATAAGAGAAAAAGAAAGTTTACAGAAAGCCATCAACGTGGGAGGGGCCGGGGGCCTAATTAAAAAGGAAAAAGCAGAAAAGATTTTTGTCCAAAGAATCTGAATGATTGCTTATTTATGTCGGTATAGAGAATTAATAATCATTGTTCGCTAAATGTTTAACCCGTGATTTAATCTAAATAGTTGACGTTATTTTGTCAAACTTTAAATTTGATCTTATTAAGGCTTTAGACATAATACCTTATGATTTTTATATTTACTCAGATTTTTGCGAGTTGTTACATTATTCCCCAGTTAAAAGGATTTCGCCCTCGAAATCTAGATTGTATCGAATAAAATTATACTTAACTTGATTTACGTTTTATCTCAATGACAATAAATCGATATTAGAGGACATGGCATCTAAGTATCTATTCTACATTAGACAATCACACATAATTAACAGAAAGATACAAGGCGCATCCCTATTTGATGCCTTCTACTCTCAACAGAGTAGGATGAACTCATATGATTCTATACATAATCCTTCTACTCTCAACAGAGTAGGATGAACTCACACACAATCCTCCACTGGATTAACATTTAGAGATAGCATATATAAACATTCTATAATTTGTACATACTTAATAACCAACAACTTGTATTCCTATAGTATAGCATAGATGATTTGTCTAGACACAGGTAAGTCTGATTAAAACACTATACAAAATTCAAATTCACTTTATCTTCCATATTTGACCGTTAGAAACGGCTCCTTTTAGACTATATAATAATACCTTAGCATACTTTTCTCCATGCCATATCAACTTAACATTTTCCTTTCTTCGGAATCTAACCAAAACCCAAAACCTAATATCAAAAATGTTGAGTCCTTTCCTAATCGTAATCTACATTATTATCATGGTGTGGTTAATTACTGTGGCTCAACTTCCATTGGATGAGGCTATTCAGTGGTTAGTCGCGTTCGTTCTTGGCGTGGTTCCCTTACTGTTTGTCACCACCTGGGTTTCTTTGTATGGTTTTTAAATATGTTGTATCCCTAATTGTTGTATTTCCGCTTAAATAATGTAACAAGTTTCACTTGTATTGTACGAATAATGAAATACAACTTTCTTCGATCTCTTTTGGGGATTGTTGTCGATTAGGGAAATTCCCCAGTTAAAAGAATTTCCCATATTTGTCTTGATAGATTTTTATACCAAGTTCATTTGTGTATTTTAATCGTTGATCGCCCATCATAATTTTAGCCTTTCAAATAATTCTTATTTTCAAATTTGAAGTTCTTTTACCAAGACACTACTGTTATCCAGTTGGAAAAGTTGACATATTTTTGTTGATAACATTTGTCTCATTTTCTTAAATTCAATCATTAAAGGTGATCCACGGGTCAAAGAAACAAATATTACCTAGATCACTCCTGAAACAATAGTTTGGATCAAAAATTCATCTAGGGTTCAAAAAGATGAATTAGCAATTGATATGGTTCTTGAAAAAGAAGCAGTGAAGAAAAATAGTGATGTGTGGAAGACGGTCTATTCATTAAGCTATTAATTAAGTTGAGGATTTTCTCAACATAGTATACGCTTTTGAGTAAACTGTTCAGCTCTTTTCAACCTTGGTTAAAGGGATGATAAAGTTTAGAAATTTTATCTTTAGAAAAAAAAAAAAAAATTCGGTAATTACTAATTACCGTAGCAATGATTAAAATTTCTGTAGTTTATGGACACCTGTCCGTTCTTTCAGGTTACATTTCCCTTTTCATCCTCTATATAGAAACGCGTTTTCTTAAGGAATAATGCACACTAAATCTTCTTTCTCTATCTCTTTTATTTACTTAGTTCTTCATCTGCTAATTTGTTTTTAGCTATTCCGTTCACAGCCAGCTTGTGTTCTAACAGATCTCTGACTTTCTCTTTGGTAAGCTACATTTTTGTGCTCTTTCTTTCTCATCTTGGATAATATACTATCTATTTATATGTTTATATAACACTTTTATCTTTTAATTCATGTTTGCTTAATTAACAATATTGTTCCACCGATTTATCATAAGATAATGAAAAATTTCGGTGCCTCTTCGAGCGATCCAAAAGGCAAAAGGCCAATGACTCAAGAGGATCTTGAAGATCTTGAAACAAATAGGGTCAAAAGGATTAAGCAGGAGGCCGTGATGTTAGGTATTTCTTTTGAAGATTACAAGGCGATGGTAGACGAAGATGTCCACCTTTTTGAGAAACAAACTTCTGAAGATGAAAAGTTAGCAAAACTTTTATCTAAATTTTTAGAAGAGGAAGAATCTATCCTTGTGAATCGTCAAATAAAAGAAGATGAAAAGTTTGCAAGAGCCCTAGTTCAGCAAGACGAAGATAATCTCTCTCAAAGGGAGAAGTCCATTTTTGCTATGTCATCTGAAGAAGAAGAAGAAAATACCAATATTCCACCTCTTAAGAGAAGAAAAAGAGATGCTGCTGGAGGAAGTAACATGTCAGGGTCGAGCTCTGACAGAACTCCTAATTCTTGAAATCAAGAGGGATTTTATAGAAATATTTGGAATCTATTATAAATTTTTATAAATCAGATCTTAAGTTGTCCAGAATGTGTTTTTAAATCAGAATAATATTGTTGATAATGTTTCTTATGTATTTGTTATGTCAATTGTCTGACCAAAACTTATTGTAGATAAGAAGAACTCAATATAATCATGGACGCATGGCAAAACCAGATGATTGGTACTAGTGAATGGGGAACATCAATCGATGATTTTTGCCAAGACTGGCTTCTCCAAAATACAGTACCATCATCACAGTTAGAACCCCCAACAGAAAATGTTATTGCATCGTTCCCAACTCTTGTTGATGCAGTACATCATGGAGTTTCATCTCCAATCCCAATGAACCCTTTATATCAAAACTTCTCTTTCGATACACCAGAAGTAACATTCCAGAAATCAACATTCCAACCGGAACCATCATTCCAACCAGAATCTTCCGAGGAGGGTAACAGGGCACCAGGAAAACGTCCAATGTCAGACTCGCCCACACTATACCCAATCCAATTAGTGACACATATTATGAGGTCTCAACCTCGAACAGGGTGGAACCGGTTGATACGATAATGAATCATGGACCCGAGTTTGAGAAGCACGTAGAAGATTCATGGGCTTATATTTGCAAGCTTTATAGTCGAAAGAAAAAGTCCGCAAAAGTATCGTCCTCGAAAGCCCAAAGAAATGTAAGGTCGAAAAGGTCTTACCAGTTTGTGAAACCTAATACTACTTTGGTAGTATTTGGAGAAGAAATGAACATATCAGAGATGCCAACACCTATATGCTCATGCACAGGGATACCTAGGGCCTGTCGCGGTTGGACTACAGAGGGATGGACCTCCATTTGTTGTACAGCTTCTCTTTCCATGTATCCGTTGCCAACATATGTCAGGCCAAGTCGTATTGTAAGGTTGCCGGGGAGAAGAATGGGTTGTAGTACATTCTCAAAGGTCATAGAGAAATTATTGTTAGAAGGGTACGATCTCGATTGTCCAATTGACTTGAAAGATCATTGGGTTAATCATGGGACTAACAAGTATGCATTGAATAGATAATCGTGTGATCTTCTTAGATTCAGGAATTTGGCTACTTAAACTATAAAGTAGGATTACATAAACAGTTAGTGCTTTTTGTATGTCTATTTCCCTCTTTTCTTTATTGCGAAATTTATATATAATTTGTTTGTAGTTAACACTTTTATTATTGCTTATATCAAAATAGTCTGATAAAGCCATCCTACTTTATCTTGTTCCATCAAGATCCATATATCTTATTTGTTGTCGGCCATTTTGAAAAATTATTTTCATTTGACGTCATTGCTTACGTTATATAAGCGAATAGTACTTCATAGTAAAATCATGTATTCTTACCTTAAAGTACAAATCATTTAAGAGTGAAAACTACAAGACTTTATTCCTGCATATAATTATTTAAGTTCATAATCTTCTACGACCATCGTGTTTGCTCTTATTCTAGTCATTTCTTGAACACATTCGTTAAATTACCAACTCAAACCTCATGTTCGTAAAAATGTCTCTTAACACACTAGGTCTCCTAATATTTCATAGTATCTCACTTTAATTGAACTTTATAGTCTCCAAAAATCTTAGCTCATTCTATCAGTCAATCGTAACTATAAGTTTGAACTTAGTCTATAGTTCATAATAAATCATTGGTCTACAATTATAGATTATAAGTATCTAAGACTTTAATAAGCATGTATTCTAGATCTTATTCTCATACTGTTATTCCAACAATGGCTGATAATTGTAGACAATTATAAGTAATATAGCTTAGACATGGGCCATCCGGTAATGCTTATAATATAAGGCATACCATTGACCAGCCCATCGGATTACCAACCCGTTCAAAATACCCTATGCCTGTACTACCATTTCTATTAACATAAAATTTCAAGTTCACACAATTCACACTTGAATATCAAAATTGACCTTCAAGTAATACACAATTTCCACATCAAGTCCTTATAAATCATTGCATGAATATAGTTATCTCTACAGGGATATTATCATGGCAATAATCTAAGGCTTTAGCAATCGTACAATTTACAATCAACAACACAATCACAAATCATTTAACACTATATAAAGGGGGTCAAGTCATAACAAAGTGGGTAAAGCATAGTCCGAATTTTAACTTCAACATTCGACACATTAAAAGTGTTTGTATACAGGGTGTACCATCGGCTAACCCTCCACACCGTTAATATATCGAATGGATGTCAAAACTCGGTACCGATATGTTCTCTAAGTATTGGTCGGGTATGTATACAGGGTGTACCAGCGGCTAACCCTCCACCTAACCAATACTCATTAAACACACCGGGTTAGCTACTATACTTTATCCACAAGGCGCAATCCATGAGATCATTAACTTTATATAACATAGGATAACCATAGATTTGTTGATCAGGCGCCTCTAGGGTTATCGAATGTTATACTCCATTAATGCCATCATTTCATTTTGCTGGGGGACAAATAATAAATGCATACAAAATTCCACACACATCAACGTTTATCACAATAATTCCACAATTCACGGTGTATCCCGACACTATCATATACGTCCATCAAGTTGTCATATAACAATCAAGTCATCAAATCATAAATAACCTACGAACTCCGTTTAAACCATTTTTATGCATCATACAGTTCCCGTTGCACACAAAATTTCCTATCATGCATGCTAATATGAAATGTGGGTACAATGGCTATAGACTAGGTCAATCCACCTAATTCTCTACAACCACGGCTCTGATACCATTCTGTAACACCCCAACATGGCGGAATCATGGGGTATCACTTAGAAAAGCACATCACGACATGGGAATTATGTAGAGTCAAACTATATGAAAACATAGGATTGAAACAATCCTTAAACTTATACAAACGTATACAATCATCAACATTCATCGAAATACATGTTCAATCAATAATAAAAGGCAATTCAATCGATAGTAGTTGATCCTAAAAGTAACCCATAAAAGGGAAGTAAGGATCATGGATCCAGAAAGTCCAAAGCTAGTCCAATCCTAGCAATTAAGCATGCAATCATCCATTTTGTCTCTGATTAACTTGATTACCTGAAAAGTGTACTAAAGAGCGTCAACATAAAGTTGGTGAGTTCGTAGGGACAAGTAACAGGAAACAAGTAGTATGTCGGGATGACAACCGTTAACAATAAGTGAGGATTAGGAGAACTAATTACATCCAAGGAAAACCTATAAGGTTTCACATTATCACAATTCAATACAAGTCAACGTTCAATAATAACGATTCCATATAACGTTCAACAACGTTCCATAACAATCAATAACGATCAACAACGATTCCATATAACGTTCAACAACGTTCCATAACAATCATTAACATTCAACAACGGTGCGGCTTACATAGTTAATAATTAACAATGCGCTAACGGTGCGACTTATATAATAAATAATGCGCTAACGGTGCGACTTACATCGTAAACAATGCGCTAACGGTGCGACTTATATAATAAATAATGCGCTAACGGTGCGACTTACATCGTAAACAATGCGCTAACATGTCCACATCAACAATTCAATCATACAATCAATCAAATCAACAATCAACAGTTAAACAAACATGTACACTTTTCAGCCCGAATCTCAATTGAGTATGGAGGGTTTACGAAACTCACCTTAGTTGTAGTGGCAAATCAGAACAGCAGATAATCCTCATGACAAGTTAATCTAAAACATAAAATATAATTCATTTAATAAATAATTATACCAATGTTTTAGTTGTTTTATCTTTATCATTCAATTTTGGTCATCATATTTTTAGTGTTTATATGACTTTCAGTTTCAGTCTCTGATGTCTTGGAAAATAACAGTTTCTGCAATATATACAGTTTAATATTAAAAATAACCCATTTTGTAGTTATTTCAAAAGAGTCATTAGTTTAATCAGAAACTGACGGACGAAGGACTAAAACTGTAAACAGTTTAACGGTTCAGGACTGAAACTGTCAGAAAATCTAACGGTCTTAACGGTCAGATTACAACTTTGTATTTCTCGTTTCAAATTCATTATGGGCAGCTTATAAGTGATAAAATAACTCGTTTTCTAAGTGATTGATGATGGCAAAAAGTGGTGACTCATAAAGATTTCATGACTATATATATATAACGTTTTAAGGTTTCGTTAGTAAATAAAAAGTGGTGACTCATAAAGATTTCATGACTTATATATATATAACGTTTTAAGGTTTCGTTAGTAAATAATTGAGCATGGATCGACTTACACACTTTACATGCACTCGAGCAGCAGTTTAACATCATAGTAGCAGTGGTATAGTAACACGATCAGTAGTTTAATCACTTAATGGCAGTGGTGGTTCGGTGGTTCACGACTGAGATAAAGAAAGAAGTATATATATATATCGTGTGTGTATATGTATATATATATATATATATTTAAGATGGTATAACCTCAAGGTGGCAGCGGGGTGGTCTGGTTTGATGATGAAGACGACAAACAAATCAAGGCAACAGCTCCAATAATCGAGCTGCAATAGTTGTTGCATTTTATGGTGGTTGTTCTCGGACAGCAGCAGTAAGCAGTGAGTAATAGTAGTAGTTTAAAAACAGCAGCGGCAAGAACAAGATGGTGGCTAGAAGAAGATGAACAGTAGCAACCAAGTGAAGAAGATGATGAATAGTGGTATTTCGGTGGTTTTACAAACAGCAGCAGCCATACCCTAGTGGTTTCTTGGTGGTAGCGAGCAATTACAAGAGTTTAGAGGAGGCTGGTTCGGTGATGAAAACGGAAAACAAAACAAAGCAGCAGCTCTAATGGTGGTGAGTAGTATCAGCACCAGTCGTAGCAACAAAAACAAAGCAGCAGCTCTAATGGTGGTGAGTAGTATCAGCACCAGTCGTAGCAACAAAAACAGCAGTCATGATCGAGTAGTAACAACAAGATAGTAGCAGCAAGTTGTCATGGTGGTCGTGGCAGGAACAGTAACGAGTAGCAGCAATAAACTAAAAGCAGCAGTAGAATAGCAAGACAGCAGCAGCAGGAGTGGAAAGATGGTAGCTCGGTGATGATGAAGAGTTGCAGCGAGCAGCAGCAGTAGTAATCCAGAATGAACATCATCAACATCAATGGGATGGCCGAGCTCGACAATACTCACAACATCTATATCTATACGTTTATGTATGTATGTGCGGTATGTATGAATATATATATATATACCTTGTATTGTATGTATATATATATATATAGATTCTGTTTGATGAAGAAAGTCGTGGGGAGGGGCTGTTGAGGTAGTGTTGAGTTTGGAGAAGAATGCCGAGAGGTTGGAGGGAGAGGTGGTCGTGAAGATGAAATATATATATATATATATATATCTATCTATAATATAATATCTATATCTATATATGTATATAATAAGAGAAAAAGAAAGTTTACTGAAAGCCATCAACGTGGGAGGGGCCGGGGGCCTAATTAAAAAGGAAAAAGCAGAAAAGATTTTTGTCCAAAGAATCTGAATGATTGCTTATTTATGTCGGTATAGAGAATTAATAATCATTGTTCGCTAAATGTTTAACCCGTGATTTAATCTAAATAGTTGACGTTATTTTGTCAAACTTTAAATTTGATCTTATTAAGGCTTTAGACATAATACCTTATGATTTTTATATTTACTCAGATTTTTGAGAGTTGTTACAGCGAATGAGTATGAAAAGAAGCTTCCAAAGAAGTCTGCTACACCCCAAGTTCTCACGATCAAAGGGGGAAAGATCCAGAAAGGGAAACAACCAAAAGGAAAGGGCAAGAATCAAGGTAAAGGAAAGCAAGTTGCTACTCCTAAACCTAAGAAGACCCCTCGTGAAACAAGATACGCCTGACAAACTTGAATCTAGATCTGTTAAGTGCATCTTCGTAGGATACCCAAAGGAAACAATGGGTTACTACTTCTACTTTCCTACCGAAAACATTGTTAAGGTATCTCGATTTGCTGAGTTCCTTGAAAGGAAACTCATATCTCAAGAAGACAGTGGGAGGATCGTTGAACTTGATGAGACTCAAGAAGATGTGTCAACTTCTGAAAATACTAGCAATCATCAACTTGGGGGGGGGGGAATGTTCAAAGAGATGAATCTCAAGATGAACTTCAAGTTGAAGATGAAGCGATTCCACTTCGTAGGTCCTCAAGGACAATACGTGCTCGTGAAAGATTAAATCTTATGATTGAGTCCGAAGAACACGTAGTAGGAGACTTAAATGAACCTCCTAATTTCAAAGCTGCATTATCAGATCCAGAATCTGAAAAATGGCTTGAAGCTGCGAATGTGGAAATGAAATCCATGAAAGATAATCAAGTCTGGAGCTTGGTTGATCTTCCACCAAATGGTAGAACTGTTGGGTGTAAATGGATCTTCAAGAAGAAGACCGACATGGATGGAAATGTACACACCTATAAAGCTCGTCTTGTGGCAAAAGGTTATACTCAACTTTTCAGAGTTGATTATGAGGAAACCTTTTCTCCCGTTGCGGACATTAGAGCTATTAGGATCATCTTAGCCATAGCAGCGTACTATGACTATGAGATATGGCAAATGGATGTCAAAACTGCTTTCTTAAATGGTTTTCTAGATGAGGAAGTCTATATGGTACAACCAGAAGGTTTTGTCGATCCAAAACATCCCGACAAGGTATGCAAACTTCAAAGGTCCATTTATGGATTGAAGCAAGCATCAAGGAGTTGGAATAAAAGGTTTGATGAGGAGATCAAAAGGTTTGGTTTTGCTCAAAATCCTGATGAGCCATGTGTATATCGCAAAGCTAGTAGGAGTAATGTTACTTTCCTTGTCTTGTATGTAGATGACATATTGATAATAGGAAATCACATTCCAATGTTGAAAGACGTTAAATCTTATCTTGGAAAGTGTTTTGCTATGAAAGACTTGGGTGAAGCGGCATTTATTCTTGGAATCAATATCTATAGAGATAGAAGTAAACGGTTGATTGGATTAAGTCAAAGTGCTTATATAGATAAAATCTTGAAGAGATTCAAGATGGAGAATTCTAAGCGCGGGAATTTGCTGATGCAAGAAGGACTTAATTTATCTAGTAAGAACGGTGCTTCTACACCTGAAGAGGTGGAGCGTATGAAAAGAATTCCTTATGCTTCGGCTGTGGGATCTATCATGTATGCGGTAAGATGCACTAGACCTGATATTGCGTTCGCGCAAAATATAGTTAGCCGCTATCAGCAAAATCCTGGAGAGGATCATTGGACTGCTGTGAAGAACATTCCGAAGTACATGCGTGCTACTAAAGAATTATTCTTGGTGTATGGAGGAAATCCCGATGCAGAGCTCAAAGTAACTGGATACTGTGATGCTGGATTTCAGACTGATAAAGATGATACAAAATCTCAGTCAGGATATGTCTTCACTTTAAATGGAGGTGCAGTAGATTGGAATAGAAAGAAACAATCTACAGTTGCTATGTCTGCTACAGAGTCTGAGTATATAGCTGCTTCGGATGCAGCCATGGAAGCTGTCTGGATCAGAAAGTTTATTTCTGGGCTTGACGTGATGCCCTCAAATAACCCACCTATGGATCTGTACTGTGATAATTTGGGAGCAATTATCATTGCCAATGAACCTGGAGTTCAGAAAGGTGCCAGACAGTACCAAAGAAGATATCACTATGTTCGTGAGCGAATCGAATCACGTGAAATCAATTTACTCAAAGTTCACACAGATTGTAATTTAGCAGATCCTTTTACAAAGGCTTTGTCAAAAGGAAAGCTCAATAAGCATGCCGAGGGCATAGGTCTTAAATTTTGCTAGTTATATCATGTAAATCTGTGATTGTATTTGGATAATGGGATGTTAAACGATTGTTATTTTAATAAATGAATTATGATACTTGGTATGAATGTTTCATTTTATAATAATTGTGTCATATATTTGCATGTTTAAATCCATGAATATTTTTTGATATATTCTAAACGTCCATTGTCGATTAACTATATGGGAATATAGTTAAACTAAGACAAATGTGAGAGATTGGTTGAAATATTTAAGGGAATATTTGGAGATGGTCTGCCAAACTCACATGGTATTCAAAGAGGTGAATATCGGACTTACCCCACTTAACGAATTGTCATTTTATGGATCGGCGTCATTAAGTGAAATTCGTGAAATTGTTGCTTTATTTATCCTTAGACTTGAGATACAAGCAGGTTATGCATATGTGGATTGCATTTTCTAGATATAGTTCTAACTGTCCTGAACAAGGTAGTAATAAAGGCTATTTTCAGAAATGTAGTGAAACGACATGACTAACACGTGTAATCAATATAGGATTTGTTCCTTCAATTTGCAACTGAAGTATGATACCATTTGGCGCCCTCATTGATTAATTAAGATATTTGTATGCGCATACCCAAATGAACTCAAGAGGTGGTCTTGACTAATTTGGTAATCTTGATTAATTGTAGAAATGAGAAACAGAATCGTTAAATTATGAAATGACATTGATCCATATTCATAATTAACAAGGGTATATGAAACAAAGGGATATTAAAGACTAAATCATTTCAAATGATATTTTAAGAAACTATCCTTAAATTTTTCCGGAGCATTGGCGTGTTGCTAGACGCTAACCAATGTTATTGCCTTTATAAATAACATGCTCAAGTGGTAGCTGTTGGTATGTGATCACGTTATAATAAATGCATGTCCGGAAATAATTTAAGCCTACGGGGTCACACGAAATGACACGGTAACTCTATATTATTAATTAGTATATTAAAGTAATATATTGATTAATTTGATCACGATATGATTAATAAACATTTTTAAATGTTAAAATAAATAATGTTTATTAATTAAAAGAATTGATAGTTGGGTTTGGGCTAGGATTAAGGGAAGGGTGGGCCGAAAATTCTAAGGGGTTTTTTGGGCCCTAACTAAACTTGCCCATCAAGTTTAGTAACCCTAAACCTAAGCCTATAAATAGGAGATCAAAGTTAGGGTTTTATATAAGTTTTCACAAGGTAAAACCCTAACTAAAAAATCTCTCTCTCTCCCTCTTTTGTTCTATTCGGCCGAAGCAAAGAAAACCCCAAGGGGTTCGGGTTTTAGGGTTTCGGTTTCAAGGGTTTAAACAAAGGGTTGTTTGATCGTGATCGGGGTACTAGCATACGATATAAGAGGTGTCTAGTGTGCGATCGTAGAGGGGTTTTACTTTAAACCCTATAATAATAATAATCTTATTATTATTTATTTTATTGGAAGCTTTGCATAAGGTACACGTTTCGATTCTCTCTTTGTTAATTAATGTGATTACATATTCGATTCTTCCGTTGCGCTTATGTGAATATTTATATGATTTATGTTCGCATATTCTAACATATTCAACACATATGTACACGATCTATGCTTTTATTATAAAAGAAGTATTTATTTTTGAACTTTTTCTTAAAATAAAGATAAATAGGTATTAATAAATTAATATACATATATACATGATAAAAAAAAATATTTATTTTTAAACTATTTTTTAAGTATACATGATTAGGTATCAATATATATAAACGAACATAAACGAATGAGTGCTCACGAACAATTGTTCACGAACATAAACGAACGAACGTTCACGAACAGATTATCGAACGTTCATGAACATAAATGAACGAACGAGAGCTTTGTTCATGTTCGTTCATTTAACTAAACGAACAAATTTTTGTGTTCATGTTCGTTCATTTAACTAAACGAACGAACACGAACAAACTTACCGCCGAACGATTCGTGAACTGTTCAGTTCGTTTACAGCCCTACTTATAACTAATCAATCCATTTCACAAATGTAACTCATCAATTAAGTACTACTCCGTATTAGTTATTTGTTATTGGTTATGTATGCCTCTAGCTCCTCATGGCCAGGTATTGATTTAGTAATTGTGTTAACTAGTTGTTATCCCCGACCGTATACTAGGCTGTTGACCGGAGATAACAATCGGACATACACTTGAATGTCGGCCATTACTTTTAACATGTCAACCATTATCACCAGACAAAAAAAACACATCATTAAACAATACACCTTAAATTTTAGAACACAAACTTTGACGGAGAAATAGAAATTACGAACTTTCTTGGAGGATAAAAATAAGTAGCTAAAAACTTTAATGATAAAAATAAAAAAGACCAAAACTGTAGCATCATGAATCCTCAAACATAAAAGATTTAGTGGTTAAAATATGAAACACTAAAACGTTACCACCTAAGAATAATGATAAATTAAAATAAAAAATAAAATGCCTAAGAAGACAATCTGGTATTTACATACACGCAAACTTAAAAAAGGGAAAAAAAGAAAGAAAAAAAAAACTAAGCAGGTAGACAGGCTGTTGAGCCAGCAGCCAGTCTACTTGTTTCACTGTTCACATGAAAACACTTTAAGTAGTATGTAAATGTAAATGTAAATTTGTTGTACCTGTTTACGCTGATCGATTTGGACATGTCGAACCGAATCACTCCAAGAAATTGGCCAACATTTAGCTTACTGTAAAAAATATATTAAACACGAGGAACCAAATATTTGC
Organism: Erigeron breviscapus; assembly: GCA_034093135.1. NCBI lineage: Eukaryota > Viridiplantae > Streptophyta > Magnoliopsida > Asterales > Asteraceae > Erigeron > Erigeron breviscapus. Next base: position 7,920,498 of record CM067169.1, on the reverse strand, counting down.
ACTCTTTAATTTGTTGCGTGATTCGTATATATCCTTCGTACCAACAGTGATGCATTGATGCTATATTATCAAATCTCTTTTTTATTTCCCCCACTTGTTTTATCACTCTAACACGTAAATTGTTTCATACACAAATTCTTTTAAGGGATTTGCTATACTCATGTTGATTAACACAAAACTCTTAGTAAATATGTCAGCAGCTTGCTCAGTAGTATCAACCTTAACCAAATCAAGTAAATTAGAAGCAACCTTTTCTCTAACAATATGTATGTTAATTTCAATGTGTTTTGTTCTTTCATGAAGAACAGGATTAGTTGCAATCAAAATTGCAGACTTATTATCTCAAAATAAGGTAACTGGTAAAGGACACTGCACTTTTAAGTCACTTAAAACACTAAGTTTTTGATAAAAGACTTAGGGAAACTAAAATATTTTCATGGTATTTATTGTAAGATATATTAACTTGCCAATGAGTTGTTGATACATTGTGACATTATCAATAAAAAGATCAGTATCATCACTCATATAAGAAATAATCAAAATTATATCCATGGGAGTTTTCATGGGTTTAGGACCCAACAGACCATATTCAAATAAAAGATCCATACAATACTTCCTTTGAGTTAAACAATTTCCTTTCACAGTATTAATCACTTCAATACCATGAAAATATTTTAGTTTCCCTAAGTCTTTTATCAAAAACTTATAGTACTCAAGAAATATTTAACTTTTTCTACTTCAAAAACATTATTTCCAGTAACAACAATGTCATCAACATAAACAAGCAAGATAATAAACACATCAGACTTAGTGAAGAGTGCATAATCACTCTTACTTTGAATAAAACCATACTCTACAAGAGCAGTGGTGAGCTTATGATTCCATTGTCTAGGAGTTTGTTTAAGTCCATAAAAAGACTTATCAAGCTTACAAACCCTTTTATCATCTTTAGAAAAATAACCAGGAGGTAAACACATATAAACATCTTCATCTAAATCACCCGACATTTTAAATAGGGATGGCAAAGAAATCTATACCCGATGGAGAAAACTGAAACCCGACATTTTTGGGCTGGGTTAAGGTCCGGGTATGCGGGTATAAGACCGGTATAGGGATGATGTTACTTTTTTGTGGGTCCAGGTCTGGGTCTAGTATTAAATAAAAACCCGCATACCCGACCCATGTACCCAAGACCCGCCCCCAACCCGTGTACCCGAATCGTATACATTACATTACATAATATTAATACTAACATTCCTATTTCAAATAGTATTTACAAGTATGAAATGCTTATTTAGTTAACACATCGAGTAATCACAAACATTCGTAGTATGAAAAACGTTAATTTTTTAACAAAGATGCTATATTTTTTTATTTTTAATAAGAAATATAAAAGTATAGATAAAGAAAAAAAAACAGTTTCAATCAAACGAGCTATGTTTATTCATGTGTTGCCCACGTGACACATAACATTTATTTTATGTCATAATATGTAAAATATATATGATATTGAACGATAATACGAATTAACCATCAGGTATCAATCAACTATTATTATTAGTTTATTTCAAACAAATTAGTCTGCCCGATTACTGACTGTTCTAGTAATTATTGTTACAAGATAATAGCAAAAGATCAAGAAGATCTATATTGAATACAATCTGGTGATAAACCCTAATCGGATGAACAATCCGATCTAAAGAAGAAGAAAGAGAGATATAAAATATATATGTGTGTGTTAAAACTAAATTAGGTTAACCCTAATTTAGTTTATATACTTGGAAGTATGAGACTCTTGCTAGAACACATCCCTGGACTTCTATCTTGATCAACATCATCCCTGGACTTCTATCTTGATCAACAGTAACCTTAAACTCTTGTAATACCCATCTTTAGTCCTTGTAGAATACAGAAATGACAAACCTTCAAGAAAACTCAACCTTGAAGTAAGAACACTTATTCAAATAATAACCTAAGTTTATATTAACAATTTAACAAATATTTTTGTTGACTTAACATGCACCTCTTTAACATTACTTATATTAGATTCACTTATATAATGGCATAATGCACTTGCTCACTAATGAATTTGTACCAAACACCACACTTTAAATTGATAGAGTTAATAAGTCAATTTTCAATTAATTTTGTAATGCATTAAAAAAATAAATTAATCATTGGATGTATAATATACTTTACTTTTTTGTATACGGTTGCCTCATGGCCGGCTAAGAGGTGGAACGAGGTGGACGACCAACCGAGGTCCTATTTTTTAAGAGACCCGATTTTTTCCCTTTTTTAAATATATATCTATAAATTGTATATGTTATCAACTAAACCACCATCCAAAAATTAAACCATATAACAACATACAAAAACCCACTTAGGGGCAGTTTGGTTCACAGAATGTTTTTGAAGAAATTGGAATCTTTTGAAGGAATTGGAATTTGAAGGTTTGAAAATTTGTTTTATTTTTAGTTGACAGAATTCAACGGAATTTAACTAAGGAATTTACATATAAACTATATAAAATGAAAAAATTATCCTTTGTTACATTTCTAATATTATAACTCCATTTTTTAGTTTTTCATTTTAATAACATACTCTCATCTCAAACCTCAAATATATAAATAATTATAATTATAATAATAGATATAATAATAATATAACAATACAGATAATGAGATACTATATCATATCGGATAGAGTTATACAACCACACAGCCTTTTTTCTTTTTCACAACAAATCCCTCGTCATCCCCCATCCAGTCTTCCGAATTTATTACTCAACACCAAATGTTATTTCATCTACCAAAGAAAACAACGATTAGTTGATATTAATAACAAGCAATTGCACTTTCAGTAAGTTACTGGGTTGAGTGGTTGTTGGCTGTGATTGGCGGCGATGCTAGTAGAACAGTGGTTGGTGGTGGTGTTAGTTGAACGGTGGTTGTTGGTTGTTGATGGCGGTGGTTAATGGCGGTGTTAGAACAACAGAGAAGGCAACACATTGGACGTTGTCAGACCTATATAGCTGAAGAAAAATTTTGTTTCTATATTTTTAGTTGACAGAATTCAACGGAATTTAACTAAGGAATTTACATATAAACTATATAAAATGAAAAAATTATCCTTTGTTACATTTCTAATATTATAACTCCATTTTTTAGTTTTTCATTTTAATAACATACTCTCATCTCAAACCTCAAATATATAAATAATTATAATTATAATAATAGATATAATAATAATATAACAATACAGATAATGAGATACTATATCATATCGGATAGAGTTATACAACCACACAGCCTTTTTTCTTTTTCACAACAAATCCCTCGTCATCCCCCATCCAGTCTTCCGAATTTATTACTCAACACCAAATGTTATTTCATCTACCAAAGAAAACAACGATTAGTTGATATTAATAACAAGCAATTGCACTTTCAGTAAGTTACTGGGTTGAGTGGTTGTTGGCTGTGATTGGCGGCGATGCTAGTAGAACAGTGGTTGGTGGTGGTGTTAGTTGAACGGTGGTTGTTGGTTGTTGATGGCGGTGGTTAATGGCGGTGTTAGAACAACAGAGAAGGCAACACATTGGACGTTGTCAGACCTATATAGCTGAAGAAAAATTTTGTTTCTATATTTTTAGTTGACAGAATTCAACGGAATTTAACTAAGGAATTTACATATAAACTATATAAAATGAAAAAATTATCCTTTGTTACATTTCTAATATTATAACTCCATTTTTTAGTTTTTCATTTTAATAACATACTCTCATCTCAAACCTCAAATATATAAATAATTATAATTATAATAATAGATATAATAATAATATAACAATACAGATAATGAGATACTATATCATATCGGATAGAGTTATACAACCACACAGCCTTTTTTCTTTTTCACAACAAATCCCTCGTCATCCCCCATCCAGTCTTCCGAATTTATTACTCAACACCAAATGTTATTTCATCTACCAAAGAAAACAACGATTAGTTGATATTAATAACAAGCAATTGCACTTTCAGTAAGTTACTGGGTTGAGTGGTTGTTGGCTGTGATTGGCGGCGATGCTAGTAGAACAGTGGTTGGTGGTGGTGTTAGTTGAACGGTGGTTGTTGGTTGTTGATGGCGGTGATGCTAGTAGAACAGTGGTTGGTGGTGGTGTTAGTTGAACGGTGGTTGTTGGTTGTTGATGGCGGTGGTTAATGGCGGTGTTAGAACAACAGAGAAGGCAACACATCGGACGTTGTCAGACCTATATAGCTGAAGAAAAATTTTGTTTCTATAATTTGTGGGCTTTTTGGTCAAATTATTTCAATTCCATTGGAATTGAAACTTTCCATAGCTTTTGTGAAGGAATTGGGAATTCTTTGATTTAAGGAATTTGAAGGAAAGTTTTAAATTCCAATTCCTTCATTTTTCCAACCAAACACATCATGAATGGAATTTAACATTCCAATTCCCATGAATTCCTAGAATTCTAATAACCAAACACCCCCTTATATATATTTTATATAAAAAAAATTACACTAACGCCTTGGGAAAAAATCCACCGACTGCTGCAATAGTTGTACATGTCATGAAAGTCAAAAGGTACAAACAACAATAATATTATATATATCTTTTTATGTGATGGAAAGATTAATAATTGGTTACCCTCATAACTAAAAAGGGTATCTCCTCTATGACCCTATAACCACCAAAGACACACAAGTAGACATGTCCTGTTTAATGAATCACATTTTCCATTTACTCAATCATCCAAATCACCAGTACCTCAGAAATCATCAAACCCAGAAAATTTTCCTATTTTCCCTTTTCCAAACACTCCTTCTGTCACTCCTTAACCAAATACTTCAGACACCACTCCATCAAGCCCATCTTCAATCTCATCTAACTCTGCATCTAATCCAACCAGCAATTCAACCAACAACTCATCTGAACCCTCAGATACAAATTCACCTCACCAAACTCATAGTGATCAACACCCTGCACCATCATCATCACAAAATTCTATACCCCATGATCAACTCCCACCCATTGAACCAATTCAACCCCTGCCTACAAGACAATCAACAAGAAACAGGCAAATTTCATCTAAACTCAATGACTTTCAACACTCACTTCCCAAATCACTTGTCAACTCAACCACAAAGTCCAAATTCCATCACTCTCACTATCTTAACTATAATAACATCTTTTCTAATACAAAACACCTAATCAACAATATTGATTCTCAATCTGAACCACACACATATATCCAGGCATCTAAAGACCAAAATTGGGTAGAGGATATGAACAAAGAACTTAAGGCTCTTGAACAAAATCATACTTGGGATATCACTTCCCTTCCCACTGGCAAAGTTCCCATAGGCTGCAAATGGGTATATAGAATTAAGTACAATGCATATGGCACATTAGACAAATTCAAGGCCAGACTTGTGGCAAAGGGGTACACACAAAAAGAAGGGATAGACTACAATGAGACTTTTGCTCCTGTAGCAAAAATGACCACTGTTAGGAGTCTATTAGCAGTTGCAGTCCAAAAGAATTGGGCAATTGAGCAACTAGATGTCAACAATGCCTTCCTACATGGTGACTTACCAGAAGAAGTCTATTTGACCATACCCCCTGGCTATCCCTCTCAACCTCCCAATTCAGTTTGCAAGCTTATCAAATCCCTATATGGTCTCAAACAAGCTAACAGGCAATGGTTTGAAAACCTTACCACCTCTCTTCTCAATATTGGGTTCAAACAAAGCTATGTTGACACCTCTCTTTTTACCTTCACCAAAGATACCAAATTCACTGTTCTACTTGTTTATGTGGATGATATACTACTCACTGGAAATGATTTGGACCACATTGCTTCAACAAAAACATACCTTGACTCTGTTTTTAGCATCAAGGATTTAGGTCCACTTCACTATTACCTTGGAATAGAATTCCACAAAAACAAAAATGGTCTTGCCCTGAGCCAAAGGAAGTATACTCTTGAACTTCTATCTATAGCTGGTGTTCTAGACTCCAAACCTACTTCAACACCTCTTGATCCAGGAATCAAGCTTGATCATACATCAGGGGAACCATTACCAGATCCTTCACTTTATAGAACACTAGTAGGCAAACTCATATATTTGACCATCACCAGACCAGATGTTACCTTTGCAGCTCAAGCTCTCAGCCAATTTTCTCACAACCCAAGAACAACTCATATGAAAGCACTCCTCAGAACCTTGAGATATCTAAAGAATTGCCCAGGGCAGGGTATATTCCTCTCCACTCACTCATCAAATGATCTGAATATATATATTGTGACAGTGATTGGGCCAGTTGTTCCATATCCAGAAGATTAGTGACATGTTATGCATTATTCTTAGGCAAAAGTTTAATCTCATGGCAATCAAAAAAGCAAACTGTGGTTTCAAGATCTTCAACAGAGGCATAGTACAGAGCCATGGCAGATACTACTTGTGAAATATCTTGGCTTGCTTGCCTTCTACATGAGCTTCAGTTCAAAATTTCTACACCAACCATCATTTTATGTGACAATTCATCCACAATTTCTCTTACATTAAACCCTGTGCAACATGCTAGGACTAAACACATTGAGATTGATTGCCATTTTGTTAGAGACAAGGTCAAGCAGGGTCTTATCAAGCCAAAGTACATTCCAACTTATGCACAAGTAGCAGATATTCTCACCAAAGCCCTTCCCAAACATCTTCACTATAATTGCTTATCCAAGTTAGCAGTTTGTGATCCCTATACACTGCCAACTTGCGGGGAGGATATTATGATACATGAAGATAAAGATGCAACCCATCAAGCTCACAATATTTATGTCAATAGCAAAGCTACAAGACACAAGCACAAAACTCATGCCTTACTTTATCAATGTCTAGTTAAATGTGGCTCCATGTAAATGCAGGGACTGTTTATGTAACAAGTAGTAACTTAAGGGTGCTAAACCTCTTCCTAGAGCCTAATCCTCCATCCTTATTAATATTCTAATTTTTTAATATTAATCTAAATTAATTTACACTTTTTGGTTTTCCATCACCAATTTACACTTTAACCCCAATCTAAAATAATTAATTTACACTTTTTGGTTTCCCATCACCAATTTACACTTTAACCCAATTTAAAAATAATTAATTTACACTTTTTGGTTTTCCATCACCAATTTACACTTTAACCCAATTTAAAAATAATTAATTATACTTTTTGTTTTCCATCACCAATTTACACTTAAAAATAATTAATTACACTTTTTGGTTTTCCATCACCAATTTACAATTTCACCCAATTTAAAAATAATTAATTTACACTTTTCGGTTTTATTGGTAATCTATAATATAACTCACGTACGACAACAAAAAAAGAAGCTACGATCAAAAAGGGTTTTCTTTTTATATACTTTGCACATAATTAATCATTATTATTATTTTTTAACATTGAATTCTTATGTTATTGTTATTATTATTTCTTTTAATTTAGTTTGTTGTCCATTATAGGTTCGTTATGGCTTCTTCTTCAACAACAAAAAATATGACCACATTAGTTCATCTTGAAGATCTTAAGCCAACACATGTTAACCATCATTTACGACTCTGTGTTGTGCATGTATGGACTGTTTCGGAGTGGAACAACCCGAAGAAAATCAAAACGTTCGAGATGGTATTTGTTGATGAATTGGTATGTATTTTTCAAATTATATAGTTTACACTTTTAGAATATAAGAAACTGTAAATTTTTTATTTAACTAAAGTTGGAAAAAAAGGGTAAACTGGAATCAATATTTATATGGAGTTAATTTTCGTATGTTTTTTCTTTAGCTTTCGTATTGATTAAGTTGTGATATATGACTTAACTAATCTAAATATTATATATTAAATTTTGTATTTGTAACCTATATTAACTCTTAGGATTTACGATTATATCTTTCTATAACCTTTTAGATATAAAGTCTAAATTTGCTATGAGTAGGTTTATGATTACTTTAATATAGGGAAAAATCCATAAAAAGGTAACATTTTTACCCAAAATTCCTAATAAGGGGAACCTATTTAGTTTTCGTCTATTAAAAGGATCTTATTTCTAAAAATTTCGCAATAAAGGGTATGTCGTTAGTTTTTAACACTAACACACCGTTAAGTGCTTACATAAACTTTGACTTGGGTTGAAAATGAAACTGAAACTTTATTTTGTCTTTCATAAAATAATTTATAATTAAATCAAGTGTGTGTTAGAATGCAAGTATTATTTTGTCTTTCATCAAATATCAACAACAAACAATCTCTATTTTTTTTCGAGATTTTGCTGCAATCATCTATAATACTTTTTCACTTCAACAACATAATGGGAGAAAAGGGCAGTACCATCAAATTTAGTGACCATCAAAGCATATTATTCATGTCCAACTAAATTCATGTACAACACATACTGTAAGCCATCAACCTTGTGATCAAAAAAGTTTTTGACAACTTCTTCCCCTTCTTTGTTCTGCTGCCAGCCACACCACCACCATATAGATATAGATCTAATAAATACAGATATAGATCTAGATATAGAAATCGATCAGATTTTGACGGAAAACCCACTGCCATTCACACCACCACGCCCAAAAATCGATTTCATGGATGATCTAACTCGAATAACATATTAAATGGAAAAAAAGACTATCAAAAATACCGCAACCAAGCCCTTTCTTACGCTTTCTTCCATAAACCGCCCATCTTTTTTCATAATCTCACCACATCAGCAGCAGCAGCCGCCGCCTCCTAGCCGGAATCGGTTAGGTTTCTGATGACCTAAAAATCTAAAGACACAATACACTTCCATATTTATTCTATTTTGTTGAGCCTTTTGTACGAATGAATCATCGATATAATGCAAGGTTTTAATGTTAATATTGTTTTTTGATCTATATATATGGTGGTGGTAGATCTGTGTAAATTTTTTTCTTGTTAAAGATATGTTTTTGTTTTTTAAGCTATATGGTCAGTATCATTTTAATTTTCATTCAAAGCAAATTATCATTTTTATTTCCAGTCAAAGTACATGTTAGCAAAATTTAACGACGTGACAGTGGTGACATGACACTTAAGGAAGGGTTGACGTTAAAAATTAACGATATTCTTTTTATTGCGAAATTTTTAAAAATAGGGTCCTTTTAATAGGCGGAAACTAAATAGGTTCCCCTTATTAGGAATTTTAGGTAAAAATATTACCTTTTTTATGGATTTTTCCCTTTAATATATTGACTTTGATTATTTTGATTCTGTTTTGAAAGTAGCTCATTAATGGTGTATACTTAAGATTTACGATTATATCTTTCTATAAGCTTTTAGATAAAAAGTCGAATTTTGCTATGAGTAAGATTCTGATTATTTTAATATATCGACTATGATTATTTTGAATCTGTTTTGAAACTAGCTCATTAATGGTGTAATTTTTTAGCCGCTGTTATTCTATCAGGGGAAAATGCTACATATTGAGATGGTGTTGAATGTTTTAGTATGATTATTTAGCATGGTGGAACAAATCATCATTTAGTTTGTGTATGACAGATATACTTCAGATCTTATGAAAAACATGATATCAATTTAAAAAAATACCTTTAGATAAAACCCTTTGATCCACGTTATGTTTAGGATTTAACACAACAGGAGATGGCTTTGCAAGGTTTTTGGCTCGACTCCTTTTTTGATCAAGAATTTGTTTCCTTATCTTTCTTGCATTAGCCGATAAAATCATTTGATCGACGTTTGGAATGTCCTCGGTTGGGTTCCTTTTTTTATCCAGAATAATTTTTCTGTAGGATTCTGTATGCAAAGATGTTTGTTCGATTCTTATGGTTAATTTGTTTGGGGTTTATTTTTTAAAAATTGGATTAAATACATAGAAACACACTAAGAGAACTTACCAGTTTTTTCCATTTTTTTTTTGCTATTTGCAGGGCACTACCATACATGGCTCGGTCAATGGTGAATGAGCGGAAATTTTTATGAGTATTTTGACCGATGGAGTGGCTATTCAGCTAGCAAATTTCCAAGTTGATTTCGGTATCTATTTAATATATTTGAATTCCAATTTTTTAACTTTGATTGATATATTTTAAGACTACCCGTCCATTAGACGGCTCTGAACACTAGTAGTACTATATATGATGTCAATAACCAACATTAGAGTGGTTTAATAGTAAGGCGTAGTTTATAAGACGTTTGAATTTAAGTCTTACAAGCTAAACATTTAAAGGTAGTTAAAAAAAGAGGTTAAAAATGATTAGAAAATATTATGATTAAGCCACATACATCTAACTTAAAGAAATCCATTTTTGATAAATATTTAAATAATTTGTTAGAATTTTAGTATAATTAAATTAACTTAATGACCAATATTATCATAATAAAATATCAAAATAATTTGGAGATGCGGAATGCATCCTTATTAGAGTTTATTATGACCTATTAGTAACGGGGTAGGAGTCCGCTGCTCCCGTTCCCGGTGGCAGGGTCCACTAAATTGCTTTGGTAAACATTCACTCTAAAAATTTAATTTCGTAAGTTATAAGGTGAGAATTTGGCAAGGATTAAAACTTGAAAATTACTCTAATGGCATGTTTTTGCGCAAAACGTATACGTAATCTGTCTGACATATTGGTTATTTATATTGGTTCAAAATTCTCTCTAACAATACGTACATCCCTTCTATTGATTTTCTGGATTGTATCCGCTCCATTCATTTGAATGCTCCATCAAATAGATTTGATCTGAAAGTATATTATACGCCTCAAATTTATGTAATTTGCCCACTATATATAAACCGCGTCCCTTTACACATAAATGAAGTAAAAGTAGTTTTTCAGTAACAAGAGAAGACAGATGAAAATTTAATGGAAGCACGCGAAACGTAGAACAATGTGAGAGTGATAGAGTTTTCGGTTATTTTTGATGGTTGTACTGTGAATTCTGACTGTTCAATTATTGGACAATGGAACTCCATCACCATTTACACCCTACACCTAAAAACCATAAATATTCCATTAAAAATTATAAGTATATCTTGGACAATGAATCAATCATTAGAAATTGGTGTGTGAATATAGATGTTTGGGATAAAATTAAGCAAAAGCGATATAATTATTTTAACGAGCTGATTTTAGATTGACGTTAACATAATTTTTTTTAACAAAATATTTCAGTTAACCATAATTGATAATCACTAAATTGTCGAATTTGAGGGAAAACAAAGACTTTCACATCTACTTTAGTAGCCTTTGCTAAATGCAATCTTTACGCTGTAGTTAAGGTGCATTATATAGTTGTACATTTACCGTAAAGTGAGTTCTTAATATGAAAGGTATAAACTTTTTATACACATAAAATATAACCCTAAAGATTGCGTTTAACATTTTCTTAAAAGAAATTATTATACTATTGATTTTCACTAAATTGTCGAACTTAAGGAAAACAAAGACCTTCACATTTACTTTGGTAGCCCTTGTAAATGCAGTCTTTCGGTTGTAGTTAAGGTGCATTATATAATTATGCATTTATCGTAAAATTCAGAGAGTAAGTTTTTAGTATGAAAAGTACAAACTTTTTATGCACGTTAAATGCAACCCTAAGGGTCACGTTTAATATTTTCTTAAAAAATAAACTAGTATTATACTATAATGCTTATGGTGAATTTAATGTTTTTATAGAATGTAAGGCATAACTTTAATGTTTTATACAGTAAACAAACGTATTTAATAATGGTTAACTTAACTCAATAACTATTTATTACAAAATACTATTTCCGATTGGCATGGTAATCTTGTAATGAGGGCTATAATGTAGGAAGACCAAAGTTTAAGTTTTAATAAGCATCGAGTTTTACAATTAATTCGTTGTTCTATTTTGCTGGCGGACAGATAACGGGTTTTTCCTGGATCGTTGGGCCAACGGCATTGGCTTCATCCGACAGGGCTGAGCCAGTTGGCGGTAAGTTTTACCATCGTGTTACCTAAGACGAGTTCAGGCTATATAATCTTTAGTTGACCGTAAAAAAATACAATAGTTTTTCCTCATTACATTTTTTAAATTATTATGTAATTTGGTTAAAGTGTCATTTAATATACGTAATACAATATAGCATTATCTTATTTTTCAACTTTAATCTATAAAAGCTAAAAAAAAACCTTAAAAATGTATCCTCTTAGACCACATAGAATGAATCGATGACTTATGTTAAATGTATTGAATATTAGAAGTTTTATATTAACCCAACTTATGTTTTTAGTTCTCATACAGAAATTGGGCGTGTTTTTGCCGTTCGTAGAGTTTGAAAAACGAGCAGTCGACGATATTTTGTTTTCAAACTGAAGTTGTTGCTTTTTTATTTTACTTATTTATCATAACGAGAGCAAGTATCCGCACGTTGCGGCGGTGAGATGGTGGAGGTCATGATAGGTCATCGAGGTGATAAGTCATAGAATGTGATAGCCAAATGTCTTAGCTGTACGGGCTCCGTCCTCGGATTTAAAAATTCGTCGAAAGTATATCGAATGACATCTCTAATGAAAGAGCATGAAATTTTAAGAACACCCATATAATTTTTATAATTTATCGATGTACGGTTTTTGGGATAAAAGATTTTGAATGAATTGGAGGAATAAATAACTTATGGAGGAGAGGAAAAAAAATGATTGGTTGAGATTTGAGGAGAGAAAAAGAGTAATATAGTTATTTTAAGTAAAATATAGAATAGATATGGGACATTTTGGGAAAGTGAATGTTGAAACTTAAAATTTAGACAGATGAAATTTGCTTTATAATATAGTATATACTTATTTTCATAATAAAGATGATATATTCATTAGATTAGTAAAAACACAGTGTATTTAGAAGGTTTGACCTACAAGAATTAGAGTTTTGACCAATGCGGAAAAATGAAAATATTTACCAAACAAGTAAAGCATGAATGATGACCAATAATGTGTGGGGAAGATCATAAACCTAAGATTTAGGCGCATTATTAATTCGCATATTAATTTCTTTCTAGTATTGTACATGAAAATTCTACAAAAAATATACTCTCCTTCCCATTACAAGTGTCCTAGTTTGAATATTCAAAGTCTTTATTTTTAAACTTTGACCTTAAATATTATTTTTTTTGTTATATAAAATTTGATAAAAGTTATACCATTAAAAAACACGTCTAAAACACAATCAATTCATATAACTTTCATCAATTATTATCTAACACAAATAAAATTATTTAAGGTCAAATTTATAAATGTTAGGCTTTGAAAATTAAAAACATGACACTTATAGTGGGACGGATGGAGCATTTAACAAAGAAAATAAATATAAAAAATTCACCTTTATCACATTTGATTGATAATAATAATGTAGTTGGCAGCATCCTCTTAATTACATCCCACCTGTAAATTCATGCATTTCCTCATTTTCCATACTCCATATATCGCATTGTCACAATATCATCAAATTCACATCCCATTTTCATTGCCTATCTCTCTCTCAAACAAAAAATGGACCTTTCTCCTTACTACCATATAATCTTTGCTACCATTGCTTTATTGTTATCCGGTTTAGTGTTCTCGTTCACGCGGAACACTAAATCGAAAAAAGTGAATCTCCCACCTGGCCCGCCTGGCTGGCCGGTTGTGGGAAATTTATTTCAGGTCGCGGGTTCAGGAAAGCCGTTTTTTCAATATGTTCGGGATCTTTTGCCAACTTACGGACCTATTTTTACACTTAGAATGGGATCGCGTACTATGATCATTTTGTCTAGTGCAGATTTAGCTTACGAGGCATTGATTGAAAAGGGTGCTATATTTGCAACCCGGCCCGCTGAAAACCCGACCCGGACTATTTTTAGTTGTGACAAGTTTACAGTTAATGCGTCCATGTATGGTCCGGTTTGGAGGTCTTTGAGGCGAAACATGGTCCAAAACGCGCTTAGTTCGGGTAAACTACGCACGTTTAGGAACGTGAGGGATGTCGCGATGGATAAGCTTGTTGAACGTTTGAAAGCCGAGGCGGAGGAGAATGATGGCGCGGTTTGGGTGTTGAGAAACGCGAGATTTGCGGTTTTTCGTATTCTTTTAGCGATGTGTTTTGGTGTGGAAATGGATGAGAAAACTATAGAGAAAATGGATGATATGATGAAGACGGTTTTAATCACGTTAGACCCAAGGATAGATGACTATTTGCCTTTGTTACGTCCGTTTTTCTCTAAACAACGTAAGAGGGCAACGGAAGTAAGGCAACAACAGATCGCGACTCTGGTGCCGTTCATTGAACAGCGCCGAGCCGCGGTCAAAAACCCTGGGTCAGATCCGACCGCGGCAGAGTTTTCGTATCTCGACACGTTATTTGACTTAACTGTCGAAGGTAGAAAACATCCACCCACAAATCCCGAGATAGTCACATTGTGTTCAGAGTTTCTGAACGGTGGGACCGACACTACAGGAACCGCGGTCGAGTGGGCCATCGCGAGGTTTATTGAAAACCCGAGTATTCAAACAAAGCTCTATGAAGAGATCAAAGCCAAGATCGGTGAGAAAAGAGTAGACGAAAAAGATGTCGAAAACATGCCTTACCTAAATGCGGTAGTAAAAGAGTTGTTAAGGAAACATCCGCCCACTTATTTTTCTTTAACCCATTCGGTTACTGAACCCGCAAGGTTAGCGGGGTACGATATACCAGTGGGTACAAATGTAGAGATTTTTCTGCCCGCTATTGCCGAGGATCCAAAGTTATGGACAAACCCAAAAAAGTTTGACCCGGATAGGTTTTTAACGGGTGGGGAGGATGCGGATATAACTGGTGTGACCGGGGTTAAAATGATGCCATTTGGGGTGGGTCGTAGGATATGCCCGGGTTTGGCTATGGCCACGGTCCATGTTAATTTGATGATAGCCCGAATGGTTCAAGAATTCGAATGGAGTTCTTACCCGAAAGAGACTAAGGTCGATTTTAGCGAGAAATTGGAGTTTACTGTTGTGATGAAGAACAGTCTTCGAGCTATGATCAAACCAAGAGTTTGAAAGTGAATTTAATTATCGGGTTAAAAAAAAAAATCGGGTAATCGATAACTCTTATATTTCTATCCGTTTTGTTTGTGGAATCATACCCATTGCAAGATCTACATATGATTTAGGAATTCTTAGGCATTTATGTTCGGTATGATGTTTTGTTTTATTTGATTTGTTTAATGTTTTTGCAACATAGATTCATCTTGTAAACTTTCGGGTGTTGAAAAACTTAATAGCATACTTTGTTTAATATAATGTTTTAAGCTTTGTTTTATATTCTACTACTAAATAACAAATAATCATGAATGTACTAGTTACTTTGTCTTCATGGCAAGTTGACTGATGGATTTTTACTAAAGCTAGAAAAATAAAGTATCAATCTTTCAAAGGATTTTTACTAAACCTAGAAAAATAAAGTATCAATCTTTCAAAGGATTTCCATAATTAGCGATCTAGTGAAATACATTTAGGTGTTTGTTTTAGTGAAAGTCCAACAGGAAGTTATTTGGTAACAAGTTTGGTTGGTCCATTTCAAATAGTCTCATCCATACGCACAATCTTACATCCTTCTTTGATACACATATTGTTTATGCTATCTTCTTATCGATCATGAACCGAAATTGAGGTCGCCACACACGTAATCTCAGCTAC
The DNA here is from genome assembly GCA_034093135.1 of Erigeron breviscapus. Taxonomy (NCBI): domain Eukaryota; kingdom Viridiplantae; phylum Streptophyta; class Magnoliopsida; order Asterales; family Asteraceae; genus Erigeron; species Erigeron breviscapus. Next base: position 7,904,786 of record CM067169.1, on the reverse strand, counting down.
TAGCATAGCAAATGTGTGATGCAACGATGACAACTGAGGATGGTAGTGTTGGCTATCGATGGAATGGTTGTCTATGGTAATGGTGTTGTAAGAGAAAGTAAAAAAAAAAAAATTGTGATTTTTCATTTTTTTTTTAGGTGAGAACAAGAATAATTGTATGATGTTTTTGATGAGGGTGATCTAATTAAAGTTTGAGAAAGTAAAGAAATTTTGTGGTCTAGTGAATGTTCTTATACTAGCATAGATAAATAGATCATTGGTTTGTTCGTAGTATCCATCATGAAATAGATCATCGATCTCGATGTAGGTTTTATCATACTAGGTTGGACGACGACTACATTAACATCCTCATTGTCATAGTTTTTCCAACATACTGAATGCTCATTATAGGAATGATGTCTGCCTCTGTATCTTACACCACAATAAATACATTCACAACGAACATTTTTCGAACAACCTTAGGTAAATTGTCTTCTGATGTCAGTTTTTCTTACACTAAAAGAATATTTTAGTTGAAGTTTTCAACCAGACATTCTTTTGTTCTAATCTTTACCATTTTTTAACGAAAAAGTCAAGGCTAGACTGGAGTTGCTGAGAGTGTCCATACAACTAGAACAACGTGTTGATCAATTTTTTTTCAAGAATCACTAAATGATTAAGTTTAACAAAAAATTAGTTTTGTTTTTTAAATTTATTCACCAATACGTATTACACCGATATACTTATAGTACCACGGCGTTACACTGATCGGCATTACACTGATATGCTTTTAGTACAACATGAGCTCAAGGTATCAATCAATGACCATGACCTGTCTTCTACTTTATATGCTACATTTAATGGATTCACATGTTAGTGACAACGCAACCACATATTGTTTTGATGGTAGAAAGGAAGTATACATTGTCTATTTATAAAGTTTAAAAAAAATTGTAATCTGATACTGATTATTATTATTATTATTGTAGAAATATATAGGAGAAACAAAATCAATAGTGATGTGTTCAATGCCATTACTCATAATTATTTGCAAATTTATTAGTGCTCACCAAGAAAAAGTGGTTCTTTTAAAAGCCATAAATAAATACCTAAAAACTTAGGTTGCCATTGCCAACTTGCAAACATATACTTACTCACATTAAATGTTACTACTAGAAGATGTGAAAGTGGGATATATTTAGTTAGTATGGTATGAAGGATGATTACACTTTTAGAGTTTTAGAAGATCTCGCATCCACTTTATTCTTCCCAATTGCCACCCATAGTTAAAATTGATTACATACATTTGGTAAACTATATAACATAAATGCCTCAATTCAACAACAAAACTTCAGAAATCCGTTTCTTCAGTTAAAAGGGGATATATGCATTAATGTAATGTATAATCATCTCTATTTGTTAGATAGGTTTGTGTCATAGTAGTACAAACCATGTACATCGCTTTAACACAACTCATGAAAATTTTTATTCTTATAACTAGATGCATACTTGTGATTAAAGATCTTTGATGTTCACAACGAGATTAAATGATTTTTAAGCAATACGTGAATTTATCTTATAACTTCACAAAATAATAGCTTTTTCATAGACTAAAACCTTTGGATTAGTAGGTTGTTATTTATAATAAGAGTGACAAAGTAGGAAAATGTAATGAGTGAAAATATTTCAACAATTGGCCCAACTTGTTCTATCAGGCCTATGGAAAGGCCCAAATACTCTGTTTTTATTTCGAAGCCCAAATCTTAATATTTGTATAATCCTATTTCATTTGGCAGTTGCCACGCTTGCCACACAGCCCACACTCACATAAATGGCCGAGTAATTAAACTCTAACGTCATACAAACTTCTTTTTTTTTAACGGGGGGGTTAAATATTAAAAGTCAACTTTCTATATATGTTTACAACTGTGGCAAAAACAATCAAACTCTGCTGATTTTTAAATATGTACACACACTAACAAAACAAACAAATCACTACACGACCATAAAAACACTTGACATCATTAACATTTTATCAACACTCATAACTTTATAAGCTGCAAACTTGGATTGCAGTTTAAGAGCTCTTAAGCATCTGATGCGCTTTCAAAATGTTTGTTTCCCAAAAATTTGGGGGTGGCTGGACTGTTCTGGTTCATGTTTGAGCTGTTCAGTTCAGCAGCTTCCTGTTCGACGTTAGTTGACTGAGGTTGACCATCAGTGGTGGGGCTCATCCTGTGAGTGTCATCAGCTCTTGATGAGAATCGGACGGCTGAACTGAACATGGGTTGCATTAAACACCGTCTGTCAAAGATTTCACGTAACGAGACTCGACAAACGGGACATGTGCAGTGCTGCTGCAGCCATATGTCGATACACGACGAATGGAAAAAGTGTCCACAGAAAGGAAGAATGCGAAGTGTATCGTCTGCGTGATATTCCGAAAGACAAACTATGCATCTATAAGATTAAATAAAATATAGGTAAGAAGATGCTAAGTTTGTAATGGTCAACAGTCAACAGAACCCAAAGTCAACTGGGCAACATTAAACATCCATTAAAATATCGTCGAGTATAAAATTGTAATAAGATGGAATATGTTAGGCTATATGACGTGAATAATTTCTAATCAAAGACATTTAAATATTAATTTAACTTTGCTTACAATATGGAGTAAAACACAGTATTGATCCCTTGAAGCAAGCAAAAAAGTTCAATTTCAACCCCTTCATATGATAATGACCTTTTCAAGTCAAACCATCAGTTTTTCACTTTGAACTTCAAAATTTGTGTGGGTATTACAAGTTCTTAAACAAAAGTTGACCCTGATAAATCTTGATAAAAACTTTGTATCTAGAAATCGTAAAGATTATTTTTTATCAGTTTGACTTTGATCTTGATCTTTAATATAATACACAGTATTGATCCCTTGAAGCAATCTATATAGTTCAAAACCAATGCATAATTCCCTCCTTACCAACTTGAATAATTTTGGACCTATACATGTCAACCGATCAGCTTTCATTCAAACTATTGTTCGTAAATGAACTTTTGCCGAAAAGCTGAATGACAACGACCATTTTAAATCTTGATAGAACAGTTTAGGACTTACATATGTCTTCCATCTAAAAAATATAAAGGTCGAATTTTTCTTATCAAATATGCTAAAGACTTACAAACACAAACCATCTTACTAGTCATGGCAAAAAAAAGGTTATTGTAAGTTGTAACACTTTTCTAAACAATATGTAAATATAAAATCGGAAATGCTATTTTTAGCAACTTTCCAGAAAACCTTAATCTAGCTATATTACCAGGGTGACACACTAACCAACAGTTTGCTGATTCAAGTCTTAATTCGGACAGGATGTCTTAAAGGTGAGTGATGAGTATATAATAAGCATTTGCATTTAAAAACAAAGAAAAGAAATAATCCTAAAATCATTGATCTCTTTATGAAGTGCAGTTTGGTAAGAATCAACTAGCTTTAAAGTCTACTTACTGGGCATCTTTTGCACAAGAAAAGAACGGATCACTATACTTCTTTGTAGGAAAGCTTGCTGCGACGAAAGGTTCAGCACCACGCCCACCACGCTCCAACTGAACCACAAAAAAATTACGGAAAAAAATGAGATGTGATCCTCAGTCAAAATCAAGAAACACAAGTATTGGTTGGTACTTTCCTTTGTAGAAAAAACAGCAAGAATCAAAGATAAATATGAACGAAAACACCAATTGCCTAACCGAATCCTCACACAAACAATCGGTTGGTATACAAAATCCCTTTTGGGCTTAAAGTTACTAAATAAGAGATAAAAAACAAGACTAGATGCCTAACTTGATACTATAATAACTGGACCCCCATTAGAAACATACCTTTACAAACACAAGTACCACTTGAGGAATAATAACATGGGTGCAAGTTTCAAATTTTATCTTTTTATGTACAATTTTGGTCCCATTTATTTGCATTTTCATTATAGGCCATTCACCTAAAGCTATTGCTTTAACACCGGCCACTTGTCAGATACTCATAGTCACACTACCAGAATTGATAAAGACAATTATATAGTTGGAAATTCAACACTATTTTTGGTGATACATCATACATGAACTTGTAACTTTTGTAAATTTACAGTTTGCCACAGTGGGATTAAAGGATTGCTCATTCATATAACTAACCCATTTATTTCAACAACAATAACAAGTATACTCAATTTATTTCGTCTTTAGGAAATAAAAGTGTCCATTTTTCTAAATTTTACTATGAAATAAGTTGTTATCAATCAGCATATTGTGCTTTTTTAGCTTTATTTCAGAAGAAAAAGGTTGAATCTTTTGAAAGCCCCTTAGGAAATGTTTATTTCAAATGACATATGTAATCTCAAACACTCATTAAAGATAAGTATACCCTCGAAATTTAATACATTTTTATGCACTTAGCAGAAGCCACAAAAATAAGCCTCTAAACATTCAGAACTATAATTTTATACTTGAATTGAAATTTTAATATTTTTTTACGAGCTCAATTAATACACAAATGAGGTTGAATGTGATATGTAAACATATAAACACACAGATATATACAAATATACATATAGAGATACTAAAAAGAATGGATACTTACAGAGTTGAGATCAGATCTAGAAGACATGCGAAAAGATCTTCTTGCAGATATGTAATGAATCCGAGCACATATAAGTCTTGTACACACAAACACAATAAACATAGTACTCATAGTAAATCCAACTACAGTCATCACTAAATTAATCCCAGGAGACATCATATTCTCTTCCCCAAAAACCTTTTTTTTTTTTTCTAAAAAAAAGACACACACTAATAATTAACGATGACTTATGCTCACATCATCATCATCATCAACTATACAAAATCCTATAATTCTAAAACTATGTCATATTTTTGTATCTTTGTCTCTCTAGAACCAAATGAAGAAACTTTGTATTTATATGTTCTTGTATCTTTGTTGTATATATCTTCAAGAAATCTCATTGTTTGTCTCATAGACAAACTATGGATCAAAAAAATATTGGATTTTTTGGGCAAAGGTTGAATCTTTTTTATGTGGGTGTTGATGAAGCTGAAAGAATCTACAAGAAAGAAATGGTGGGTTTTTGTGATTGGGAATATAGGAAGGAATGAAAGAGGCAGTATAGTGTGGTGTAAACAATGAAAGTGATTTAGAAAGGACACAAGATTTTAGGGGTGGTTGTTATATACCCTCAACTATGGAGTTGTTTCAAGTAGAACTCTAATTTGGTTAAGGAGTGCTCTTTTTTTTTTTTCCTTTCAAACCTTGACATTAGAAAAATCTCATCGTAACCGGTGAACCTTTGCACGTATCATAGACAACGAGATGTTGATCATGTGCCGTTACAAATATTCAGAGAGAAAAACCCAAGATTTGCCATCCCTAAGGATCAAACTCAAAAATGCTCCTTTAATCACTAACTCTCACTACAATAAGTAGTTGTAGATACAAAACGGATGAGCTTTTATTATTTTAGATTATTTGAAAACGAAAAATATTATTAACTCAAATATATACGGTCTAATTAAGTATCAGATGTATACGGATGAGTTGATTAAGTGTAACTAGTTAAACCGGTCCAATGAGTCGAACTAGAATAAATTCTTCGGCTTATGATCTGTATTTAAGTTTCCATAGGATTATCTACAAGCTAAGTCGAGATGGATCTTTTAAGAAATATTCTGAAAATTGAATAATTAATCAAACATCGAGCTCAAGTCTTATTTCTTAACATTTCTGGCCAATTAAATCCGTTTAACTCTTGTTGTTATTTAGCTAAAAAGCTTTTTACTTGATTGTACGAAATAAATATCTTGTGACCTTTAACTAGTAGTCAAAGTCAAACAACTCACTTTACTCATTTGATTAAAATGCTAATAGTGGTACATTTTAAATGATGTGTGCTAAAAACAAGGATGGTCTCAAATAGTTACAAAGTCAACTATGCCAGTGACAAAATTTACGAGGACTTCAACTATATAAAAAATGAGGAAATAATATATCCTCTTAATAAATAACTTAATAATTTTTTAAAATAATATATCCTCTTAATAAATAACCTAATAATTTTTTAAAAAATCTTAAAATATGACAAGTGTAATTTAGTCATTCTTTTTTCTAATCTCATCCTTTGATTATATAAAGTGTCATGATCTTATAATTAGGAAGATTTTTAAAAGAATTGATTAGGGGAATTTATCATTTTCCTAAAAAAATGACATCTCCTATTAAATTTTTTTGATATATAGATCGAGTGTGCACAAATTTTAACATGTCAACCGTATCATCATACTAAGAAAAAACACATGGTTAAACAATAAACTGTAAATCGTAAATACAAATTTTGGTGGCGAAATATAAAATTGTAAATAAAAGCTAAAATCTTTGATGGTGGAAAAACACTAAAAAATGTTTTAAAAAAAGCAGAATGACAATTGCATAACACGTTCATTAAAAAAAAAGAAAAACAAACAAACAAAGCAGGCAGACAAGCAGTTGAGCCAGCTGCCAACCAACTAGCTTTACAGTTAACGCGAATTCATTTTACATGGGTTATAATTACATTATATGTATATGAGTTGGTTATTGTAGAACAAGTATTAAAATAAAACAAAAAGGATAAGATCATGACCCTTAGATCATGATAAAGTTGATGCACGAAGATTCAGGAAACATAAATATATATTGATGCACGATGATTTTCATGATGCACGTTGATTTTCGTAAAGGAAACCTATTGTTTTATTTATCTTACTTTAATACTTGTTTTATTTTATAAAAACCTAAATATGTATATTTTAAAAGTTTTTTTTTCTTCTTAATTTAACCATTTGATTTTAAAAAATGATAAATAACTTAACTCAGATATCTAAAAATCAACCTAAAATTTTATCTCAAGAAAGATAGACTCACCAATAGCCAAATGCACAGTTTCCAAAATATCATAATCGTATTGTTAAAGATTTTTTGAAGGTTTTTTTTGAAAAGATATATCAATTCTCAAAGTATATTACTGGAAACTTATATTACTTATTAAGAAATTTGACTAAAATTAATAGAAATTAATTAACTATTATCATAATTATGACACTTTTCTAACATTACCATACCGATGATCACACAAAGCTGACAATCAATAACACGAATCGACTATCTTCGTTATTATAAAATAATTTCAACTTTAATTGATGCTTTGTGCTTATCTAATAACTTAATACGGTGCAACTTTTATTGGAGATCGTTAACGGAATAATGTGGTAACAGTAACATTTCGTATGAATCTACCGTAGTTATTTGCCGTTCAAAAAAAAAATACCGTAGTTATTTAGATTTGAAGTTCAAACAAAAAGCAAAGCGCACAATATATGCATCGCATTGCAATTGCAAATCCAAACATTTATGAGTCTTAAAAGGAACCACAGATAATCGATAGTAATAGAAGATTGGAACGCAACGTCAAACCACAAAGAAGTTGGGATGTCGTTTTTGATGTTGATTACTAATACTAATTTCCATGAATGCGTGCCAATTAAACACCATATGCCACATGACATGAAAACAAACGAAAATAGATATGATTGGATTATAGCCAAAGTGTTTTGATACAAAATAAGTATTCAAACGATCATAGAAAGGAAAGTTCTTAACAACTGGTACGTCGTGAAGTTGAATATTGATGCTCGACATAAACCAATATTAATTTATATTGATATTATCAAGTAACGAAAGAACATGCATTTTGGAGTGTAGCTTAAATTTATTTATTTTAACTATTTTTGTTTAAAATTTTTTTAATCATAATGTTACATTATCACATTGACCACATTGTTGATTGAGAAGATACACGATTTATGTCATATTTTTTTTATTGCAAAACATCACTATATATAGTTGTATTTTTACAAAACAGGTTTATGATCGATGATTTATGTCATATTTATGAAACATGATCGATTATATATCTACGAGAGTAGTTTGTTGGTATGTGGAACCTAAAGATTACTAGAAATTAAAGTATAAGGGGGGAGAGAGTGGAAGCGGTAAACGTGTTCCCCGCTAGTGGCGCCGCGCGGGTACGCCGCCGCCACCACTTTACCGATGGAGAGAGAGTGGGGAAATCGGGGTTGTTCACCGGTAGGAGAGAGGGAGGAGAGAGAGGAGCGTGTGATTGGTTGAGTGGGGACCCCACAATCATCAAAATCTGTTTTTTTTTTGTCAAGTTGATCGATTATATATATATATAGTAGGGGTGTGATAAATTGAGTCCAGTTTAATTTGAGTCCAAAAAATGTCCATTTAACTTACACATGTGTAAGTCGTGGTGGCGGTGGTCGCGTGCCGGAAAATCATGGTGGTGGTCGGAGATGATGGTGGTGGTGGTAGGAGGTGGTTGGAATTTGAGGAGATGGAAGAAAATCAATGGACTCAAATTGGACTCAAAATAAGCTGGACTCATTTTATCTTTTCCCTATATATGTATGTATATGTACATCGAAGAAGAAGACACCAAACCAACCTCACAGATCTGTTTTCCCTTTTTAATGTTTTGACTTATTGTTAATTGCATTTTAGTCCTTGTAGTTTATATATAAAAATGTTTTTACTTATTGTTAATTGCATTTCAGTCTATGTTGTCAAAAATATGTATGTTTTTACTTTTTTTTTAATTGTATTTATATATAAAAATGTTTTAGTTTATATAGTTTTTAAATTCTATAGTATTAAAAATAAATGAAAACGAAATGATGAGGTGGAGATTGGAGGAAGTTTCGGAAAAGTGGTACCAGTGATTTGTAGAAAATGGGAGAAGATTGAGAAAAATTTAGGTAGAAGTTTTTTATTGGTGGTAAAGTTTGAGGGACACCCCTCCCCCAAAAGAAGTCAAGGTTGTATGAGTCTACTATATGTAAAGTTGTTGTCAACATTTTACTATTCTTCTAAAACAACAACAATATATATTTATTGAAATAGCTTTTCTGAACAACTATATTTAAAACATAAACAATTTGATTGACACAATAAAGAAATCTCCCCCATGGGAAAGGAATGGAAGAGCTTGGAATTTTGGAAATAGTCCACTCCAAAAAACAAATATACGATCTCTTTTCCTCCATGTTATATGTTTGATTGTTACCCACTCTTTTTTCCTCGAGTCACTTTCTTCTTTTTTCTTATTCTTTACTTTCCCTCCATTATTTGCTCATTATTTTATTTAGTCTTTTTTTTACTTTAGGTTTTCTTTTTGATGTTGATTTTTGTTGCTTAAACTACGAAATTATATGTGGAACTATGGTGGTGGACTGGTGGTTATTATAATTTTGACTATGGTTGGAATCAAAATGACATTGCGTTGTATCACTTATCCTATATATACACGTAGTACAAAGCTACGAAAAACTATGCATAACTTGTGTTATAATTTAATTTGTAAAGAGCTTGAGTTACTGATCTCTAAAATAGCATGGGCTATGCATATTTTTATACGGGATAAAGGAAGATGATAATTTTAAAACTTTTATTAATCACATTCACTTTAATCTTTTTTAAGCTTCACGTGATGTTTCCCACAAAAGTATCTTAGATAAGTTAATGAATGAATTCGTACCTTTTTATGCTTGATTTGCGCAATAGTGCCCCTGATTTAACACTTTTGTTCCTCTAGCTATGCTATAGGACACCAATAGGGTTGTAAATAAACCGAACAAACAAGATCGTTTTCTCTATGTTTATTTGTTTAATTAAGGTACAGTCAAACATAGAATTGTATTTATATTTGTTCTTGTGTTAATTAATGAGCTAACACAAACGAAAGTAGAAACTTCAATTCAAGCAATAAATCAAACATTGCAAACTATCTAATTAAAGTCTTACAAAAAGTTACTCTATATAACTCAAAAAATAAAGTCTAAATGTTATAAAAAAATATATGCATGAACATAGATGAATAAATGTTTAGAAACAAAATATCAAGCATTCACTAACAAATTACCAAACATTCGTGAACATAAATGAACGAATGAGACCAATGTTAAGTTCATTTATTTAACGAAACTATAATTACATTTGTATTTTTATGTTTGTCCGTTTAAAAAATGTTCATGAATGGTTCAACGAAAAATTCGTTTATAACCAAAAAACGTAAGCCGTTAACTTTTCCTTTTAAATGATAGCATCCTACTCGTCATGCTATACATGTAAGTTATACAATAAGATGAGAAAGAAAGGAAAAAAAAAAGGCAAGTATATATATTCAAGATAGTAAGAAAACCAAAAGCCATCAGAAGATATATAACTTATACATATATACCTTGGCCGTCGTTGGTTTTCATGAGTAGAAAAAAATATCTTAAAAGTGAGGTTAGATAAGTGGATGTCTTAGTCATGGTCATGTGTGCTCTATAAACTAAGCAACATGATGAAAGTGCAGTTGTAGTACCACAATGTGTGATCCTATTTAGGTTACCTATTGTTTTTACAATCATTTCATTTTGAAGATTTGGTGCTAATTGGGGGACACCAATGAAACTAATTAATATTTTATCGTCTATCCAATCTTATCAGATAATGGTGGTTTTTTCTTTTTAATATTCAGAAACCGTTTGTTTTTTTTTCGAAACAAGAAGAAATATAATTTGTGCAAATTTGTTAAAAATTAATTGAATAAAAACGATTTGCATAAAAACAAATTAGGCAAATTTGTGCCTTAGAAAATCTGGATGAGCGTGCTTTGCTTTATCTATTTAGTGATTCAAAGACATGATCCTCTCACATAACTTGATCTATAAAATTGGTTTTGTAAGATAATGAAAACTAATGACATAAATAACATGACATACGATAAAATTCTCACATATCTGTGCATTCACAAACTTTACAACTTAATAAGTCAACTTAGATATTAACTTGAGGGCATATCCTTAATAAACACATTGAAGTAGTAACAAAACTTTAAAAACAAGACTTGATGTTTCTTTTGGTTGGTTTCCGGCCCAAAACTTTTTTTGGTAGATGTCCCACATCTTAAAAAACAATTTTTCTATTAAATCGAAAGAGAGATAAATTTTAAAAGTATAATTAGAAATAATCATTATTCGGGTGAAAAAATTTCATAAACGTAAACTTTATGTAAGAAACTACTAATATTGAGAGGATTTTTTTCAATCCAAGAAGTGGCAAATATACATAATTATGCAAAGGTTTAATGCTTTTCAAGGAATAATGATAATCCATCAAACATCTATGTGTAACAACGTTTTTAATTTAGACTAGTATATGTCCGCACAATGCAGCGGCGATAGTGGTAGTGCGCCGGGTGGTGGTGGCGGCGACGGGTGGCGGCGGCGCTGTCGATAGGTGGTGGCGGTGACGGGTGGTGGGGAGGCAATGATGGTGAATGTAAAAGTAATTGATGTTAAAGGGGGTAGTAGTATATTAGATTGAATGATTTATGTTGTAAATTATTTCATTAAGGGTATTATATGTATATTAGTTGAAGATGTTTAAATTAATGAATAAAGAAGAGGGGTATTCTAGGTAGTGGGGGTGGTTTCCTTTTTATAAGGTAGTATAAATAGATATGTGGAGTATATGTTATTCTTAGCAGGTTCCCTATTATTCAAGTGATAGGAATTTTTTTTTTTTGAACGACAAGTTAATTTACTCTTATGCCTAAATTACACGTATGTCTGGGACAAATCTAAGACTCTTGTAAACCCTCCCAATAACCCACCCCTACAAATGTAGGAAGTGAGACTCAAATTCTGATAGATTTCCCCAAAGTCAAAGACCTTAACAATGAGCTACTAACTCATTGGAAAGTGATTGGTAATATAACTAGCGTGTTCAGGCTTTTCTAGAATTTTGGCATTCATTGATTTGAATTATTATAAATTTAATGAAAGAATTAGAGACCTATACGTATTGAATTCACTTTACAATCAGTGGCGGAGTCACGATTTCCATTTTGGAGTCGCAGAACAGTTTTCATGAAATTAACAAGCATGAAATTAAACTACAAAATTAAATTACACGAGTCTGATATTGCCAATTATCTTTAAAACTAAATAAATATATAAATAGTACTAAAAATATAAAATTTTATAGACATTGTGGGGTTGAAATGATCACCACATAGCTCCGCTACTATTACTTATTACATTAAAAATTATACATTGTTGTTAACAAATTCAAAAACTCGGTAATAATACGTATTTTATACATCCATATATTATTGGTCATTTTAAGGCTGCGCTTATCAATTTTTATTAAATAAATTAAATGATGCATACACTCAAATAGACTTCTACCAAGAGGGAACAAGTCACTCTTTGATTCATTGGTCCCCCGAGTGAGTAGTATCATCACCTATGAACGTGGAAACTTAAGCATGCAGCATATATAAGTGAATAAAAAATGAGCAATTGTAACTTATATATGTTTAGTCTGACATCTCTATCGTGCTCTTTAGTTTTGCTTCTGAAATTGATAAATTATCGCATATTAGATACAGTGGGTTGTTTTTGAAGAATGGCCTTATATTAAATATCTTCTCAAATACCTTTTTTTCTGAGTTCCTGATTATGCTTTATTACTAAATAAAGTTTTTAATGCAAATGTTATAACAAAGAATTACAATGAGATCGCAAATGTTTCCTAAAACGGAGCTAGTAGTATCGGGGCTAGAGGATGCTTAGCACACCAACTAACACAACTTCTTATATAAATTTCATTTCAAAGTTTAAATCCACGTTCCATTCTCCAATTAATCTTTTCCAATCAAACAACCGGCTCCTTTTAATATCAAATCCTACTATCCTAGCTTGCCCACCAAATGTATGTGCAAAGCTTAGCCACTTTCGACTCATTGCAGTATACATCAAGGGCCGATTGTATTAATAAAGTCTATCATGGTTTAATATTTACATATTGTAATAGGCAAAAGTGAGGGTTGTCCTCGTATAAGCTTAAATGGGGAACCCTCACAATCAAATATTTATTTGTCTGTAAAAATAAATTAATAAAGGGCCCCTCATGTTTTTTAATAAAAAAATATTGGATTGTGAGGGTTTTCATCTAACCTTAGATAGGGATAACCCCTGTTCATTTCCCCATTGTAATATTTTATGTATATATGTATACCTATCAACACAATAAATTTCAACGAAGTTATCATTTGACAATAGATGATATATGAAATTGTTAACAAAATTAATCAAACAACTTGATAGCTATGACCTAATCTAAACCAATACGACAAGGACTTATGTGATAATAAAAAGATTGTTAGATAATTAATAATTATAAACTTCTTGAGAAAAAAGATGCTGCTCGTCGAACATTCTTAAAATGTCTTCACTGTTTTTATACTATGTAACAATTAAAATTTAATGTCTTACAAACACTGAATATTATTTTTATTATTAACAGTCATCATCGATCAATCAAAATCTAGAGCACCTGTTGGTTAGCTTAATATTAATTAACTATTGTTACTGCGTATTACTCATGTTGTTCCTAACTCGATCCTAATAGGATATTGGTAGGAGGGAAAATATCTTTTGACCTTTTCGATAGCGAGTTAGATCTAAGGTCTATCCTATGATATTTATCTATACTTATAATATAAAGCAAATAAAATTTTTAATGAAATTTAAATTTCAACAAATCATCAAAATTACATTAAATCAATAACCTGACCACCACCAATCGCCGCTGCTACACAACGTTACCACCAAAACAAAAAACACACAAGACAAAACCAAAAACACACTTACAAACCAAAAAATCTACAACCCAACCCTGCCGCCAGACGTTACCCCACCCCCACCAATCTCCTCTCCCCCACCACCGACGCTAATATTCTTGGCAGAAACCCACCACCGCGGCTCCACCATTGATATCTGTTGGAATATAACATGATTCAATTCGTAATAAACACGTACCGGTTGATCCTGAGGAACCTGTGAGGGCATTAAACATTGATGCCATTGATTCGGGTTCCCAAAACAAGATGATTGAATTAGGATGGAAAAAAATGAATTCTGAATTTATGAATTCAATTGAGGATTTAGGACGAATTGGGTGTTCAGGGAGGCTGTGATTATGTTTGTAATTAACCTTAAATTAGGTTAATTACTCTCCATTTATATAAGGAGCATATTTTCACATTTAGTCCCTCTGGTGTTTAATTCGTGCCTCATTAGTCCTCTTAAGTCCAATCACCTAATGGGAACCCCTATAATACGTCTTTAAGAGTAAATACGTCCATCGAATATTTACTAGACATAGGGATTTCAGTTATCGTCAATTATCATATTAGGAAGGATAGATGATCAGTGACGGTCACACTAACGTGGTTCCAACATTCTCCCACTTGACCAAGCGATCATTTATCTATGAGCATTTAATAAGTCCGGCCGGGATAATACTCATTTTTGTTTTAAACCGAAATCATAGCCAATAAGTACAGTCGTAGAGAAGAACATCAACTCAGGACCCCCACTAGTCAAACTATGACTCAAATTTAAAACTAATAAGCAATGATCAATTGACTAAGACAAATTTTGTTATATAATGTCTTTACACTATTATGAGCTCAAAGTGTAACTAATAGACAAACAAAATCTGAATAAGGAGGAAAATTTTCATTAACATAATAATAATAATAATGACCAGTAAAAGTACAATATGCTATTAAATTAAGTCCTTAGTAAGCCCCATCTTCGACACGTGTCCTACGAAGACCTTAGGAGGAAGACCTTTGGTCATTGGATCCGCTAGCATATCATTTGTACTTATGTACTCAATACAAAGAACATTTTCCTCAACTCGTTCGCGTACAAACAGATACTTTGTATCGAGATACAGACCAGCGCCAGTCGAACTGTTACTGTTCGAGAAAGTTACGGCAGCTGAGTTATCACAGTAAAGCTTCAATGGTCTAGAAATAGAGTTGACGATTTTGAGTCCACCGACCAGGTTCCTTATCAACATCCCATGACAAGTGGCATTGTAAACAGCAATATATTCAGCCATCATGGTGGACGTTGCAGTCAGTTTCTGCTTATGACTCCGCCAAGAGATAGGTCCGCCAGCTAACATAAAAATATACCCAGAAGTAGATTTCTTATCTTCCTTGCTTTTAGCAAAGTCGGAATCAGAGTAACCTACTACTTCTAGATTGTCACTTCTTCTATACGTTAGTTTGTAGTCTTTGGTCCCTTGCAGATATCGTAGAACCTTTTTAGCCGCTTTCCAGTGTGCTAATCCTGGTTAGATAAGTAACGCCCAAGCATACCGGCGATATAAGCGATATCTGGTCGAGTACAGACCTGAGCGTACATAATGCTCCCAACTACAGACGAGTAAGGTATCATCCTCATTTGCTCCTTCTCAACTTCAGTGCTTGGACTTTGGAAAGTACCAAACACGTCTCCTTTAACTACTGGAGCTACAGTGGGTGCGCATGATTGCATTTTATAGCGTTCTAAGATGCGGTCAATGTAGGCCCTTTGAGAAAGACCCAGAACACCATTACGCCTATCCGGTGTATTTCGATACCTATGACATAAGAGGCATCACCGAGATCTTCATGTCAAAATTCTGCGAAAACATTCGCTTCGACTCATGCAGCATATCCAAGTTGTTACTTGCAAGCAGAATGTCATCCACATACAAAACAAGGATTATAAAGTTACTCCCACTGATCTTGAGATAGGTGCATTGATCCACTTGATTCTTTAAGAAGTCTTGTTCTTTCATGACTTCATCAAACTTAAGGTACCATTGCCGTGAGGCTTGCTTCAACCCATATATGGACTTCTTCAACTTGCAGACCATGTGCTCTTTACCTTTAGGAATGAATCCTTCAGGTTGCCGCATGTATACGTCTTCATGCAAGTCTCCATTTAAGAAAGCAGTTTTGACATCCATCTGATGTAACTCAGATCAAAGTGAGCTACAAGTGCCATAACAATCCTTAGGGAATCTTTACGAGAGACAGGAGAAAAGGTCTCTTGATAATCAATTCCAGCCTTTTGAGTATAGCCCTTCGCAACCAATCTGGCCTTATAGCGTTCGACGTTTCCTTTTGGGTCTAATTTGGTTTTGAAGACCCATTTACAACCGACAGTTGTGGATCCTTCAGGAAGTTCAACCAATTCCCAAACGTCATTATGCTCCATGGAATTTAGCTCCTCAATCATAGCCTCATTCCATTGAGTGGCCTGATCACTATTAATGGCTTCTCGATAAGAGGTGGGATCAACAAGCTTTCCAATGTCCTCAACTTCAGTCAGATAAGTTATGAAATCATCAAAATTAGTGGCCCTGCGTTCCCTTGATGATCTCCTGAGTTGATTTTGGGGTTGAGCAACGTGAGGCTCGGCAACGTGAGGTGCTTCTTGGTTTTGAGGTTCTTCATGGTTTTGATTAGGAGGATTTGGATCAGTGACATCAGGAGCAGCATCGTGTACAAGAGGAATTATCGGAGGAATCGACGAGTGGTTCCCCCTTGCTTCTTGTACTTCATGCAAATCAAAGTTAGGATTTGTTGTGCTCCCACTGATCTCTGAGTTCTCGAGAAACGTCGCATGCTGCGTGTCAACGATGGTAGTAGTATGGGAAGGACAGTAAAACCGATAACCTTTTGAGTTATCAGGATAACCGATAAAGGAACATGAAATCGTTTTAGGATCCAGTTTCTTTAAGTTAGGGTTATAGACTTTTGCTTCGGCAGGGCAGCCCCATACTTTCATATATTTTAGACTCGGTTTCTTACCTGTCCAGATCTCATGAGGAGTTTTAGGGACAGATTTTGATGGAACCCTATTGAGTATATGAACGGCTGTTTTTAAGGCCTCAGTCCAAAGAAAAGTAGGTAGGTTAGTGTTGGCAAGCATACTTCTCACCATGTCCATTAAGGTTCGGTTTCTCCTTTCAGCAACACCATTTTGTTGAGGAGAACCAGGCATGGTGTATTGGTTAATAATGCCATGTTCCTTACAAAAATTATGGAAAGGACCAGGAGCTTGACCAATGTCAGTATGTCTACCATAATACTCACCTCCTCTATCTGATCTCACAACTTTTATTTTACGATTAAGTTGGTTTTCAACCAAAGTTTTAAAATCAGCAAAAGTTTGTAGGATTCAGATTTTTCTTTGATCAAATACAGGTGCATGTAACGAGAATAATCGTCAATGAATGTAATAAATGATGTATGTCCCGTGATGGATGCGGGATAGGGGCCACTGATGTCAGTATGAATTATTTCCAACAAGTTGGAACTTCTTGTGGCTCCTTTCTTATTCCCTTTAGCCATCTTCCCTTTGAGGCACTGTATACATGTTTCAAAAATCACTAAAATCAAGAGAGGGTAAGATTCCATCCTTTACGAGTCGTGTCATGCGATTTCGTGAGATGTGGCCAAGACGTTTATGCCACAACATGGAGGAATTCTCTCGTTTAGGTGATTTTGTCTTTGTTTTAGTTATATCATCAACATTAAGAGATAACAAAGAATGTGAGAAATTATGATCTAGTTCTAACTTATACAGCAATCCATCCAAGAAACCACGACCAAGCAATTCATTATTACGAGTTATGGCAATCTTGCCGAAACCATGAATCGTTACATAACCTTCAAGGTCTAGTCTAGAAATAGATACAAGGTTCCGAGTAATTCTCGGTACAAATAAGGTATCTATTAGTCTAATGCCTTTTCCGGTGCTCATATGTAAGACATAAGTTCCAATGGCTTCGACATTTAAGAGATCACCACTTCCAACTCTAAGCTTTCTTTGGCCCTTTGGTAGCTTCTGGATTGTAAGGAACCCCTGTAATGAGTTGGTTACATGAACCATAGAACCAGAGTCACCCCACCATGTATTAACAGGTACCTCAGTAGTAAAGGAATCAAATATTACATAAAGTACGTTACCTTTCTTAGCTAGCCACTCCTTGAACTTAGGGCAATCCTTCTGACGGTGTCCTTGTCACGACAGAAGTTGCATTTAAGTTTGCCAGTCGAGGAATTAGAGCCAGAGGCAACTGCACCATGATTAGTCTTTTGGACTTTGTTCGCAGTTTGTTTACCGTTGTTTCCCTTCCTCTTCTTGGAGTTAGCGGTGGTGGTCAGGTGAACAGCTTCAGGTTGAGCCAGCTTAAGACGCTCCTCCTCATTAACACAGTGCCCAATAAGTTCACTCATTGACCATTTATCCTTCAAAGCATTGTAGTTAACCTTGAAGGTGTCAAACGAGCAGGCAGGGAGGTCATGATGAAGTGCACCAGAAAGTTATCGGAGACTTCCATCTCTAGAGTCTTAAGCTTATTGGCCATGTCCGTCATCTTCATAATATGCTCACGGACACCGCTAGTTCCTTCATACTTCAATGTAAGCATCTGCAACATCAAGGCACTTGCATGTGCTTTAGACGATCCCTTGAAGTGGTCCTCAACAGATTTGAGGTAATCCTTGACTTTTTCAGAGTCAGGGATAGCTCCTCTAATAGTCAGATCAATGGAATTCTTGACTAACATTAGCGACAGGCGATTCGACTTCTCCCACTTTTCAAAGTTCGCCTTCTGATCAGCAGTGGATTCAGCAGTAAGGGCAGCGGGTTCATCATGACGAATAGCGTAGTCAAGGTCATACATTCCCAAAGTCAGATCTAAGTGACTTTTCCATGAAGCATAGTTCGTACCATTGAGCGTCATAAGGCCAAGGTTAGGTACTACTGTGGAAATAAGAAGGATGTACATTTAGGGCATAAGCGATAGAAGATTATTATAGTAATGCCTAAAATAAGTAGGCCCAATAGTAATAGTGACATTATCAGCCGTGTTATGCAGACAAGGTAATCTCTCCTAAAGTAATGCCTAAAATAAGTAGGCTCAATAGTAATAGAGAGATGATAAGTTATATAAGGCAGCCTAAGTAATCTCTTCTAAAGTAATGCCTAGAATAAGTAGGCCCAATAGTAATAGAGAGATGATAGGTTATCTAAGGCAGCCTAAGTAATGTCTCTAGAGTAATGGAACTAAAGTAATGACTAAAAATAAGTAGGCCTATTAGTACTGTTCCTTAGAGTAATAAGACTATGACCATTATAGTAATGAAGCTAGTGATAAGTAAGCCTATTGTAAACACCAAAACAATAAGCTAAAGTAAGGCTCTACTTAGATGTTACATCACCTTTGGGCAGAAGTAACTAAGATCTAAGCAAACATGAGCATTAGGTCATGCAATACAACGCTTATCTTTTGACCTTTGGGCACAAAATTAAGAATCGTGTATTTTAGGCATGAAAAGAATCCCTTTGCTACACAAAACATATTAAATCACCTTTGGCAGAATTAATATACTAAGTGTTAATTATGCAAAAGAGAAAAGAGCGCAACATGAGAATCACATTTGACCTTTGGGCGCAAATGATGAACCATGTACATTAGTGCGAAGCCCCACACATTACGGGGGTCCGGGGGCAGCGCCCCTGGAAAGCGGGGTCCAAGGGGCGGCAGCCCCTGGCGGGGTCCAAGGGGCAGAGCCCCTGGCTGGGGTCGAGCTGTGGTAAAAACGCCTCAGAAAAAAATTATTTTCCGAAAATAAGGGTCATTTTTTCCATTTAAACTTTAAGGTAAAACATAAGCACGAACTTGATAATCAACTAAGTTAATCAGTAATCCATGAAAAAATAAGCATGGTACGAAGATAGTTAAGTTCGTAATAAGGATTAACTTCGTAAGTAGTGATTAACTTCGTAAGTAGTGATTATCTTCGTTAGTAGTGATTATCTTCGTAAGAAGTTATTAACTTCGTAAGAAGTTAATTATCTTCGTAATAAAAATAAATTCGTAAGTAGTTAACTATCTTCGTAAGTAACTTACGAAGATAGCTTACGAACATAAGCAACGAAGATAGCTTACGAAGATAGCTTACGAAAATAGCTTACGAAAATAGCTTACGAAGATAAAGTTCGTGAGGAAGTAAGTGCGAAGATGAGCAGAAGTTTCGTACACAGTTAAGCCTTACGAACTTAGAAATTCCTTACGAACTTAGAGTTCAAACGAATTTAGAGTTCAAACGAATTTAGAGTTCAAACGAATTTAGAGTTCAAACGAATTTAGAGTTCAAACGAATTTAGAGTTCAAACGAACTTTAAGTTCGTAAGAAGCGTACGAATTTAAGTTTCTGCATTCTTCAGTTCGCGATTTAGGGTACGAAAACGAATCAAATCAAGGGATAACTTCGTAACGAGGCTCTGATACCATATGTTGGAATATAACATGATTCAATTCGTAATAAACACGTACCGGTTGATCCTGAGGAACCTGTGAGGGCATTAAACATTGATGCCATTGATTCGGGTTCCCAAAACAAGATGATTGAATTAGGATGGAAAAATGAATTCTGAATTTATGAATTCAATTGAGGATTTAGGACGAATTGGGTGTTCAGGGAGGCTGTGATTATGTTTGTAATTAACCTTAAATTAGGTTAATTACTCTCCATTTATATAAGGAGCATATTTTCACATTTAGTCCCTCTGGTGTTTAATTCGTGCCTCATTAGTCCTCTTAAGTCCAATCACCTAATGGGAAACCCTATAATACGTCTTTAAGAGTAAATACGTCCATCGAATATTTACTAGACATAGGGATTTCAGTTATCGTCAATTATCATATTAGGAAGGATAGATGATCAGTGACGGTCACACTAACGTGGTTCCAACATAGTCACCACCGCCACCGCTACCGCCGCACGGCACCACCATTTGTCACCGCCACCTCCGTCGCCGCCATTGCATCCTCGCATCACGCTTGTAACCTTCTAATAAAATAATCCATTTTATTTCTAAGTTGAAATCACCTTCCAGTTTTTCATCTATGATACTTGTGATATAACATAATATAATTAATTATGATGATACTTTCTTTTTATTTCTTTCTATTTCATGTGCACTTTGCACTAGCTATGATATCTCCATGAACGACTTCATCTTATTGTCTGTTGATGTTATCATTCCAAAAAAATATAAAGCTAAACCTGTACGTAATGTGTTAAATCCATTCAAAAGAAAAGGTCCATAATGAGCAAATGCCATTTTGGATTAAATCAATGACTCGGCCATCTGATTTCACATCAAGGGGACAAGATACGGCTGCAACATCATCATTAGAAGGCCGGACTCTACAAAAGAATACATATACGAACTATTCTATATACTACATTACTAGCTCGTCGTGTAGCTCGCGTACCTCCTCATTCAAGTCATCTACCCTATCAAAAAATCGCTTGCTAGCTTTCCACCATTCAGTATCAGCCTTCTCTTTTGTTCGTGTAAGTGTTCGTAGGGACTTATCTTCCGCCTATCAATATATAAATCAATGGTGTCTTTTTAAGTTGATTTTACATTGAGAATACAAAGTTTAAATAACTTGTCACTTACACCACCAATCTGAAGGCATTCGTCTACTGCTATCATCTCTTTCTTCACTACCCTCTCCCAACTAATGGCTTTGGGAATAAGATTTTCCAGCTTCCTTGCATAACCACACATGTGTGGAAATGCTTCGAAGATCCATATCTACAAAAGACACACATATTAAAAAAAGCAAAATAAATACATAATACATACAAACTCAAAATTGCATACTTAAACACCCACATAAAACCCTTTAAGTTGTATGAACTACTACGATGTCTAACTTTTTTGGAAATCTCATCAAACACATGTGACTAGAGGTAAGACCCCCATGGAAAAAATTTCCAAACTTCAAAATCATCATCAAGCATTAAAAAATTCCTTGTGAACTACTTCCTTTGAGAAAATCCAGCCTTAACAAGCATGATGAGGCAATCGCGAACAATATCCCTATCGCTCAACCCATGCAAACAACCTTTATCTAATATTGTCTGTAAATCACTGATATGTCCATTTATATATATATTCCCACATCGTTAAATAGCCGTTTTTATACTTAATTATGTTTAAACTGCATGTATATTCGATGCTTTTATGGTATGTATGAGTGTTTCAGGAATATCACATGTAGAATGGATGAATATGGCTAAATATGATTGAAGAGTGGCTCATTAGAGGTTACGTTCATGAGAAGAGATAAATTGGCTAAGGAAAATGAAGGAAACGAATTAAACCAGAGGTTATGCACCGCATGAGAAGTATGCACTGCACAAAATTGCCAAATCGAAGTCAGAAACTTGTGAATTAGAGTTTGTGCAGCGCATGAGTTGAATGAGTCGCATAAAGGATCGAATACTTTTGAAGAAATCAGTTCTATGCACCGCATTAAAAGAATGCGCCGCACAAGTATGTCAAATTGAAGTCAGAAAGTTGGTTCAAAATGTTTATGCGGTGCATGCCTTTTATGAGTTGCACAAATCATCGAGATTTTTCAGGAAATATAGATATGTGCGCCACATGACTTTTGTGCGCCGCATTTTAAGGTCGGTTCAAACTTGGGCTTTTGAAAACACTATAAATACAAAGCCAAAACCCTACAAAACGAATATCTTTCACTTCCAGTCGATTTTAGGGTTTCTTGAGGCAATATTCAGCAGCTTTTACGTTCTCAAGATCTAAGGGTTGCTCGTGAGTTTCAAGGCATTCAAACATCGATTTTCTTAGCTTTTCATTGTCTTACACACTTTGGTACAAGATGTTTACTCTTTCTTTTACTCTTTGTGTTATGTTTATGATTATGAGTAGCTAAATACTTCATCATCTACTGAGATGAAGTGATACAATTAAACAATGGTTGCATACTTTTAATCCAAGTTGATTTTCATTAACGTTGTGTCGTGATCTTAATGAATTGTTTTCTTGTTCAATATTATTATGCTTGTTGGTGATATTTATATGCTTTGTCGATTGTGTCGGAAGTATATAAGTATGATTTCAATTATTTGTCTATGAGTAATTGGGACTAGGTCATGGAGTGATAGTAAACGGCATAGTAATCATAGGAAACTATTTGTTAATTGGGATTAATAGTTGATGGTGTCACATTAATTTCAAGTAGACATAATTGTTAATTCTTAACCAAAACAAATTGATTGATTAGGGTAAATTATATTAAACGTTGGTGGTGCCGGTTTTCTATAATTGATCTAGTTAGTTAATGGAATTGAATAGAGTTATAAGCTTGTTGGCCACCAAGTGAGTTTCTTTGTTCGAGTCTAGGTTACTTTGTCAACGTATTTGGATTGGGTCTTAATTTAAATGCAACCGGAGTCAACGTATCATGGAGTCGAAGTAGATGACTTTTAATTAATCTTGATATAAAAAACTCTCTTTTCAATTAATTCTACGGAATTACTAACTTTTTCAAAATAACTAACTGCTTTCAAATCCAACGTGACGGGAGTCCTTAAAATCCAAACTTTTATAAACTACATTAAACTCGCTTGCTTTTAATCAGTCTCTGTGGATTCGACCTGGACTTACCTTGAAGCTATATTGCATACGATCGGGATCACTGCCCGATAGTGTGTAGTAGTCAGTTCTAGGGTATTTATTGTTTTTAAATTTAACTCGATTTTTACACATCAATCACTAATAAGAAGAACATCTGTTTTGAGAAACACATTACACACCCATGATGGGGTGGGGATATGATGGCTCTGGTTGTCGGACCGAGGAGTTGTGTTGCCCAAACGTAGACAGGTACTAGGAAAACTACTCACGGCCCTGAGAGGGTGGAAGTTTAAACCACATCTCATCACCACATTGTGACGAAGTTAGTGTCTCAGTCTTATCACCACATTCTGACGACGTTGGTGGCTCACTCTTATACTACAAAAACATGTGTGTCAAGTTCGGGTCTTCAATGTGTTATTTCACTCGCAGCCATGGACCAAAACTGGCACTCTCAAACAGAACTCTTTGACTTGGTGTTAGGATCGTTGCAAATCCTAACACCAACGTCGATGGCTGCGATTTGCAACGATCCTAACACCAAGTCAAAGACTTTGTTTGAGAGTACCAGTTTTGGTCCATGGCTACGAGTGTAATACCACACTGGAGACCCGAACTTGACACACATGTCTGTGTAGTTTAACAGTGAGCGACGAACAAAATCATAATGTGGTGATAAGACTGCGACACCAACGTCGTTAGAATGTGGTGATGAGATGTGATTTAATCTTCCACCCCCTCATTATGTGAGATCCGGCCGTGAAGAGTTTTCCTTAGTAACTGGTCTATGGTTTGGGCAACACGACTCCTTCGGCCCGAACAACATAAGCCATTATATCCCCACCCCTTTATGGGTGCATAATGTGTTTCTCAAGGCAAATGTTCTTCTTATCCGCGATTTCGAGGCAGTATTAGATAAAGGTCACTCACATGGGTTGACCGATGAGGATATTGTTTGCGCTAGCCTCATCATGTTTGTTGAGGCTAGATTTTCTAGTAAAGAACCAAAGGAAGTAGTTCACGAGGATTTTATAATGCTTGCTAATGATTTTAAAGCTTTGAAAAAAATTTCATGGGGCTCTTACCTCTGGTCGCATGTGTTCGATGAGATTTCCAAAAAGGTTAAACATCGTAGTAGTTTATACAGCATAACGGTTTTATATGGGCGTTTACGATATGCAATTTTAAGTTTCCACACAACGTGTTATGTATGTATTATGTATTTATTTTGATTTATTTAATAAAGTTTATATGTGTACTTTGTAGATATGGATCTTCAAAGCATTTCCACACATGCGTGGTTATGCAAAGAAGCTTGAAAATCTTATTCCCAGAGCCGTTAGTTAGTTGGGAGAAGGTAGCGAAAAAAGAGATGTAGCTGCAGATAAATGGCTTCAGATTGATGGTGTAAGTTACAAATATTATTTAAACTTTGTATTCTCAACATAAAACCAACTTAGAAAGACACCACTAATTTTGTTTATATATTGATAGGCGGAAGATCGCCCCTACGAACACTTACACCAACAGAATAGGAGGTTGGTACGGAATGGTGGTAAGTGTTATGAATGAATAAAGTTCCTGCTTATAAGGATTTGATTTGTGGCATGATAGATGAAAGTGTTAGTCATAAGTTTTGAACGTGCTGCATTTGGTTATTAAAATATTGTATTTAATTGTTAAAAGTATTTCATTTGATCATACAAAGTGTTGCATTATAGTATAAAAAGTGTTGCACATAATTTTAAAGTGTTATATTTAGTCTTAAAAGTGTTGCATTATTGGACAAAAAATGTTATGCAACACTTTGGAAAAGTGTAGCAATATGTGATAAAAGTGTCACTTCAGACCTAAGACGACGTTTGCTAATGGAGCACTTGGTAAAGTGTTGCTTTATGTAAAATGCAACATTTTTGAGGTTTAATGCAACACTTAATGAGTGTTGCCTTAACCTCTTTTTGTAGTAGTGATATATACAGCAACTATACCTAATTCGTTTAGTTTCCTACATCTTGTCTTAGATGCCGAAACGCATCATCCAAAAAAGTCGATTAGGTTTTTAAACAGTTTATGAAAGTGTAAATATAAAATTCTGATTATAATCGGAGTGATCCATGTTCAATTTAAGCAGCGTTTTGCTAGACTCGTAAAGCCATTATTACTACTAGTACTAGGGTACTTCGGGTATAATGATAATCACACTTATTCTATTTTTCTATAGTGACTTTTTTATATATATAATTTAAGGACCTATTTTTTCTTTTGTCCTTAAATAAAATCATTCTTTGCGTTCAATATCCATACTAAGTGGCGGAGCCAGGATTCTTATTCTGGGGTCGCCGAACAGTTTTCATGATACTAACAAGTGTAAAATTAAACTACAAAATTCAATTACACTAGTCTGGGGTTGCCAATTACCTTAAAACTCAATAACTTCATAGAATAGTACTAAAAATATAGAGTTTTATAAAAATTGTGGGGTTGTCATGACGACCCTTGGCCATCACATATCTCCTCCACTGTCCATACTCAGAGAAAAAAATATAATGCCATAAAATATAAAAGAAACTTCTTTCATATACTTGTGAAAGCAAAGGGTTAATTTGTCAATTACCAAACCTAAAAGTGTTGGTTACAAACCTGAAGTGTTGATTACCTCGTTTGGGCGAAAAGATTTCCTGGCAACTGCAATCACCAATAAGAAACAATATCATATTAGTTAATGGAACGTTACCAACATAATCTTTGAATAGTAAAGAAATGACAAAGAACCAAACTAATATCACACATCTTCACATTTTTTGGCCCAACTTTTGGCCTTTGTGATCGGCATGGTCCTTGCAAACCACTAAACATGCATTCAAGCATATAAAGCCACTAGCCCACTAGTATAGATTTCTACTATAGATACGGGTTATTTGGAGGTCTATATCAACCGGTCTCTATGCTAAGCATAGGGACCAGTTCCATTCAAATTAATCGGTCTCAATTTTTTATTCCCGTCTTGATTATATATATAGGGTAGGGATCCAGGAAGAAGGTCCCTTAAAGAAAGAAGGGAGATAAGATTTTTCAGCCGACCACGAATAGACATGTGGAATAAGTTAATAAAACGCACGGTGACAATTTTGTAAATAGGGTGACTTTAATGAGTAGCTGACGCGGTGGCAGTTTTGTAATTAAGGACCTCCGTTAGCGGCATTATCTCTCCGTTATAGTCCTTTTCATCCTAATTTCCCACCCACCAGGTAACATCATTTTTACTCTGTCATACAAAAATATTATAATAATCGTCTAGTTATACACAATTATTAGCAAATAAAATCAAAACACAACTGATCATCTACAATTAAGGAACAACATGATTCTTTTTTATTTTATTTTTTTTCATAAAAATACAAATTTTCCCCCAAATTGTATCAAAATCCTAATTTTTTAAAATTTAATCAAAGTTGTCATATGTAATGTTTTTATATTACTTAGAACGAATTGCATTTTTGGTCCTTGTGGTATCACACCATTTGCAAGTTTCATACAAACGTGTGCAAGGTGGTGTTCGTGGTCCCTGTGGTATCACACCAGTTGCATCCTTGGTCCAAAACTAACTGGCCGTTAATTTTTCCCCGTTAGTGAGCCCACGTGCCACGCACGTGATGGGCAATAGTGTCTTTTCATAAAAACAAGGACATTCTTGCAAACTAACTCAAATTTTTATTTTTCTTTATTCTTTGTTCATGTATTTAACCTCATCATCAAACAACAACAACAAATTTATATCCTCTAAAGTTAACAAGAAAACAAAAATTATCGACCTAAAATTGTTTTACAAAGTAGAATTATGATATAAAGTAGAAAAAAACAAAAAAAAATTACAAACCCACCTGCAAAACACAACAAAAGATTGGAAAATTTAAAGACACCACCATTACAAAATGCCTAACATCACCCTACTATGTCACTGAAGTCCGTCACAACCACCAACCGTCCAAGAACAAAATCCGGCAAGAAGATCCGGCGAAGAAGCTCCGATGATGAAGATCCGGTAACGAAGATCCGGCCAAAAAGACTGGCCACAACCCCAATAACAAGATCTGACTACAAACCCAATAAAAAAATTTGATCATGAAGGTATTCAAGATCTGAAAACCTATATATATATTGTCTGAAAGAAGGTTTTTTGGGTATCAAGAATGTGTTGTGGAAGATCCAACGTGACGGCGTTGTGGACCGAAACAGATCTGAAGGGCGGCGGTGGCGGTGGCTGCAGATCTGACAGGTTATGGTGACGACGGTGGTGGATCTGAAGGGTCACTAATGATGGAGGAGATTGATTGAAGATAATAATAATTTGGATTTGGACGGATTATTAAGAACGATAATAATAGTTAATCAAAAATGAAGAAAGAAATCAAGTGATCGAGTGATAGGGAAGGAGGAGATTGATTATTCATATACAGCGTCCAGGAAGGAAGGGAGCTTCAACAGATTAACTAATGTATTTTTAGTTAGTTTGCAAGAATGGTCCTTATTTTTATGAAAAGACACTATTGCCCATCACGTGCGTGGCACGTGGGCTCACTAACGGGGAAAAATTAACGGTCAGTTAGTTTTGGACCAAGGATGCAACTGGTGTGATACCACAGGGACCACGAACACCACCTTGCACACGTTTGTATGAAACTTGCAAATGGTGTGATACACAGGGACCAAAAATGCAATTCGTTTTATTCTTTATATGGTCATACATATTCTCATATTGTTTTAACCAAAACAACAGATTCCGATGTTGTTGAAATGGTAGCAACAAAAGAGGTACGAATATCTACATATGTAGAAATATTTTGAGTTGTTTGTAGTTTCACTCCTTGACAATTTTTTTAGGTTTTTTGTTTCAAAGTTTGGGTTTTTTAGGTTTTGTTGATTTTTAGTATTTCATATAGTATATTGCCAACTTGCTAAAACTTTTCAAGTTTGAAGATATACCTTTTTTATAATTGTATTTACTGTATATTCAAAATGATTGACGGTGTACATAATTGCAGAATGGAAGGGAAAGCCTTTTCCATTTAGCAAAGGATGCAGATTTTATTGATTAAGAGCTATGGATGGGTGGCGCCAAATAATGTGAATGTTCTCTTATTGTTGTTCTGGATTTACAAATTATCGGGCCTCATTGAATAGTCACGGGCCAAGCTAACTTGAAGCTGGATGGGCGGCACCAAATAATGTGAGTGCTCTCTTATTGTTGTTTAGGCTTGACAAATTATCGGGCCTCATTGAACAGTCACGAGTCAAGCTAACTTGAAACCAATATCCAAGACTCAGGTTTGGTCTCAGTAGAGGTATTGATTTAAAAATATATGCTTCTATTCTTTTAGCATATAAAATTATTACAACATATATAAGAAGTATATTTCTTTTCATCTTGGATTTGGATTGAATCAGATTGGAAGTGAATTAGCTTGGATTTTGGTTAGCTTAGATTTGGGTAAGCTTAGGGTTGGGTCAGCTTAGGGTTGGGTTAGCTTAGATTTGTGTCAGTTGGGTCATCTTGGATTTGTGTCAACTTTGTGTCCTTTTGATAATATACTTACAGTTTTTGGTCTCAGTAGAGGTATTGATTTAAAAATATATGCTTCTATTTTTTTAGCATATAAAATTGTATACAACATATATAAGAAGTATATTTCTTTTCATCTTGGATTTGGATTGAATCAGATTGGAAGTGAATTAGCTTGGATTTTGGTTAGCGTAGATTTGGGTCAGCTTAGGATTTGGTCAGCTTGGATTTGGGTCATCTTAGGGTTGGGTTAGCTTAGATTTGTGTCAGTTGGGTCATCTTGGATTTGTGTCAACTTTGTGTCCTTTTGATAATATACTTACAGGTTTTGGTCTCAGTAGAGGTATTGATTTAAAAATATATGCTTCTATTCTTTTTAGCATATAAGATTATATACAACATATATAAGAAGTATATTTCTTTTCAGCTTGGATTTTGGTTGAATCAGATTGGAAGTGAATTAGCTTGGATTTGGGTCAGCTTAGGGTTGGGTTAGCTTAGATTTGTGTCAGCTTAGCGTTCGGGCATCTTGGATTTGTGTCAACTTTGTGTCCTTTTGATAATATACTTACAGTTTTTGGTCTCAGTAGAGGTATTGATTTAAAAATATATGCTTCTATTCTTTTTAGCATATAAAATTATATACAACATATATAAGAAGTATATTTCTTTTCATCTTGGATTTGGATTGAATCAGATTGGAAGTGAATTAGCTTGGATTTTGGTTAGCTTAGATTTGGGTAAGCTTAGGGTTGGGTCAGCTTGGATTTGGGTCAGCTTAGGGTTAGGTTAGCTTAGATTTGTGTCAACTTAGCGTTGGGTCATCTTGGATTTGTGTCAACTTTGTGTCCTTTTGATAATATACTTACATTTTTGGTCTCAGTAGAGGTATTGATTTAAAAATATATGCTTCTATTCTTTTTAGCATATAAAATTGTATACAACCTATATAAGAAGTATATTTCTTTTCATCTTGGATTTGGATTGAATCAGATTGGAAGTGAATTAGCTTGGATTTTGGTTAGCTTAGATTTGGGTAAGCTTAGGGTTGGGTCAGCTTGGATTTGGGTCAGCTTAGGGTTAGGTTAGCTTAGATTTGTGTCAACTTAGCGTTGGGTCATCTTGGATTTGTGTCAACTTTGTGTCCTTTTGATAGTATACTTACAATTTTTGGTCTCAGTAGAGGTATTGATTTAAAAATATATGCTTCTATTCTTTTTAGCATATAAAATTGTATACAACCTATATAAGAAGTATATTTCTTTTCATCTTGGATTTGGATTGAATCAGATTGGAAGTGAATTAGCTTGGATTTGGGTTCAATCAGATTGGAAGTGAATTAGCTTGGATTTGGGTCAGCTTAGGGTTGGGTCATCTTGGATTGGTTAGCATTGGCTCTTGCCAATTTCTACTTTGTTCTGTATCATTGAACTGATTTTTTTATATAATTGTTAGATCAAGGGTTTTTTCATTATTAACAAGTTATTTTAAACCACTTAGGATGTTTACATTTGGCCCCATTTTTTAACTTTCTGAACTGGATGAAAGAATTTTTGTGCCAAGATAGAAAAGGATGACACCGTCATTACAAATCGAGCAAATTTCCGGTCATTTGGTTACTAAAATGTATGAAATTTTAATCAGGGGTCAGACTTCGCGTCCAACTTGGCTGGAAAGTTATGCAAGTTATAATAATGTATGTACTCCCTAGATATACAGGGTACTAAATAACTTATAATAATGGCTAGTTATGTAACATCTACTGCAACAATTTTTTGCCGTTGTTATTAATATATCTAGATTGCAGGTGAAGTATGGGGAAACACTCGTCGCATAAGTCCATCTGTTCATGACAACAACACTATCTTGATATTTATGCTCAAGGAAAAGATCCGCGTCTCTTTGGTTTTGGTCCTGGTGCTATGTTTAATATGACTTATGAGGATGAAGATGGTGACTTTGTTACACTCGCTAATGATGACGATATTTGTGATGTGATGCAACAGTCTCTGGATCCATTGAGGATTACTTTCAAGTTAAGCTATGGCAACAACAACCCTGGATCATATGGGACGACTTCTGGACCCATGAAAATTTCACATAACTCGTTTTCCCAACCACCACAAAAGTCGTTTCAGCAACCACCACAAAAGCCGTTTCAGCAACCACCGCTAAACTCGTATCAACAACAACAGCAACAACTCCAGCTTCAGCAACAACTGATTCAATGTCAACAACGACAACAACAGCTCAACTTCTGGCCTTGAACTTTCCCCTGTACTGCTTGAGCCCACCTCCGCCTCAGTTTCAAACTATGAATGCTCCTCCCTTCAACCGCATGAATGAAGGAAGGGCAGACTCTTCTGCAAGTACAGACTCTTTCTAAGGCATGATTTCATATCATGTGGGGTCTTTTATTTGATAACCTATCTATCTATCTATATCTATCTATCTATCCATGTGGTATTTTATTAGATGACCTATATGTCTGTCTTTCTACATTTATCTATCTATTTATAAGTAGCTAGCATATCTTATATTGTGCAGATTATGTTATAGCAGCTTAATGGAAGACGTTTTAGGATGGATCATATGATTCGAATCTACTGTACTTGATTATGGTTTATTTGTTTCATTATGTGATTATCATGTTATGTTTTTATAAAGTTTAGTGACTCTGTTTATTAAAATGTCCATCTGTGATGGTACTTTACATAGTCACAAAATATAAATGGATTACGGAGATACAATAGCAGACATTATACACCAATCATGTTGCAGTTTTCTCAAAATTGTAATCCCTGGTCGTATTTCCTTACAAACCTGGTCCTTTTTCTAACCTTTTCTTTATTATAATTTCCAAACATAATAAATAATATAATAATAATCTATATATAAATAATAACCTTTTGGATTTTGGGTTATATTTTAAATGTCACTAGAAATTCATTTTACACATTTGTAGAACATGCGTCCATTTGTTGGATTGGTTAGTTGTTTACACATGCGTAAGTAAGCAGTGACGGATCCATGAATTTCAAATACCGAGGGCTAAATAACAAGGTCGTCTCTTAGTAAGCATGGACCTAGGACGAGCCGGGAAAAAGGGCCCCAACACAAGACGCTACGATCTAAATTATGTACTTTATTTAAAAAACGATGATGAATATCAGTCTTGATTCCCCGTTGTTTCGGGCATTTACTTCTTAAGCGTGTAGACATGTGTGTTATCAATACTGCTCTGCAGGAGTGCGCGGATTCTAACTTCCAGCATACTACCCACTTTAAATGTCACTGCTGGGGTTCAAATTATTAACATTTAACACTTATCGTTCTAACAAAAACATATTATAAGTCATCTAGAGATAATGTTTGACACGGGCATAAATCTAGTGTGTTCTATATTTGATATATAATATCCTAGTGGTAAAAACTATAATTTAACCTTCAAGCAAAATTTGCTATACCGTAGAATGAAAAAAAAAAAATCCATTCTAATGTTCTAATAACTATATTGGTGGTCTAATAAACATCAACCGAAATTTTGATATACTATTTTAGTGGTAAAATAAGTGGTCCAATAGCCTTTTGATATTTTTGATTCTTGTTACTTGTGTTATTGATGGGCTCAAGTTCTTTTCTTTTTACTGGGGTCATATTCTTATTTGACCTGGGTTCAATTTGCATGATGAGCTAAAATTGTTACTTATGGGTTAGCTTTGGGTGGGGTCTCACTCCCCCCTCTTACTGCCTTGCATCCGTCACTGTAAGTAAGAATACTTGTATTAGTTTTATATCTCAAATATTACTAGAAAGTTCAATCTACACATGTGTAAAA
Organism: Erigeron breviscapus; assembly: GCA_034093135.1. Lineage (NCBI taxonomy): Eukaryota > Viridiplantae > Streptophyta > Magnoliopsida > Asterales > Asteraceae > Erigeron > Erigeron breviscapus. The sequence continues at coordinate 7,871,922 of CM067169.1, read as the reverse complement.
TACTTGTATTATTTTACATCTCAGATATCACTATATAATTCATTCTATACATGTGTAGAACATGTGTATATTTGTCTGCTTGATTAGTTCTTTACACATGTGTAGGTAGGAAATCTTGTATTAGTTTTACATCTAAAATATCACTAGAAAGTTCATTCTATACATGTGTAGAACATGAGTATATTCGCTATGCATTTCTTCACTTGGGATGATTCTGTTACCACTTTTCTTTATTTCTTTTATTTTCTTCTGATGTTCGAGCTTCCTTTGTTCCATAATAAGCTTACAATCATTAATTTTGTGGTAAAGTTCATACCCGTCGTCTATATCCTCTTTACATTGCGCTTTCAATGCATGAAATGTTACCATAGGAGGTGATGATGGGTCAGATGACGACGAAGAAGCCATAATATATGTTGTACAAAATTTATAACTAAACTTGTTTATAGTTGTTTCAAAACAAAAAATGTTACAGGGCACACATTGTTTGCTAAATGTTTGTTTCAAATTGTTATAGGGATACACATATATATATACAACATTTGAGACCGGTAATGCCAATACCGGTCTCGTTCTTCGCGCAAAGCCCACTGTAGCAGTCAAGATCCACACTGTAGCTTGTCACATCCTTCTGTACACACTGCGAGACCGGTGATGCTAGTACCGGTGTCAAGCTCCTTTATTTGAACCCGGTTTTGGGAATATCGGGTTCGAGCCAAAAAATCGAAACCGATAGTGGGAGTATCGGTTTACCCGGTTTCACAAAAAAAAATTTACAAAAACTTGTTTGACAAAACACCCTTGAAAAACGTTCGTTTCAAAAAAAAATTCCAGATCGGATGTTATTTGTTAAAAAAAAAGGCATTTGTATAATTATTTGCTTCTAACTAGAATGTGTTTTTATTTTGATTCCAACAACAAACGGAGAAGAAAAGGAGATGTTACCAATTTTGTGTGTATCGATTTTTATGTTTTATTGATGAAGAGAAAAGGAGAAAGGAAATAGCAAATGTCGAAGTCGGCGACAGTTGTTTACCGGCGGTGGTTGTTCAGATGGTGGCTGATGAGGATCTGGTGGAATCTGAAAAGGACCAAAAAAGAGAAAGGAAACAAAAAGTGTGTATAAAATGAAAAAGTGAAAAGTTTTGTGGTAGATATCAAAATAGCCAAAAAGTTACCGTCCTTAAGGGGACCTCAATTTACCAATAAACTAAAACAGGATTGAAGCCTCCATTAAACGACACATGTCACTATCTTAAAACAACACGTGTCCTTTAGTCATAAAACTTAAAAACTATTTAAATAAAAATTAATTTTAATTTAAGATATCTATAAATTATATAGTTTTTTTAGAACGACATTCTAATCTACTCTTACTCATAAATTACATGCATGCCTGGGATGAAACCTATTCACCAGCCCTTTAATTTAGTCCTTGCTTTTTGCTTGCTTTGTGCCTTTGTATACCTTGATCTAAAAGACTACAATTCCATTTAGATTTTCGTCTGTATGCAAGAGTGAGAGCATATCATTTGAAGTTCTATATGCCTAGAAGAAAGATGTCACTTATCAGATACCAATTGGATCAATTTAATATGTTAGTTAATAAAACTAATTGTTAACATATATATATATGTACTCTAAATTTCATTTTCTCGTCAAAATCTTTTAAATTCGACATTCTAAACCTTTTGTCACAAGCAATTGCACGCAGCTTTCAAAATCTTTCGCATTCTTCTTCGAGGTAATAATTTGTTATGCTCTTTGTTTATCTTTTTTTCTTTTTTATTAATTTATTATCATATATTTGATTTAAACTAATAATTTTAACTTTATATTTATATTGTAACAAACCAAGACATGTCAATATTGGATTTGTTTGTTCAGGTTTGCCTTGCCATTAATTTATCCAAATATCTATTGATGTGTTAATTATTCATGCAACTATAGGTTTTTTTTCTCCAGTGAAGAAAAAAAAACTATATGGATATGATTTCTACTCTTAAGCATATGTTATTATTTATTTATTTATTTGTATGTTTTTTCTAGAACAACTATGATTTTATTAATAATGTGTTTTGACTTCACGTTTAAGCAACTCAAGTATAAGAATACTTACAATACAAAGAAAGGACTCATTGACCATGTATGAGAAACTAGATTTCAATGCAAGAATATTATATGTTTATTTAATTAGTATTTGATGCGTAATTATATTATAGATCAATACATGTGTTGATTATGGCAGTTCAGCTATGATTTTGTGTATTTTTAGTAATAACTGGATAGTTGTATTAAACAAATTATTTAACGTGTTTGGCTTTTTGTATTTATAGTGTCTTAAAAAACCAGATTTATATGTTTATATTATAGTTTTTTAGGAATTAAAAAAATAGGTATAAATTTTTATTAATACGCACAACAAACATTCAAAAATAAATTACGTCAACCGTGCATAGCGCACGGGTATTAAAACTAGTTGTAATATACTCGTATATAATAAGTTTTGATGATAAGATTGAGATTGAATGAACCTTGTTATAACCTTCTTATATCATAAGCAGGTTAAGAATTTAAGATATGCACGATGATGAGTAGCAGGTAAAAACAAAAACATTTTTATTGATATGAAGTCATGAACGGTTAAAATGTCACTATTTAAAATGGATGGCTTAAAAGTTGAAGTGGATGCCAGCTAGCAAAGTACATTAAAGTTCCTATTTGATACGGTGGTTACCGTCAGATCATTTATCAAATACAAGTCTCTATGTAGGGATGTAGGGATGAGATTTGGTCTTTCCACTCTATGTCTGTACTCTCTATGACAGCTTTTTGTAATAGTAACATATTTATACATTTTTTTTTTAAACACAAGTATATAAAAGTGTAGTATTTGACGTGTCACTCTCCCTACCTTATATCCATTCCAATTTATAAGTTCTATATTCTCATTCTTATATGTATCTATCTCACTATCTGTGATATTCATATCCGTGTGCACCTCTTCACGACTCCACGCAAAAAAAGAAGAAAGAAAAAGAAGAGATAAGCAGTATAGCACGGATCAAGACACCACCACGACCTCATCACCACTCTCCACCACCACTGCCGGTTCTCATATATTTGTTACAAAAAACCCATTTCACAAAAAACCCACTTCTTTCTTTCTCTCTACAGAAAACCCATTTCAGAGAAAACCTATGAAAACACGATTTGAGTCCCATGTTTGAAAAAAGAAAAATATTTCGGGCCAAGACGGTTAAACCGAACCCTACCCGGTATAACCCGGGACCAAACCGAACCGCCCGAGAGGTTAACGGGCCGGGTTTCGGTCTTGATTTTTTTGCAATTTCGGGTTTCGGGTCAAGCCGGGTCGGTCCGGGTTTTGACCCGTGCTCATGCCTAGCATATATATAGTGGCATGTTTCCCTTCTCACAATCTTTATTTTTTTTAAAAATATTTAACCATGTGATTAAAATAAATATGAAAGGAAAATAGAAGCATATAAGTTTCCAGAGTCTTTGCCTTTTACATCTCCTTATCTCTTTTTCCATCCGTCTGCTAGTATTTATTGTTAAGGATTTCAAATTCAACGATATTTGGAAAAACATTAAATTCTCTCATCTAACACATTAGATCATCTTTATTACTTTCTCACCCACCAACAATGACTTTTTGTTTATTGTTCATTTTTTTTCTATTATACATTTCATCACATCTTCCCAAAAGTGGTTTTAAAAAAGCTTGAGTTTTTCTCTAACTGAACAAGTCGAAGCCATGGCTAATGTAAAAAAAAATGATGGAAGCAACCTTCGACAAGATTTAAGGTAAATATACCTGATTTATTTCTTTAAGCAGCGTGGTTGTAAACACCCTGACCTCTGGAGACAGAGGTTAAGGGTTCGATTTTCATCCCATGCAAAGGCAGTAGGTCCTTTTTAACCATTTAGATAGAACCTGGAAGCAGTCTCTCTACCTTAGAGATAAGGTTTGCCATCATATTAACCTCCCTCATATAACTTCGAGGTATTGGGCTCAAAAGCCGCAGAATACGACAGTGAGCAGTTTCTTTCTTTTTTTATTTATACCTGATTCATTTCTTTTTACCATTCTATCTACTTTACTGTTTTTTTCTTTTGAAAAATACTTTATTATTTTTTTTGTAAATGTTTATCTTTAGAATTCAAATAGAATGGAACCATTTCTTTTATAAAACAAAACTTATAGTGTCTCAGAAAAAAAATATTTTGGATTATTATATTTTAATTCTATTTTTGATGTTTGTTTTAAGAATGTCCTATGAATAAATAATTATCAATCAACAATGGTAAGCACATCTACTAATTATTGTTATGAATTAAAAATAAATCTACTAATTAAAAATTGAAAATATAAGCATATGAAAACGATAAGGAAGTAACTAGATAGGCGATCAAATCATCAATTTGTAAAGAGACAAATTTATTATACAAATTTATCTATACTATATTATAAAGCAAATAAGGTTTCAATTTTAACTTTCAATTTCAACAATATACACATGATAATGCATAATGTAACATACATTAATGTACCACAACTTTCAACTTTCATTTTCATCTCTCTCCTTAAATCTCAACCACTCATTTTTTCTCTCTCCTCCATAAATCATTTTATTCCTCTAATTCATTCAAAATCTTTTATCTCAAAAACCGTACATCGATAAATTATAAAAATTATATGGGTGTTCTTAAAATTTCATGCTCTTTTATTAGAGATGTCATTCGATATACTTTCGACGAATTTTTAAATCCGAGGGCGGAGCCCGTACGGCTAAGGCATTTGGCTATCACACTCTATGACCTATCACACTTTATGACCTATCACCTCCACCATCTCACCGCCGCAACGCAAGGGTACTTACTCTCGTAGAGATTAAAAGATATGGGGTGTGCGTGTGTATGAAGGTAAATTCACCTTAAACAAGATGAGAAGCAGATTACAAAGCATGAGCAGATTGGATTTGAGGCAGTGAAGATTTATCAACAAGATAACTGAGTAGATTACAAAGGGTGAGGAAAAGGAGCACTTCTTTTTTATTTTTTGTTAGGGTTACTCGGATGGAATTTTAGATCTAAGAACTAAGGCGCGTTTAATTGTGGAAAATTTTCTAGTTTTTTCATTTCAAATTTTCTATAAAATGAAAGGAGTTTTTCATTTCTAGAAAACAAATGAAAATTTTGAAAACACGTTCAAAACTAGAAAATGTTATTTTCATTTTCCATATTAATAGACATATTCTAATATACTTGGTTAAGTGCGAGGTTGAGGGTGGGTTGGGGGCAGGGGGTGACGGGGTGTAGAAGGAGAGTTAATGGATTTGACATTTTTTCAAAATTTAAAAAATGAAAATGAAAAGTGGAAAACATAAAAAAATGTTTTCTAATTTACAATAAAAAAAATGAAAAACAATGTTATCTGTTTTCTTGGAAAACATTTTTGGAAAACTATAATTTGATCGCGTTTTCTATTTTTCATATCTTCTTGGAAACAAAAATAAAAAACAAACGGTGTTTTTCCCAACTAAACGCCCCCTAAGTGGGTGTTTTTCCCTGCCCGCCCTGAAAGACATGGCCTTACGTAACTATGGGTATGAGACAGTTTAAACTAATAACCTACAATAAAATAGTAAAAGTAATAAAAAACAACAACAATAATGGTATAACAACGACCAACAACAACCCCAATAAAAATACTAATATTAGTTGTAATAATAATAGCAAGGTGTAATTAACACCCTATAAAGATACATAAAGATATATTGTAGGGGGAAGCTAACAGTAGGGGTAACAATGTAGTCTAAATTAACACACTATTAATATTAAAGAAAAATTTGTTTTAAAGATAGTAAAATCAATTATCAAAGATATGTCTCAGAAGTGTAGACTAAGGGTTTAGCAACTACAAGATCGGCCAGACAAAACTTTAACGAGGCTATTATGTTTTTCTTTGTATGTCATTAGCCACTTAGTTTAAAGTTTCTTTGTCATATTGAATGACGGTTGATGCAAAAAAGAAAATGACAAAAAAGGCATTTATATAGTTTGTGAACCCATCATATTAAACGTACATGTTTGTTCTCTGGGCTATCTCCAGGCCGAGCACTCATGTCTTTAAACATAATTTGACACCTGGTTTGATGAGGTTTTGTATACTCGTACGCCAGATGATGGAATGTTTGTACTACGCTCTTTTGCGATATATGATATATTTTTTTCTATTTATTCTTGATTGTTTTCAATAATGTGTTGTGTTGTATTACAATGTTTGATTCTTGCTTGCTATTTCATAAGTTTACCGTCAGCTTATGTTTAACAAAAAGGCATGGCGGTGTTTTGTTTTTTCATAATGTATAGTTTTGTTGTTTATTTGATTGTTTTGTTACCATTTCGTTTGAAGATTTTGATTATTAATAAAGATGAAAACTCTATTAATCATAAACTCACGATTCGTACTTAAATGTGCATTAGGGAGAGGGATTTTTAAGGGCAATGGAAGAGCAGAAGTGCGGCTTGTATCCAAAAGGTAATGAAAATGGTCTCTTTTTAGTTTTCAAGATTCATGGCAATATGTGATGTAGGAAACTAGATAGTTTTTTAATAATCTACTGACCCCTTATTTTGATAATCTACTGACCCCTTACTGAAAATAAACGATTATTGTTGTAACTGCAAGATAGATAACATATGAATGAGAAATCATTGGAAGAACGCCATCATTCACCAAATAAGAAGTGTCTATTTGAAAATTAAATGCGTACTGAACATATGATAGCTAAACAAATTTAGGGTCTTAAATAGGTTCATTGGACTCTATAACGTACTTTTAAAAAGTCAACATGCGATGAGCTTTTTTCAATCCTTTGTTGCGTTAAACTTAGCTAAAATATCGCCAATATACTTGTACCAGCGAAGCGAAACCAATGTACTTCTCATTTCCAGGTTGAGGTACAACTTTACGACACTTGAATAAACCAAAACTTGAATAAGCTTGTAATTTGATAATTCGAGCAAGCCCCTCAAGTAGAAAGCTCCAGTTAGTTATGATACTTTGTAGATTCAAGGACAATGAAAAATTGGGATAAATAGTTACCCGAACAGCACTGTGAACCATTGTTGCCATCCCATATGATATCTCTACCGAACTTTCGTCTAACAAATAAACAACGGTATAAAGTCTTTTCCTGGTCAAAAGAGATTCAATCTCTTCTTGATCAGGAATAGTATCTATCGCGTTGCCCGGCGTCGACAGTGTATTTCAACATTTTTAGAGTGTTATTTGGGAAGGCTTTCAAACCGGGATCATTATTCTTATTTTCTGCAACTTTGAGAACGTACTTTGATAATTCTCCACTGATATCTTTGTTTGGTGGCATTACTTATTTGCATAATGCATGCCACCAAGCAAAATATCAGTGAAGAATTATCAAAGTACGTTCTCAAAGTTGCAGACAATAAGAATACGGATCCCGATGTGAAAGCCTTCGCATATAACACTCTAAAGGTGCTGAAACGCATTGTGGATGTTGGGCCACGCGATACTGTTTCTCGTCAAGAAGAGATTGAAGCTCCTTTCACCAGGAAAAGACTTTATACTGTTGTTCATTTGTTAGACGAAAGTTCGGTAAAGATATCATATGGAATGGCAACAACCGTTGATAGTGTTGTTCGGGTAACTGTTTTTTCCCAATTTTTCATTGTCCTTGTACAAATCTATAAAGTATCATAGCCATTTGATGCTTTCTACTTTAGGAGCTTGCTCGAATTATCAAATTACAAGCTTATTCAAGTTTTGGTTTATTCAAGTGTCGTAAAGTAGTACCTCAACCTGGAAATGAGAAGTACATTGGTTTCGCTTCGCTGGTACAAGTATATTGGCGATATTTTAGCTAAGTTTAACACAACAAATGATCGAAATAAAGCTCAGCGCAGTTGACTTTTTAAAAGTACGTTCAAGAGTCCAATGGACCTATTTCAGACCCTAAATTTGTTCAGCTATCATATGTTCAAGTACGCATTTAATTTTCAATTAGATACTTCTTATTTGGTGAATGATGGCGTTCTTCCAATGATTTCTCATTCATATGTTATCTATCTTGCAGTTACAACAGGATTATATTTTGGGAAACTATCCGGTTGGAAAGGATGATGCTGCACAGTTGTCAGCATTACAAATTTTGGTTGAAATAGGATTTGTTGTCAAGCCCGAATCTTGCACGTTAGTTATCCATCTCTCTTTGGAATGTTATTATTTCTATGTCTCGCCTTTTGGTTTATCCATCCACGAAATATTTAGTTAAAACTTTTCAAAAAAATTTAGTGATTGGACTCTACTAATGGAGAGATTTCTGCCAAGAAAGATTGTAGTAACTCCTGCAGAAGAGGAAGAATGGGAGTTGGATGTACTCAGTCGTTATCCTTCGATGGTGAGAAAAGTATGATTAGATATTGCTTAAATGCAAACTTTACCCTTTCTTTTTATTTTGTTACTGATTACAACTTATACTGTTTTGTAGGAAAGTTTGACAAAAGAAGATGCATGGCATCAATTTGTAAGAATTATAAGGATGCTTCCATATGGATATTGAGTATTCTTCAATGTCGACAAGATGGATGGCCCATAAGTTTTCTACCTGAAAAATTCATAATGGGATTCACGAACGTGGGGTTAGTATCTTGTAATCTTTTGTTTTTCCACCAATAAAATGAGTATGTGGATGACCCCCTAGGGTTTCTTAAAAAAAATCATATTGGAGATTAATATATCTCGAATTCGGTATACTATCTTTTAAACTTTTGTTTTTCCACCCATAAAAATCAATACCTGTGGGATTACTGGTTTTATCCGTGAATCTTAGTTGTTATCTCATTCTAGATGTGCTTATGTATGTATAGGTGTGTGTGTGTGTATTTTCTAATTCCCATTATGTATTTCTTATTTTTCGTCCTTAAGTTCACTTCTTTGATCAAGTTTGAAAAGAGTATTTGCGCTTTGTCGAGTGAATAGATATCCATATGTATGGAGCCGCATACAAATATGTGTATTTTCATATGAGAGTTGCGGGTGGCTTGTTCAATTTTAGATTTATAACTAAGCAGGTTTGAACATAAGTCGAGTAGTCTACTTATATATACATTATATATCATGTTCATCTCTTCTAATTTGACTTTATTTTCATTACAGGATTACGACATATGTTTTGCCTTTCAAGGACTGATAAATGCATATACGTTGAATCAGTTCGCTACCTATACATCCGTTGTTAATGCTCATATTCCAACTAATTCGACTCCCCCTGATGTTGATGCCGGTGAGGAACCTGCACAATATTTGTCAATATCTCTTGAACCCAAAGAACTCTTAAACAAGTAAGCAGTTCAGTTCATTAATTTAAGATTTGACAAATTAGGCGTTTTAGGTGGGTTGATTAATCGGTCTAAATGGGCTGATTTGGGTTTTATATAAAAGACCTAGTTTTAGTCTGTCTCATACGAAGTCTCTATTTTACCAATAGTTATTTTGTTTTCAATTAAGTTGATTTAGCCTTTTAGTAGGTTATGTACATTATAAATGCATCCTTTTTTTAAGTTCAATTCCGCCGTCTATAACTCTAATCTTTCCCTTCATATATTCCGTTATGGTGAAAAACATTAGTAGACAAAAATTAATAGCAAAAAATAAAACAGAAATCTACATGAGTTCAATTAATTCAGTTATCATAGATCTCACTTCAAAGTCGGATATTGAACTATTAATACCCTGGATAATGTTAAAGTATCGTTTTCTCAAAACGATCTCTTTATAAAGAGCTTAATTTTCAGCGAGATGTGATGTAATCTTATGTAGTTCTTCCAACACTGTAGTAGAGTGTACAAGAAATAAATTACATGATATCAGGATTTAGACACCACAAAAAACCACTGTTTCATTTTGGATGAAGTGTTTCACTCGTGATATCACGTAATTTATTTCTTGTACACTCTACTACAGTGTTGGAAGAACTACATAAGATTACAATACATCTCGCTGAAAATTAAGCTCTTTATAAAGAGATCGTTTTGAGAAAACGATACTTTAACATTATCCAGGGTATTAATAGTTCAATATCCGACTTTGAAGTGAGATCTATGATAACTAAATTAATTGAACTCATGTAGATTTTTGCTATTAATTTTTGTCTACTAATGTTTTTCACCATAACGGAATATATGAAGGGAAAGATTAGAGTTATAGACGGCGGAATTGAACTTAAAAAAAGGATGCATTTATAATGTACATAACCTACTAAAAGGCTAAATCAACTTAATTGAAAACAAAATAACTATTGGTAAAATAGAGACTTCGTATGAGACAGACTAAAACTAGGTCTTTTATATAAAACCCAAATCAGCCCATTTAGACCGATTAATCAACCCACCTAAAACGCCTAATTTGTCAAATCTTAAATTAATGAACTGAACCGCTTACTTGTTTAAGAGTTCTTTGGGTTCAAGAGATATTGACAAATATTGTGCATGTTCCTCACCGGCATCAACATCAGGGGGAGTCGAATTAGTTGGAATATGAGCATTAACAACGGATGTATAGGTAGCGAACTGATTCAACATATATGCATTTATCAGTCCTTGAAAGGCAAAACATATGTCGTAATCCTGTAATGAAAATAAAGTCAAATTAGAAGAGATGAACATGATATATAATGTATATATAAGTAGACTACTCGACTTCATGTTCAAACCTGCTTAGTTATAAATCTAAAATTGAACAAGCCACCCGCAACTCTCATATGAAAATACACATATCTGTATGCGGCTCCATACATATGGATATCTATTCACTCGACAAAGCGCAAATACTCTTTTGAAACTTGATCAAAGAAGTGAACCTAAGGACGAAAAATAAGAAATACATAGATGGGAATTAGAAAATACACACACATATACCTATACATACATAAGCACATCTAGAAGGAAATAACAACGAAGACTCACTGATTAAACCCATAATCCAACCGGTCCAATTTTTATGGGTGGAAAAACAAAAGATTACAAGATAGTATACCCAATTTGAGATGGGTTAATCTCCAATATGATTTGTTTTTTAAGAAACCCTGGGGGGTCATCAACATATTGATTTTATTGGTGGAAAAACAAAAGATTACAAGATACTAACCCCACGTTCGTGAATCCCATTATGAATTTTTCAGGTAGAAAACTTATGGGCCATCCATCTTGTCGACATTGAAGAATACTCAATATCAGATCAGAAGACTTTTACAATATATGTGTAACATCCGCGAATTTTGACCCGTTGACTTTGGTGTAATTTGACTAACAACTTATTGAATGAAGTATTTGGACCCATTTATGATTTTATGACTATGTGGCATGCTAGTCGGGTCGTCGTATGTGTAGTCGGTATGTAATTGTGCAACTAATGGTATTGTGGTGGAGAAGGGAAACGGGTCGGCCCGTGGGTAGTCCATGACCCACCAGCCCCTCCCCAAGACCCATTCCCCTTATCCTTTTCTCATTTCTCTCATCTCTCTCTTTCTCTTCTATTCTCTCTAGTAAAAGAAACCCCCATCTAGCCTTCATTTTTCTTCCATCTAAATTGTGTTTTGGAATTGCTATAATACAAGAATCGTAATCATCATCTTCTCATTGTCGCCATCTTTGAAGAATCAAAGGCCAAGTTCTAACATTTCACCCATTTTGACCTAAATTCGGATTTGAGCACTAGGAAGAGTTTTGGTAAGTCTAAATCAACCCATTTACTTCTATTTATGTTTGCTCATGTGTTTCTAGTTGATTTGATGTGATTTCGAGTCTTTAAAATGGTAAAATGGAGTTTTGGGTTAATTTAGGGTTAGGGTTAGGGTTTGATGAAATTGTGGATGATTTTGATGTTTTGGTCGATTTTGTGGGTTGGGTTATGTGTATTTATGTTCAATGATGCTTTGTTATGCTTCGAATCGAGTTAAAAGTCTTCAAATCGATTCGGGTTGTTTTGGGTTAAAATTGAGGGTTTTTGGTTCGTAGCACCTGCATAACCTGCAGGTGCTGGCTGCAGTGTGTAGTCACTGCGGCGCAGTGAGCCCTCCCCTGGCTCACTGCGGCGCAGTGCTATGTTACTGGCCCTGGTCCAGTTTGGCCACTGCGGCGCAGTGGGCAGAGTTCTTGCTCACTGCGGCGCAGTGCTTTGTTACTGGTCCTGTCCAGTTTGGCCACTGCGGCGCAGTGGGCTTAGTTCTTGCCCACTGCGGCGCAGTGCAAAGTCTCTGTGATTTATGTGTGTCGAATTTCGAAATTGTTGTGATTGTGTAGTTAACATACCAGTATATTAATGTGTAATTATAGGTTGTGGAGGTGTGGACCCTATTACTCGTTTGTAATCCTTTACTAGCTTCTTTGCCAATCAAGGTGAGTTTCGTATCTTCCTACCCGCTTGGGATTCGGGCTGAAAAGTGTAAACCTGGCGTGTTTACTTGTATTTATTGATGTGTTGATTGTTTGACATGATTGTTGGATTGATGTGACGTGTCTTTCGTTTGTTTGACTTGGATTGTGTTTCGTTAAGTATTACTTATACATTAGGATAGACGTACATACATGGAAGTCGGTTATGCCTTCATTGGGTTTTAGATGTGGTGGGAAGGCTGCGGGTGACCCTATACATAAGCATCTGGGACTTGGAGAAAGTAGAATCCTCTGAAGTATATGTACGTATAGTTGGTTTATATTGTGATTAGTGGCTTATGTTTTGTTGATTATTGATCGTTGGCTTTTGGTTATCGTACATTGATTGCTGGGTTATGTTTGAGGATTATTGACTGTTGGCACAGGTTCATTGTACATTGATTGTTGGTTCATGATTTATGCATTTACATTTGTTTGTAAGCATTGCATACATTATTGTTGGACCCTCGGCAGGGGATTTGCCGGCATCCTGGTGCATAGATGTATGCACCCATTTTGGATGTAGTTCCTGACCCCGAGTATATAGACATATATATCTCGATGATTTTGAGATACAGCCTTGTCCATGCGATGGCAGAAGGGTATCGTTGCATACGTGATTGAAGGTCACGCTTGGGATAGGCATATTTGCTTATTCATACATTTGGCACTTGCATTGATGCATATCATTTATGCATTCCTCATTACACATTTACTTGTCTTGTGTAATCTTGTTGTTGGACGATGTTGTGTTATGTAGAGGCTCACTGTAAGTCATGTCTAGCCTCTATTCTTATATTGTGATTATTGATGCTGGTTCGTTACGAACCATTACTACGAACTCACCAACCTTGTGTTGACTATGCTTAGTACACTTTTCAGGTAATCAGGTCTCCCAGGACGTGGAGTTTAGTTGCTTGCTTGCTGTAAACCCGGACTATGGACCTCATGGATCAAGGATTCATTAGCCTGTCTTTTGCATTATACTTAGGATTTGTTCGTCACCTCTGGATGTTGTTATGTAGACTTTGATGGCTATTTGTTCTTGTTGTATTTTGTTACTTGTTTCGCTATGTTCTGGATTCACCGAATCTATAATTGCATTTAGATAGTTCTATTGTAATTCCACCGGGTGCTATGTGTTTTCCGTGACATTTCGAGCTCCGGCTTGGGGTGTTACAATATGGGTCTGACAACCCATGACTTACCCTGCATGCCACTTCAGAGTTATTTAAAGTTCTAAAAAGGGATCGTGATAAATTCAATTTCTCCTTGAAGGTAATAATTGTTATTGCCTTGTCAACATATGTGTATAACTAGAGGTGGCCACATTGGTGGATAAAATGTCCAATTTATTCGGTAAAGTTCGAACAGGTTGCATTTGGGTTGGCTTGCTACACTTTGTTTTGCAAAATATCGAGATTTTTTTATACATGACAAATTTCATTAGCAAAACATACTCGTATTATTTTAAGTATAATCTTATTTTATTGTATTAAATTGATTTAAGAATATTTCTAGATTTGATATACATTTTGGGTGATGTTTAGATAGTTCATTTTGATTTTATCTGCTAGAGCGACGTCTATGATTTGATCCTGTATAAATTGTTATTAGGGTGAATTTGACTCCTTGAATATATTTGTGTATGCAGGAATACATGTTGGAGGTGTATCAAAATACTTTAGAGGATCTTTTGATTCCAAAGCAAACAAAGAGGTCGAAAATAAAGACAAAAAAGACTTAAAAGGTGAGCTTCATCTTTAAGTGATGTTAAGTATATTTTTCTTTTGTCGGTTAAAAAGTTTTATTAAAGCCTCTCTCTTAAATGGTGACTGTAAAAAATGTTACTATGGTACCCATATCCACCTATGATGATCTCAAAGATGTGATTCAAAGAGGCACAAATCAACGACACACAAGTGAGACTCTTATAATAAGTGTTGGAACCACGTTAGTGTGACCGTCACTGATCATCTATCCTTCCTAATATGATAATTGACGATAACTGAAATCCCTATGTCTAGTAAATATTCGATGGACGTATTTACTCTTAAAGACGTATTATAGGGTTTCCCATTAGGTGATTGGACTTAAGAGGACTAATGAGGCACGAATTAAACACCAGAGGGACTAAATGTGAAAATATGCTCCTTATATAAAAGGAGAGTAATTAACCTAATTGAAGGTTAATCACGAAGATAATCACAGCCTCCTAATCTCAATTCGTCTCCTTCCTCTGAAGAATTCATCAATCAAGAATTCATCTTTCCATCCTAAATCAATCATCTTATTTTGGGAACCCGAATCAATGGCATCAATGTTTAATGCCCTCACAGGTTCCTCAGGATCAACCGGTACGTGTTTATTACGAATTGAATCATGTTATATTCCAACATGTGGTATCAGAGCCAGGTTACGAAGTTATCCCTTGATTTGATTCGTTTTCGTACCCTAAATCGCGAACTGAAGAATGCAGAAACTTAAGTTCGTACGCTTCTTACGAACTTAAAGTTCGTTTGAACTCTAAGTTCGTTTGAACTCTAACTTCGTTTGAACTCTAAATTCGTTTGAACTCTAAGTTCGTAAGGAATTTCTAAGTTCGTAAGGCTTAACTGTGTACGAAACTTCTGCTCATCTTCGCACTTACTTCCTCACGAACTTTATCTTCGTAAGCTATTTTCGTAAGCTATCTTCGTAAGCTATCTTCGTTGCTTATGTTCGTAAGCTATCTTCGTAAGTTACTTACGAAGATAGTTAACTACTTACGAATTTATTTTTATTACGAAGATAATTAACTTCTTACGAAGTTAATAACTTCTTACGAAGATAATCACTACTAACGAAGATAATCACTACTAACGAAGATAATCACTACTTACGAAGTTAATCACTACTTACGAAGTTAATCCTTATTACGAACTTAACTATCTTCGTACCATGCTTATTTTTCATGGATTACTGATTAACTTAGTTGATTATCAAGTTCGTGCTTATGTTTTACCTTAAAGTTTAAATGAAAAAAAATGACCCTTATTTTCGGAAAATAATTTTTTCTGAGGCGTTTTTACCACAGCACTTTAAGGGAAATAAAAAACAGCCAGGGGCTCTGCCCCTTGGACCCCGCCAGGGGCTGCCGCCCCTTGGACCCTCGCTCGACCCCAGCCAGGGGCTCTGCCCCTTGGACCCCGCCAGGGGCTGCCGCCCCTTGGACCCCGCTTTCCAGGGGCGCTGCCCCCGGACCCCCGTAATGTGTGGGGGCTTCGCACTAATGTACATGGTTTCATCATTTGCGCCCAAAGGTCAAATGTGATTCTCATGTTGCGCTCTTTTCTCTTTTGCATAATTAACACTTAGTATATTAATTCTGCCCAAAGGTGATTTAATATGTTTTGTGTAGCAAAGGGATTCTTTTCATGCCTAAATACACGATTCTTAATTTTGTGCCCAAAGGTCAAAAGATAAGCGTTGTATTGCATGACCTAATGCTCATGTTTGCTTAGATCTTAGTTACTTCTGCCCAAGGTGATGTAACATCTAAGTAGAGCCTTACTTTAGCTTATTGTTTTGGTGTTTACAATAGGCTTACTTATCACTAGCTTCATTACTATAATGGTCATAGTCTTATTACTCTAAGGAACAGTACTAATAGGCCTACTTATTTTAGTCATTACTTTAGTTCCATTACTCTAGAGACATTACTTAGGCTGCCTTAGATAACTTATCATCTCTCTATTACTATTGAGCCTACTTATTTTAGGCATTACTTTAGAAGAGATTACTTAGGCTGCCTTATATAACTTATCATCTCTCTATTATTATTGAGCCTACTTATTTTAGGCATTACTTTAGAAGAGATTACTTAGGCTGCCTTATATAACTTATCATCTCTCTATTACTATTGAGCCTACTTATTTTAGGCATTACTATAATAATCTTCTATCGCTTATGCCCTAAATGTACATCCTTCTTATTTCCACAGTAGTACCTAACCTTGGCCTTATGACGCTCAATGGTACGAACTATGCTTCATGGAAAAGTCACTTAGATTTGACTTTGGGAATGTATGACCTTGACTACGCTATTCGTCATGATGAACCCGCTGCCCTTACTGCTGAATCCACTGCTGATCAGAAGGCGAACTTTGAAAAGTGGGAGAAGTCGAATCGCCTGTCGCTAATGTTAGTCAAGAATTCCATTGATCTGACTATTAGAGGAGCTATCCCTGACTCTGAAAAGTCAAGGATTACCTCAAATCTGTTGAGGACCACTTCAAGGGATCGTCTAAAGCGCATGCAAGTGCCTTGATGTTGCAGATGCTTACATTGAAGTATGAAGGAACTAGCGGTGTCCGTGAGCATATTATGAAGATGACGGACATGGCCAATAAGCTTAAGACTCTAGAGATGGAAGTCTCCGATAACTTTCTGGTGTACTTCATCATGACCTCCCTGCCTGCTCGTTTTGACACCTTCAAGGTTAACTACAATGCTTTGAAGGATAAATGGTCAATGAGTGAACTTATTGGGCACTGTGTTAATGAGGAGGAGCGTCTTAAGCTGGCTCAACCTGAAGCTGTTCACCTGACCACCACCGCTAACTCCAAGAAGAGGAAGGGAAACAACGGTAAACAAACTGCAAACAAAGTCCAAAAGACTAATCATGGTGCAGTTGCCTCTGGCTCTAATTCCTCGACTGGCAAACTTAAATGCAACTTCTGTCGTGACAAAGGACACCGTCAGAAGGATTGCCCTAAGTTCAAGGAGTGGCTAGCTAAGAAAGGTAACGTACTTTATGTAATATTTGATTCCTTTACCACTGAGGTACCTGTTAATACATGGTGGGGTGACTCTGGTTCTATGGTTCATGTAACCAACTCATTACAGGGGTTCCTTACAATCCAGAAGCTACCAAAGGGCCAAAGAAAGCTTAGAGTTGGAAGTGGTGATCTCTTAAATGTCGAAGCCATTGGAACTTATGTCTTACATATGAGCACCGGAAAAGGCATTAGACTAATAGATACCTTATTTGTACCGAGAATTACTCGGAACCTTGTATCTATTTCTAGACTAGACCTTGAAGGTTATGTAACGATTCATGGTTTCGGCAAGATTGCCATAACTCGTAATAATGAATTGCTTGGTCGTGGTTTTTTGGATGGATTGCTGTATAAGTTAGAACTAGATCATAATTTCTCACATTCTTTGTTATCTCTTAATGTTGATGATATAACTAAAACAAAGACAAAATCACCTAAACGAGAGAATTCCTCCATGTTGTGGCATAAACGTCTTGGCCACATCTCACGAAATCGCATGACACGACTCGTAAAGGATGGAATCTTACCCTCTTGATTTTAGTGATTTTGAAACATGTATACAGTGCCTCAAAGGGAAGATGGCTAAAGGGAATAAGAAAGGAGCCACAAGAAGTTCCAACTTGTTGGAATAATTCATACTGACATAAGTGGCCCCTATCCCGCATCCATCACGGGACATACATCATTTATTACATTCATTGACGATTATTCTCGTTACATGCACCTGTATTTGATCAAAGAAAAATCTGAATCCTTACAAACTTTTGCTGATTTTAAAACCTTGGTTGAAAACCAACTTAATCGTAAAATAAAAGTTGTGAGATCAGATAGAGGAGGTGAGTATTATGGTAGACATACTGACATTGGTCAAGCTCCTGGTCCTTTCCATAATTTTTGTAAGGAACATGGCATTATTAACCAATACACCATGCCTGGTTCTCCTCAACAAAATGGTGTTGCTGAAAGGAGAAACCGAACCTTAATGGACATGGTGAGAAGTATGCTTGCCAACACTAACCTACCTACCTTTCTTTGGACTGAGGCCTTAAAAACAGCCGTTCATATACTCAATAGGGTTCCATCAAAATCTGTCCCTAAAACTCCTCATGAGATCTGGACAGGTAAGAAACCGAGTCTAAAATATATGAAAGTATGGGGCTGCCCTGCCGAAGCAAAAGTCTATAACCCTAACTTAAAGAAACTGGATCCTAAAACGATTTCATGTTCCTTTATCGGTTATCCTGATAACTCAAAAGGTTATCGGTTTTACTGTCCTTCCCATACTACTACCATCGTTGACACGCAGCATGCGACGTTTCTCGAGAACTCAGAGATCAGTGGGAGCACAACAAATCCTAACTTCGATTTGCATGAAGTACAAGAAGCAGGGGGGAACCACTCGTCGATTCCTTCGATAATTCCTCTTGTACACGATGCTGCTCCTGATGTCACTGATCCAAATCCTCCTAATCAAAACCATGAAGAACCTCAAAACCAAGAAGCACCTCATGTTGCCGAGCCTCAAGTTGCCGAGCCTCACGTTGCTCAACCCCAAAATCAACTCAGGAGATCATCGAGGGAACGCAGGGCCACTAATTTTGATGATTTCATAACTTATCTGACTGAAGTTGAGGACATTGGAAAGCTTGTTGATCCCACCTCTTATCGAGAAGCCATTAATAGTGATCAGGCCACTCAATGGAATGAGGCTATGATTGAGGAGCTAAATTCCATGCAGCATAATGACGTTTGGGAATTGGTTGAACTTCCTGAAGGATCCACAACTGTCGGTTGTAAATGGGTCTTCAAAACCAAATTAGACCCAAAAGGAAACGTCGAACGCTATAAGGCCAGATTGGTTGCGAAGGGCTATACTCAAAAGGCTGGAATTGATTATCAAGAGACTTTTTCTCCTGTCTCTCGTAAAGATTCCCTAAGGATTGTTATGGCACTTGTAGCTCACTTTGATCTTGAGTTACATCAGATGGATGTCAAACTGCTTTCTTAAATGGAGACTTGCATGAAGACGTATACATGCGGCAACCTGAAGGATTCATTCCTAAAGGTAAGAGCACATGGTCTGCAAGTTGAAGAAGTCCATATATGGGTTGAAGCAAGCCTCACGGCAATGGTACCTTAAGTTTGATGAAGTCATGAAAGAACAAGACTTCTTAAAGAATCAAGTGGATCAATGCACCTATCTCAAGATCAGTGGGAGTAACTTTATAATCCTTGTTTTGTATGTGGATGACATTCTGCTTGCAAGTAACAACTTGGATATGCTGCATGAGTCGAAGCGAATGTTTTCGCAGAATTTTGACATGAAAGATCTCGGTGATGCCTCTTATGTCATAGGTATCGAAATACACCGGGATAGGCGTAATGGTGTTCTGGGTCTTTCTCAAAGGGCCTACATTGACCGCATCTTAGAACGCTATAAAATGCAATCATGCGCACCCACTGTAGCTCCAGTAGTTAAAGGAGACGTGTTTGGTACTTTCCAAAGTCCAAGCACTGAAGTTGAGAAGGAGCAAATGAGGATGATACCTTACTCGTCTGTAGTTAGGAGCATTATGTACGCTCAGGTCTGTACTCGACCAGATATCGCTTATATCGCCGGTATGCTTGGGCGTTACTTATCTAACCCAGGATTAGCACACTGGAAAGCGGCTAAAAGGTTCTACGATATCTGCAAGGGACCAAAGACTACAAACTAACGTATAGAAGAAGTGACAATCTAGAAGTAGTAGGTTACTCTGATTCCGACTTTGCTAAAAGCAAGGAAGATAAGAAATCTACTTCTGGGTATATTTTTATGTTAGCTGGCGGACCTATCTCTTGGCGGAGTCATAAGCAGAAACTGACTGCAACGTCCACCATGATGGCTGAATATATTGTTGTTTACAATGCCACTTGTCATGGGATGTTGATAAGGAACCTGGTCGGTGGACTCAAAATCGTCAACTCTATTTCTAGACCATTGAAGCTTTACTGTGATAACTCAGCTGCCGTAACTTTCTCGAACAGTAACAGTTCGACTGGCGCTGGTCTGTATCTCGATACAAAGTATCTGTTTGTACGCGAACGAGTTGAGGAAAATGTTCTTTGTATTGAGTACATAAGTACAAATGATATGCTAGCGGATCCAATGACCAAAGGTCTTCCTCCTAATGTCTTCGTAGGACACGTGTCGAAGATGGGGCTTACTAAGGACTTAATTTAATAGCATATTGTACTTTTACTGGTCATTATTATTATTATTATGTTAATGAAAATTTTCCTCCTTATTCAGATTTTGTTTGTCTATTAGTTACACTTTGAGCTCATAATAGTGTAAAGACGTTATATAACAAAATTTGTCTTAGTCAATTGATCATTGCTTATTAGTTTTAAATTTGAGTCATAGTTTGACTAGTGGGGGTCCTGAGTTGATGTTCTTCTCTACGACTGTACTTATTGGCTATGATTTCGGTTTAAAACAAAAATGAGTATTATCCCGGCCGGACTTATTAAATGCTCATAGATAAATGATCGCTTGGTCAAGTGGGAGAATGTTGGAACCACGTTAGTGTGACCGTCACTGATCATCTATCCTTCCTAATATGATAATTGACGATAACTGAAATCCCTATGTCTAGTAAATATTCGATGGACGTATTTACTCTTAAAGACGTATTATAGGGTTTCCCATTAGGTGATTGGACTTAAGAGGACTAATGAGGCACGAATTAAACACCAGAGGGACTAAATGTGAAAATATGCTCCTTATATAAAAGGAGAGTAATTAACCTAATTGAAGGTTAATCACGAAGATAATCACAGCCTCCTAATCTCAATTCGTCTCCTTCCTCTGAAGAATTCATCAATCAAGAATTCATCTTTCCATCCTAAATCAATCATCTTATTTTGGGAACCCGAATCAATGGCATCAATGTTTAATGCCCTCACAGGTTCCTCAGGATCAACCGGTACGTGTTTATTACGAATTGAATCATGTTATATTCCAACAGAAAGTTCAAGATCCATTTGATCTTATTATCATTGAGAGTACAAATCTCCAAACTCAATCAATTGCCCGGGGAAAGGTATAATCCGTCATCTTGATTTAAGATGCATTTTAATTGGCGTTTTCTGATTCTCTTTTATTTGATGCAGCTAAGTTTTGTTGATCTTGTTGGGTGTGAAAGACTGAAAAAGTCGGGTTCTGTTGGTACCAATTGAATGAAGCTCGAAGCATCAACACATCACCATTTGCACTTGTTGACGTTATTAGTGCTTTATCTACTGGAAATGAGCACGTACCTTATATAGAAATAACAAACTCACAACGCTGATGAGTGATTCACTTGGGGGCAAACTCAAAACATTGATGGTCGTAAACATATTTCTTGCTAAGTCCAATTTGGAGGAAACTTGTAACTCTCTTGAGTAAGTTTTGCTTATCATTTTCTATTTTTCGTTGATTGTTTACTTCACATTTTATATTTTAACAAGTCTCTTATAAATAATTCATATTTCTCGTCCAGATATGTATCAATGGTGCGCTCCATTGCCAATGATCCAAGCAAGAATGTAAGGCTAATGAAATTAGTGGCATATTGAAGGACCACGCAGGAAAAAGAGTTGACGATGAAGAATTGGTGGCGATCCAAGAGCATCATAATTTTTTTCCCAAACAATCAAGCCTAGTTGCAGCAGATGGCTATCAAATTTTTGATGATGAATTTGAGAGTTTTGGATTAGGGAATGAGGAGGAATATTTTGAACAGCATTAGCAGAAGTGAGTCTCTTATTTTATAATGATACTAGGTCTTTTACCCGCACAGTTTAAAATAGTCTAAATAAGAGAAAAGTTTCTGATATAATAATTGATGATTGGGAAAACTGAAATTTTTTTTTGTCTTTTTGATAAAATTAGGTACTATGGTTAATTATTAAATAATAAAATAATATATATTAATAGAAATAATGGTTGTGAATTACAATAAGTGTATCGTACCTACATGTGATGTAGAAATGTTTGAATAAATATTTATTTTATTTGAAATAATATTCCTAATACAAAAACCAAACAAATAAGAGATCTATATTTAATAATGAAAAAGGTTATGAACCATACAGATGAATAAAAATTTTAAAATATGATTGATAACTTATATAATATTTATTGAATAAAACTTCAATAATAAGATCAATAACTTTATTGGTCACACCAAATATAAAATATACCATAAAGTGTTTATACTAATACAAACAATATCATAGTCTATATACCTTCAAGTATTTCAATTCCATGCATGTTGAAGTACTTCATGTCAAAAAGGAAAAACTATCTTCATTAAAAAATTATCGTGTCATCATATTTTTTTATGATAGTCGATTCGATTTTTGCAATAATAAAATGATAGACACAAATCATGCATGATCTCAAAAAATCTGTTTCAAATTGGATTCATCTTAGTAGGTTTAAAAAATACGAATATATTGTAAAAAAAACATTAACTAAAAAATAAATTTAAGAAATGATGAATACAATTAATAAACATAAACCTATTTGATTTTATAAAGGATGCAATAGTAACATAATACATCAAATTGTTATCTTTAATCAAATTGAAAACCGATGTAATCTTCCTTCAACCAATTTTCTTAAACGCAAATCGATTTCTTATGTGCTAAAAGAACAATGAAGAGCAAAGTTAAACAAAATTAAAAAAAAAAACACGTTAATTACTGAAAAAGTTTTTCTCCTTTTGATTATTGATGTCATGGTAGGAATTAATAACACAATTCTTTAGATTTAATTTGTTTTGACGTCTTGGAACAAAAGAAACTATGTATCCTAATAATATAATAACCAAAATATTTTTTAGAAACTATCCTATTAGTAATCTAAAATATTTTCCTCTTTAACTAAAGCTATTTGGATCCGATCGAGAACTAATTATTGGGCTTAGATTTTTCTTGCCAAAATTTTAAATCCGTTAACATATAATAGTGGGAAAAAAATATGGCTATGTGGCAATTTTAAAGATAACTTTAATTGAGGTAATGTTTAAAAACTAGGATAACTACTCTTTTAATATATATATATATATATATATTATATTCATGCAAAACCTACAAATTTGGTGAGATCCAAGGGCTAAATCTCAGCCCTTGGATCAAAACAGATCGACGGTTCCATTAAAAAAACACGCAGAGGGGTACTTTGGTAATTTTGCACATTATCTCACACCCCAATTATTTCTTTCCAGTTTCAAACACACACACACATAAACACACACAGATCTCTCTCTCTCTTCTCTCTCTCTCTCTCTCTCTCTCCCCACTAGTAGCAGCACCATAACCACCACCACCACCACCACTACCACCACCGTGCTCAGGTCACCATCGCGTTTCAATCGATATGGTACAGCCATCGTTGCCTCTGTCGTCATCATCTCCATCATTCATCATCAATTGATCTTGAAGATGACTTTTGTTATGTAAATTCGAAATATTCAAATGTAATTAGATAACATGTGATTAAATCTTTCCAACATTTGAATTTGTTAAATTTTATTAGTTATTTAATTGACTTTGTTGTTTGGTATAATATTGCCTACAAGGTGTTTGATGAAATGTCTAAACCAAAGTTTCTTATATATGATTTAGTATCAAATCACATCTGATTGAGTATTGCATATAAGGTGTTTGATGAAATGTCTAAACCAAAGTTTGATAATACCTTTATGATTCTAAATCAAATTTGATTGTGTATAGGTTTATTGATATAAACCCCATTTGCTTGTGTAAATGTATGAATAAAATCAAATTTGATTTTGTATAGTTTTTTGAAGCTGTATGTATATAATCAAATTTGATTGTGTATAGGTTTTTTGATATGGACTCCATTTGGTTTTCTAAATGTATGCATAAAATCAAATTTGATTTTGTATAGCTTTTTGACACAGTACGTATCAAATATGGGTAAAATCAAATATGATTTCGTATGGGTATTTCACAATGTATGCTTAAAATCATTTTTGATTTTAAATGGTTTTCTTTGTATGGAACTCATTTGGTTTTGTCTCGATGTGCTATAAAAAATCATATATGATTTTGTACAGTTTTCCCCAATGTATGCGTAAAATCATTTTTGATTTTGAATAGTTTTCATACTTTATGAGTAAAATCAAAAATGATTTTGAATAAATTTTTTTTTATGGAAGCCATTTGGTTTGACTCAATGTGCTACACAAAATCATAAATGATTTTGTACATTTTCTTGACAATGTATGCGTAAAATCATATATGATTTTCTATAAGTTTTTCACACTGTATGCGTAAAATCAAAATTAATTTTAAATAGGTTTATTTGTATAGAACTCATTTGCCTTGTCTCAATTTTATACGTAAAATCATATATGATTTTGAATAAATTTTTCACAGTGTATTCTTAAAATCAATTTTGATTTTGAATAGTTTATTTGTATGGAAGCCTATACAAAATCATATATGATTTTGAATGGGTTTAATGATATCGAACTCACTTTTTTTTGTCTAGATGTATGAATAAAATCATATATGATTTTGTATAGCTTTTTCACACTCTATTCTTAAAATCATTTTTGATTTTAAATGGTTTTCTTTGTATGGAACTCATTTGGTTTTGTCTCGATGTGCTATAAAAAATCATATATGATTTTGTACATGTTTTCCCCAATGTATGCGTAAAATCATTTTTGATTTTGAATAGTTGATTTTGTATATGTTTTTCACAATGTATGCGTAAAATCATTTTTGATTTTGAATAGTTCATTATGTATAGGATTTTCACACTGTATGAGTAAAATCAAATATGATTCTAGGCATAAGAACACAGGTAACTAAAACCTCAATACAAAATCAAATTTGATTGTACAAAACACAAATCTATAGAATCTATATACAAAATCAAATATGATTTTACACATACAGTTACAAAAACAGAAATCTCTATAATCTCTATACATAATCAAATATGATTATGAACATAAAAGTATGGGTATTTCACGGCTAACCCTACAACTTCAAACCCTAAACTAAAGCTTTATCACGGGGGCCTTCAAACCCTAAACTAAAGCTTAATTGCTAATCAAAATTGATTTCACATGTATAATGTTAAAAATCAATGCAAAATCATTTTTGATTTTATGCATACATTTTAGAAAAGTTGCATTCTAAAACCCTAAAATCTAAACCCTTGGGGGCTAAAAGCTAATCCGAGAGGGAAGTGTGATTACGGGGGCCTGCGGCCCGCGCTTTAGTTTAGGGTTTGAAGTCGTAGGGTTAGCCCTTCAAACCCTAAACTAAAGCTTAATTGCTAATCAAAATTGATTTCACATGTATAATGTTAAAAATCAATGCAAAATCATTTTTGATTTTATGCATACATTTTAGAAAAGTTGCATTCTAAAACCCTAAAATCTAAACCCTTGGGGGCTAAAAGCTAATCCGAGGGGGAAGTGTGATTACGGGGGCCTGCGGCCCGCGCTTTAGTTTAGGGTTTGAAGTCGTAGGGTTAGCCAAACTAAAGCTTAATTGCTAATCAAAATGATTTCACATGTATAATGTTAAAAATCAATGCAAAATCATTTTTGATTTTATGCATACATTTTAGAAAAGTTGCATTCTAAAACCCTAAAATCTAAACCCTTGGGGGCTAAAAGCTAATCCGAGAGGGAAGTGTGATTACGGGGGCCTGCGGCCCGCGCTTTAGTTTAGGGTTTGAAGTCGTAGGGTTAGCCTAACGGCTAACCCTACGACTTCAAACCCTAAACTAAAGCTTAATTGCTAATCAAAATTGATTTCACATGTATAATGTTAAAAATCAATGCAAAATCATTTTTGATTTTATGCATACATTTTAGAAAAGTTGCATTCTAAAACCCTAAAATCTAAACCCTTGGGGGCTAAAAGCTAATCCGAGAGGGAAGTGTGATTACGGGGGCCTGCGGCCCGCGCTTTAGTTTAGGGTTTGAAGTCGTAGGGTTAGCCAACTTCAAACCCTAAACTAAAGCTTAATTTCTAATCAAAATTGATTTCACATGTATAATGTTAAAAATCAATGCAAAATCATTTTTGATTTTATGCATACATTTTAGAAAAGTTGCATTCTAAAACCCTAAAATCTAAACCCTTGGGGGCTAAAAGCTAATCCGAGGGGGAAGTGTGATTACGGGGGCCTGCGGCCCGCGCTTTAGTTTAGGGTTTGAAGTCGTAGGGTTAGCCAAACCCTAAACTAAAGCTTAATTGCTAATCAAAATTGATTTCACATGTATAATGTTAAAAATCAATGCAAAATCATTTTTGATTTTATGCATACATTTTAGAAAAGTTGCATTCTAAAACCCTAAAATCTAAACCCTTGGGGGCTAAAAGCTAATCCGAGAGGGAAGTGTGATTACGGGGGCCTGCGGCCCGCGCTTTAGTTTAGGGTTTGAAGTCGTAGGGTTAGCCTAACGGCTAACCCTACGACTTCAAACCCTAAACTAAAGCTTAATTGCTAATCAAAATTGATTTCACATGTATAATGTTAAAAATCAATGCAAAATCATTTTTGATTTTATGCATACATTTTAGAAAAGTTGCATTTTAAAACCCTAAAATCTAAACCCTTGGGGGCTAAAAGCTAATCCGAGGGGGAAGTGTGATTACGGGGGCCTGTGGCCCGCGCTTTAGTTTAGGGTTTGAAGTCGTAGGGTTAGCTAGGCTAACCCTACACTTCAAACCCTAAACTAAAGCTTTATCACGGGGGCCATCAGCCCCGCGCTTTAGTTTAGGGTTTAAAGTCGTAGGGTTAGCCTTATTGTCAAATTTGATTGTGTATAGGTTTTTTGATATGGACTCCATTTGGTTTTCTAAATGTATGCATAAAATCAAATTTGATTTTGTATAACTTTTTGACACAGTACGTATCAAATATGGGTAAAATCAAATATGATTTCGTATGGGTATTTCACAATGTATGCTTAAAATCATTTTTGATTTTAAATGGGTTTCTTGGTATGTAACTCATTTTGTTTTGTCTCAATGTGCTATACAAAATCATATATGATTATGATTTTGTATAGCTTTTCCCCAATGTATGCGTAAAATCATTTTTGATTTTGAATAGTTGATTTTGAATAGGTTTTCATACTTTATGAGTAAAATCAAAAATGATTTTGAATAAATTTCTTTTTATGGAAGCCATTTGGTTTGACTTAATGTGATTTTGTACATTTTCTTGACAATGTATGCGTAAAATCATATATGATTTTCTATAAGTTTTTCACACTGTATGCGTAAAATCAAAATTGATTTTAAATAGGTTTATTTGTATAGAACTCATTTGTCTTGTCTCAATTTTATACGTAAAATCATATATGATTTTGAATAAATTTTTCAGAGTGTATGCGTAAAATCATTTTTGATTTTGAATAGTTGATTTTGAATATGTTTTGAATACTTTTCATGTACTTTATGAGTAAAATCAAAAATGATTTTGAATAAATTTCTTTTTATGGAAGCCATTTGGTTTGACTTAATGTGATGATTTTGTACATTTTCTTGACAATGTATGCGTAAAATCATATATGATTTTCTATAAGTTTTTCACACTGTATGCGTAAAATCAAAATTGATTTTAAATAGGTTTATTTGTATAGAACTCATTTGTCTTGTCTCAATTTTATACGTAAAATCATATATGATTTTGAATAAATTTTTCACAGTGTATTCTTAAAATCAATTTTGATTTTGAATAAGTTTATTTGTATGGAAGCCTATACAAAATCATATATGATTTTGAATGGGTTTAATGATACCGAACTCACTTTTTTTGTCTAGATGTATGAATAAAATCATATATGATTTTGTATAGCTTTTTCACACTCTATTCTTAAAATCATTTTTGATTTTAAATGGTTTTCTTGTATGAACTCATTTGTTTTGTCTCAATGTGTGCACAAAATCAAATTTGATTTTGTATAGGTTTTTGACACCGTATGCATAAAATCAAATTTGATGTTCCACGAGACTCAAATAACTACAAAAAAGGTTATGCTATGCACAATCAAGTATGATTGGATGTATAATTAGCAAATACATATATAATCAAATTTGATTTAGTACATACACTTTGGTTTAGACATTTCATCAAACACTTGTGGGCAAAATTCTTTAAACAACAACAACCAAGGATACAACTTCTTATCATATGAAAAAACAAAAATAATTGAAAATAACTACAAATCATGGATAAAAATGGTTTGATTATCTACTTTTTATATAAAAAACATTAACTACATAAAATCTCACTATAATAATATCTAAAACATAATCATCCATTTGTTGTTGTTGTTAGTGATTTGAGGTGGAGATCCAGACAGGAGGGGGAGCGCGAGATGATGGTGGCAGTGGTGGTGGTGGTGGTTACCGTCGCCGGAGTTGATGAGAGAGAGAGAGAGAGAGTGTGTGTGTGTGTTTGTGTTTGTCTGTGTTTCCATCAGGAGGAGGAAAGGGGAAAGATAGTTTTTTTTTTGAGTTAATTACATTTTTGGTCCCTGTCGAGGGTTAAAAATTACCGTTTTCATCCCTACCTTTCATATATTACCGTTTTAGTCTAAATAAGTTTGACCCGTCAACAGTTTTGATCCAAATGCCAAACGGATGTTAAATTATACATCACGTGACTTACACATGATGGGCATTTTAGTCTTTTTCACCACAAAAGACCAAAAACGTAATGAACTCCAAACCTTTTTTATTTATCATCATCTTCACTATATGTATCTATATCTATATCCCTAGATCTATATCTATATCATATACTCTACTTATGAATAAATATATATTCAGATACATAAATCTATCATCATCTTTCGTATCAATATCTATATGACTAATCATGAACAACAAATCAAAAACATCTACTCATATATAAAGTAAAACTACCCAAATCCATTCCAAACATATCAAATAAATCTACTAAAAAAACTAATCAATCTCTACATCATCATCACCATCATCCGCCGACTGCTACTTAATTTGGTGTATGTATTATGTAAAGATCGAGGAAATGAAGATGAGATTTGTGTTATTGGTGTTGTGTATTCATCGATCTACACCCACGAACTGAATACTCGCCATTGAAACCACAGATCTATAGTCACTTATGTTCAAAGTGGGATCGATGACTTACGACTCCGTTGCATATGTCGCCGGAAAAAGCAACCACCACCACCGCAACACCAGAACCACCGCGTTTTCATTGCATCTGTCAGCCGCCGGAATGCTCAAAATGTGAACTGGCGGCGATCAGATAATGGATCTGAGGTCGACCAGCGGTGGTCCGAAGGTGGCATGGCGGCGATCAAATGATGGATCTGAGGCAGATGTAGTTAGGTTCGTAAGGGAGATGGCCACGGTGGTCAGATTATGTTTGAGATTAGCAAGAAAAACTGTTACAATTTCTTCTTTTTTTGAAGTAATAAGCCGGATTCAATAGGACTCGTTCCCTGACTTCCAATTTCTTTTTTTCAATTTCTTCTTCTTTAGCTTTGAAAGTAGAAAGTGCAGATCTTGACATTTCTTCATCTTCTTTACTCATTAATCCATTAAAACTTAAACTCCCTGTTGATATTGCCCTGCTGCCATCAATGTTTGCAGCTGATCACTTTGACTGCATCCTATTCACTTGTTGCGGCTGCTGAGGCTGTAGTTGTGTTGTTTGTATTTGTGTTTTCATTTTTTTTTGATTTTTTTTTGTTGTTTCAAGAAAAATATATGTAATAAAAATAAATATACCGGAGATGATGAAGGAAAGAGTTTAAAGATAATTACAGTTTTGGTCCATGTGTTAATGAAAAGACAAAATTACCCATCACGTGCATGTCACATGATGGGTAAGTTAACGTCTGTTTTCATTTTGGATCAAAATCGTTGACTGGGCAAACTTATTTGGACTAAAACGGTAATATATGAAAGGTAGGGATGAAAACGGTAATTTTTAACCCTTGACAGGGACCAAAAGTGTAATTAACTCTAAGAAATATATGAATATTTTGTTTGAGATGATCAATTTTTTTTTTCAGATCTGAGGATTTTTTTTCCAATGAAGAATGTAAAAAGTTTAGAACTAATTACACTTTTGGTCCTATAATAATGAAAAGACCAAAATACCCATCATGTGTCTTGCACATGACCTCACATTTAACGTCCGTTAGTCATTTGGACTAAAAGTGTTGACGGAGCAAAGTTTTTTGGACTAAAACTGTAATTTTTGAAAGGTAGGGACGAAACCTGCAAGCTGGGTACCACGACAGGGACGGAAATTGTAATTGACTCTTTTTTTTTATTAAGCAAATTTACATAAATGCCCCTCCGTGTTTTTTTTTTAATTAAGGCATAAGTTTAAATCCTAGCCATTGATTGAGATGATCAAATGGCTAGGATTTGGTCCTTGGGTTTCATGAAAAATTAAAGATTCAAATGAACATTTACCATATATATATTTTTCTATATTAGTTAAGTACATTTGACTTATGTGACATTGTTTTTCTTTTTGTCAAGTAAGATTTTTATTATGTGACGCTTTGTTGTTAAAACAAATTCTTTTAAGTTATATATGTAGATATACGTGTAATATAAAATTCGAAAATATTTAGTAATCATTCTATTATAATATTTTCTAATAATCTATTACATTATAGTTTTTAATGATTACTAAGTATTAAAAAAACATATATTATATACTTATTATAATATTATCACTTATTTATTATAACGTCACAGTATACAATAAAGTTTGGTTGGTTAAAACTTTGAAAAGATAATGATAAGCCAAACATAACCATCCAATATTAAATGATTAATTAAAGATTAAGTTCTATATTGTTATACGTAAAGTTTACAAAGTATGACTGATGATGAAAAATTAGATCTCACACGGATAAGACTTTATGTTTTAGCCTCTTAACTAGATTTTTGACCCGTGTAAAATACACGGGTTTTTAAAATAAGAATAAGTATATGCAACACAAAAAGACTTATAAGTTAAAATGTAAAAATATACTTAAAAAAATGATATAAAAATGTAAATAATGTAAAGCTAATTCAAAAGAAAAATAAAAAAACATATATTCTCATTCATCATTTACAATACTTTTTTATAGATGACATTTGTTAGTGTTTTTGTCTTTCCATCTTTGTCGCATATCAACACCTTGAGACCCTTTTTCGACTTAACCCGGGAGATCGCTACGTATAACTGTCCATGCGTAAAAACTGGACTTGGAGATACAAACCAACCGTCGATAAAAATTGCCCATGACTTTTGTTTATAGTCATTGCGAAAGAAATGACCATCAGGAACTGTCTTCTATATACATGATTCTTTTATCTTACAATATTAGCTTTATTCTGGGAATGTAGGTTTTGTACCCAATGTTGTTGCCACGATATCACTCTTGCTTCGATAACGTGCTTTCCTAATTTTGTTATCTTCAAATATATTGATTAAAAACAATATTTGAGATTTATGATCAAAATTAAAGATGACGTTTGAGATACAAATAAATGAAAATCGATATTAAATAGTGATTATTAGTTAATAAAATTAGAAAAAAATTATGAACTTAAAACATAAAATTATGTAAAATTCGTCGTTGCCTTTTGTTAATCATATTAAATATTGGCTATAAGATAAAAATTATTTAGTAAAATTAAAAATTTTGATTGGTTAATAGGTCGTTACAGTATATTCCTTAATATATACACTGGTATACACAAAATATTATAAAAGTTAACTATTTCGTAATGAATTCATATTGTTAATTGACTACATGTTAAAATTTCATATATTTAAAGGATTATAAACAATGTAATATCATTATTTATTTAATTTACTCTAAGTTTTAATATCGTACATACATAGGTTAAAATAACTGTATTAAAATATTTTAAAATATTATATATTAATATCTTTAACTTATATACTCATTAAAAAATGTAAGTTAACATATAGTTTTAATATTTTATGGAAAAAAAAGTTACAAATAATATGTTGAAAATTTTATAATTAGTTAAATGATGAAAAATTAAAAAAATTCTCCAGTTGATGGAACAAAAAATAATTATAAATTAAGTATTTAGTGAGGGTAAAAAGTGTAAATTATTGATGGAAAAACAAAAAAAGTGTAAATTAGTGAAATTTTTCTATAAAAAATATATATAATAATTTTTGTGTGGGCCTCATTTTTATTTTTAATTATGAATTATAATAAGCAAGTTCTAATTTGAAAAAATCAAATTTTATGATTTATTAATAAGCTATTAGATTAGTTGTCTTATATATATAAAAATAAAAATTCTTTAGAACTTCATATTTTTGTATATTATATTATTGGGCATAACTTAACTTGATCTATACGTTTCAATCAAATAATCGGTTTATTTCGAAGGAAAAAAAAAGTTCAAATTATTCTCTCAAATATAATATGCGAAAGTTGATTAAAGCATAACATACGCTACACAAATAATAATAGAAAAATATAAATAAAAATTTAATGTTTATTCTTGTCAATACTAAGCGGCTACCTTATGCAGAGTCTCGTATTCACGAGTACTAGTCCTAATCAGCTCTACATCAGCAAAAAACTATCCAAGGACTAATCCTTCTAAATTCAACCTTACACTAAGAACTAGTCTTGGACTCACCTTTTATTTAATTCTTTACACTTTTACTCCCTCCATATTAAAAATATTATATAATAATAATAATAATAATAATAATAATAATAATAATAATAATGCATGTCTCATATATGAACTAGTATGAACTCTTCATACTACTTGTTTTGTAAATTTTTGGGTGATATATAAAGTCAACGGGGTTTTCCCCTTTACCCAAAAAAAAAAAATAATAATATTTATTGAAAAAAAGAGAGTTAAAGGGTGGTTATAATAAAACATGAAAGTATGAGGTGTAAAATGAAAATATAAACAATATTGAAGTTTTGCTTTGACTTTCATCTTCCCCATCTCTTGGATATCTCTCCTCTCGCCGGCCGGAATTTTTTTCCTTTCTTTTTTCTTATTGATGCTGCTACACCACACAAGACACATCATATATATATATACACACACATATAATATATATACACACTTTTTAAAGAAAAAACATTCAATGCACTCGTCCGTCCACGAACGTGACGCCCTTGGACGAGTCCAACACCATGGTGTTGACTCGTCCCTGGGAGGGGGACGAACGGAGAACGAGTTGCGTAAGGCAGCTTCTAAGAGGGTACCCAATGGTGAGGACTCATCCACCAAAGACTAGTCCCTGTCAGCGCCACATCAGCAAAAAACACTCCAAGGACTAATCCCCCCAAAATGCACCCAATGGACTCATCCCTCAAGGACTAGTCTTGGACCCACCAATTATTTAATTTAACACATTCAAAACTAATAATAATAATAATAATAATAATAATAATAATAATAATAATAATAATAGAAAGTATGAAGTTTATTTATTTTAGGGTTATTTTTAAGTAAACATAAAAGTTTAGGGTAGAAATTGAAAATTTAACACAAGACAAAAGTTGGAAAAAAACAAACTCGTCACCTACGGCCTACCCATCTTCTTCTTCGTGATCTTTGCCGGCCGCCGGAAAAAATGGAGCTCGACGGTTTATTTTTTTTTTCTTTTTACAGATGCCACACACACATATATGGCAAAGAAAAAGGAAAAAAAAAAGAAAACGCGATTAACAACTCGTCCCTGCAGGAACGAAACCACCGGACGAGTCCCTCGAACGAGCCATGGACGAGTCCCACCCAACGGTGTGGACTCGTCCGATGTACCCGAACGAACCCATGGACGAGTCCATTGGGGAGCCTCTAAAAGGCACACAAATACAATCATCTTTCTTACAATTATGTGGAA
Organism: Erigeron breviscapus; assembly: GCA_034093135.1. NCBI lineage: Eukaryota > Viridiplantae > Streptophyta > Magnoliopsida > Asterales > Asteraceae > Erigeron > Erigeron breviscapus. The sequence continues at coordinate 7,837,651 of CM067169.1, read as the reverse complement.
TAACTTTAATTGACTTCGACTGATATAAATCAATTGTTGTACTGAAGTTACTGTTTAATTGAAAATTTTCTTATACTCAAGAAGTGCAAACAGTCGACGGAGGGAAGGACACGATTCTAGATCGATATTGGTCACTGTGACTTGTGAGTTACGATCTCTTCGGTGATCGATGTCATTAGTTTTGACGTGGGATGGGAGTAGATAATGGCGTTCAGTTCGATAATGAATGAAAAATTATGTGAATAGTCAGTATTCATTTCAGTGCATGGTTTCTTGAAAAAGTAATACAGTAGTGTCTGTTTTAAGTTTCTACCAAACTTCTCATTCCCCTTAATTATTCTTTGGAGCTCCTTGCTTGCTTTTCTAGTTTGGTCTCGACCATTGGAAACCGTCATCGCCTCGTCGGGTAGCTATATGGATGTCCGGTGGCACGAGTAACCAAATTCCCGACACAGTTTCACAAAATAACAATCCTTTTCCACGTTTTCATCACAACATAACCTACATAATGTAATGGGGTGCTTGCGATATTGGCCCTGAATTCTATATTAGACTGTGTTTTTGGTAACTATGTGTGCTATATATATTACTCAATTGAACGTTTTGATAGCCTTTAAGGTTCCTACTTATTTCTGTAAGTATATGTATTGTCTCAATGGTCTTATTTTCCCTTAACTTTTATACGGAGCATTTAATTTTCTTAACAAAACCTTGAAATAAAAATTTTTCAGCAAAATTCATTACGTGACATATATAAAGTAAAAAATTGAATATAGCATTGAAGAATTAAAAAGATCCCAACAAATAAAGTATGACTTGTCTAATTAAAGCATTGTGTTACAAGTTGTGAGTTCTAAGCAAATACAGTACTACTTTAAATACTCCGTTGATTTAATTTTGGGCTAGCTTAACAAATTTGATTTGTTCTTGGGCCACAAAGTTCAATTATGGCTGAACCCAAACCACAAACATCATTCCAGTACTCTAGTACAGTCTTATTTTCAATCTATCATCAAAACAATTCTTTGATTACTGGTTTTATCAAAGGGCTTAGCTTGGATGCAGTTAACTGCATCATTTTTTGATGAAGTTAATTTGAAATCAGGGAAGAACATTTTTGTAATATATCAATCATTTATATGATATGTGTGTGTGACTGCATCTATAAACTTTGCAGTCAACTGCATATTCGATTTTCCCTTTATCAAATCTAGTTAATTTTTTTTACAAATACTTCACAAAAATGTCATGTCTGTATAGAATCTCATAAAATGTTAGTCGGTGTTTGTTTTTTACATTGGAAACTTTATTGGACAGGCAAACATTGTAATAGAAGATAGTTTATCCTGAAAAAGCAATAACATCTTAAGAGATATAATTTTTGAAACATTTATTGGCGATTTCTTGTAATAATATTAAAACCAAAGGAGTAAATAAAAGGAAAAGGTTGCTTAAAAATAAGTAGTTTACATTAGGTAGATTTAAATTTCTAACATTCATTTTTATGCCACATGTCTTTCGTTATTATGTTATCATCATAGGGACTCAATTTGTAAAGGCAAAAACAATACCTGTTCTTATCACGATGGATCATGAAGAAATGAGATATAAACAGTTATACCTACTCTGGAGACAATATAACAATTTGTTGACATAACGGAATATCAATGTGATTCAAATTGTAGCTAGGACGTCAAAAAATATGGTCGAATTTGAAATGGTGCATCATTAGATTTGACTCCATTAGTGTTAAGTTTCGAAACCAAACATGTTGCAAATCCTTCCAAAAGGCAGATGGCTATTGGACGGGTCATCATTTTATCTTCATTTTGAAGCAAGGTGAAGTCTTTAAACACAATCCATAAATTGAGATGACATTTTCAGTTGCACTATTATGGTGAATTAATTGAAGGCTTTAAGTTTAAAAAATGCTTAGTTATCCCTATAATACATTATTATTATTGTTGTTACTCGTAATATATATTTTACCATACAAACAAAATATCGAGTTCATTACATGGAAAACTTGGAGATTAATTAGCTCATCAGCTAACACATAGTCGAATGAATAAAACAAATTCTTAATTATTTGAGTTTTTTAGTGCCTTGGTAATATACAAATGCACCACGAACACTTTAGCATACATTATTTATGAATATACCATAGGCTATAATAATGAACATGATCGAGGTCCCACCAATCGTAAACTTTGATTAAAACGGGCATGTCTTTCTTAAAAACAAATTAACAACGACACCATCATGTTCTTGTCGAACAACGTTAATCAATGTGCACCATTATTATCATTACCACTTTAACTGCTTTATAATCACACCATCTACTCTTTTAACTCCATACACAAATAAACTTAACAAATGAGATATGATGGATAATACTTCTTCCCTTGATGAAGACGAGTGTGATTACTTATTTAAGACAGTCTTAATAGGAGATTCAGCTGTCGGGAAATCCAATCTTTTGTCACGGTTTGCTAAAGACGAGTTTTATTTAGATTCAAAGCCAACTATTGGAGTTGAATTTGCTTATCGTAATGCTAAAGTTGGCGATAAGATTATCAAGGCTCAAATATGGGACACTGCTGGACAAGAAAGGTATATATATATATATGTTCAACTCCTTAATTTGTACATCTTTATAATTATATTACGCTAAAAAAGAGAAAAAAAAAAGTTAAGAGACGTTATGAGTAAGCTAACCTGGGAGGTGGTTTAGGTTTACTAATATAAATACAGTATGTGATTTCTCATTTGTATTTTGTAGCTTATTAATCACATTTCACATGCTACAATATTCGCTCTCTCAAGACTAGAATTCTTAGACTACTAGTTACAAGTATTAGTTTAGACTCGATACAGAATTTGCTCATAAAAGAATTTTGGAAATGTTGGAAGACCTTTAATTTCAAAAACATAAGTCAAAGTCAGATTGTATTTAACGAGTCAAAACAAATTAGTTTAGTTACCTATAGTTGGGTCAAAATTAGTTAAGGGCCATTTGTGTTTGGGCCGTAGGCCGAGAAACACCTGTGTATAGAAATAAGGCCTTGTGTAATTGTGTTCTTTACTTCTTTAGTAGATCAGTTGTATATATCTTTGTTTTTCTGTGAATAAAAGTATATTATTATTGTCTTAATATATCCCTCTATGGCTCTATATCATTGTTGTTCTTATTATAAAAGCCTGTGATAAAATAAACCAAGAAGCTAGTAAAACATAAAACAGTGGATTTCTAAAAGATGGGGTCTTAAATTGTTTTTTTTAACCTTAAATGAGTTTGGAGTTTAATATTTTGGGATTTTTTGGTTGGGGCTTAATATATGTATAAAAATAAAAAGAAATTCTTGGTTGAGGAGGAGGTGACGACCACCCTAATACTAGTTGAATCAGTCCCTGCCAATTCAGTGAGATTTTTATGTTAAAAATTCATTTGATACTCACGCTTAATTTGCTATTTATGCTCCAAACTATAATCACACATGGTATTACACTGTAGAACTTTTCTACTCGTGAATCTTATGCTTTAAAATGTTGTACAGTACAATAACTTAAAACATATGTAATGATATAAGGTTAAAAACCGGTGTTGTATGTGTTTATATATTCTTTGACAACCACAAAATAAATGTTGCATTTTGCGATCGACCAACTCTTTGACAACCAGAAAAGATGTTTGCATTATTCATATCTTCGACTGACCAAAGTATTAGGCGTTATTTGGCTGGAAGGAATTGGACAGGGTTGAATCTCATAGTATATCCGACAGAGTTAGAAATGCATTTGGTTGTTTTTTGGTTTAGAATCCGACTTTCCTTACAAAGGAACGCATCAAAATAAAACTGTTCAATTATATATCGATCTCTAGCTTCCATTGATGATTTGATATATTCTTGAAATGCTTCAAATTCAATTACAGGTTTAGAGCAATAACAAGTTCATATTACCGTGGAGCACTAGGTGCAATGCTGGTCTATGACATCACTAGGCAGGGGACCTTTGAGAATCTAAAGAAATGGCTACATGAACTTCGAGAATTTGGAAATCCCGACATGGTAATCGTTCTTGTTGGCAACAAGTCGGATTTGGATGATTTGAGGGAAGTTGGTGTCGAAGACGGACAAAAGCTTGCGCAACTAGAGAATTTATGCTTCATGGAAACCTCTGCAAAGGAGAACTTGAATGTAGAAGATGCATTTCTCCAAATGATCACTAAAATATATGAAATAGCAAGCCTTAAAAGCCTTGAGGCCAAGAAGAATGAATCAAATCCAAATCTTGATGGGAGAAAAGAAATAGTTGTTGTTAATGATGAAGTGGTTCCTACTAAACAATATAATTGTTGTACCAGCTAAGGCCAAAGGTTGGTTTTTTGTCATTCATTTGAGCTTAACGTTTTGTCAAATCATGTTGGATGAACAACATAAAAAAGCTAGCTTGCTAGTAGTTAAAACTTAAAAATAGACATATGGCATGTTACACGCTCGTCACTAAGTTGTCAAATTGACACCACAATATGGACCGCTTTAACACGTACGATGTTCACTGATATTATTTAAAGACCATGTTGGTGGTGGTGTACGTGGTGTTGCCACCGCAATCAACATTCACATATATTAAATTAAACACTAATGTAAGGTCGGTCTGTTTTGGTCCATGTGTATCCGCACAAGTCAATATTTGCTTAGGATTATATATCACTAAAAGAAGTGTATGAAAATATGTCTAATCTATTCATTTGTTGACACACGGACTATAATATTTTCTTTTTAAATTTTGACATGGGTCGATTATTTCTTTTTAGACACATCTTTAAACCTACCGTTTAGTTACATTAACCTAAATATAAAGATTTACACTAGACATAATTATCACATTGTAATAATTATAATATAGTATAAAAGTAGACCGAATAGTTTATCAAACATATCAAATGCCAAAAAGTTGTATATCTCGTGAACCAAATTTAACCTATATTAACATAAGGGTCAAATATACTGCCTTCATTTTGGAGAAGTGAGTCATGACCACGTCGCGACCAAGCTTACCGTTCACATGGCTCCGCCCTTGACACCAAGCCAGACTTACAAACATATATAACACTAGCTAGACTCTAATGTAATATACTCCAAATGAAACAAGCACTTTAAAAAAAAAAAATTTTTGAATAAAGTTAGATCATATCTGAATTTACAATGCAAGTACTTTTGTCATCGACGATACTTTTTAACATTTAAACATCATATTCGTGTAGGCAAAATCAAAAGAGATTGAACTTGCCGTTCAAAGCGAATCAACCATTGGTGACGATATATACTAGTCATATGATATTAACAAGGCAGACAATTGAGCAATTGTTTATATGGAAAACACAAAAGATCAACCAGAAACAAACATATATATATTCATCAATAAATAAAGATTTTAAACTGGCTAAAAATATTATCAAAGACAAATTAAGTTTTATATGAGCTTGATTGACCATACTATTATACTACTAATAACTTGATTAATATTGTCTTTAGACCAAGAACATAAAAAATTAACAACTTGGTCTACTTGCCGGACTACTTGTAAATTTCGCTCAACCATGAAGAATGGTTTCGATCATTTCATTTCGCTACTTTTGTACCTTTGAAGATGTGTAATTTTGACTCTAGTCTGTAGTTTCATATTAATTTCTTCATATTTCACAAAATATTTTTAACTTATATCGATCATGTGGTTATTACTTATTGAACTTTTTAATTAATAAGATAGTGCACCAAACTTATGTTTAGCACGTATTAAAATTAGAGGACTTGTTTATAGATGTACGGATGTACCTATAAATAAATATCAATAGTTTATATATGATTAAGGGTTGAGGAAAAACGTATTTTGTATTAGTACACAGGAAAAAACAGATTTTGACCTTTATACGATGACACCATCAGAATTACTTTTATATTTTTTTACTAATTCAGAAAGATTTATAGTTAAGACCTTTTATTATATAAGGGAGCTGAGGTGATAATCATATTATTACTTTAATTAATTGATACATCTATTAAACCACCTAGTTATTTAGTACACATAAATATATTTTTAAGTTATTACACATAAATTAAGACTTTTTGTAAATGTAACTTTTCCAAATACTATAATTATATTTATGTTAAAGTTGAATCATGGACTTCTTTCTTAAAAATATAGAGTCTACATCGATGATAAACGCAGTTTCATGAATCAAAGATATACGTCATAGGTGATGTCGACACCGATAGTTATCTGTTTTTTCTTGAATGGCGATGTTATCTGATTCTTGACTTTGTGGTCGTACAAGTTGAATTATTCAACAAAGTTGTCACTTTAGTGTAGGGTCTATATCGTTGAAAAACACTATTTTCTAGAAAATATCTTTTTTTAACGCAGTGCTCAAATGCATCTTTTATGTGTTTAGAACAATTGCATTTTGCCTTTCTAGATAAACTTTTTTTTCTAGATAACCTTAATTGAAGTATCGTGACTAAGATATATATGTTTAATTAGGAGTCAATTATTTATCCTTGTCAATTTAATAGGAGTATTAGTTTTATGATGATTTGGGTTCTTCCTATTGACCTTCCTCTCATTTTCAAAGTGGCATTATTAAGTAGTCGGCAATTCATATAATTCAACAATTATCCATGATATGCGCTCAAACCAATCCTTTGTTTAGTATGACACATATATTATGTTGTAATACTTGTATTGTTTGCATAGTAATACCACTTTTCTAATAAAAATGGTAATAGGAGACATATAAGTCTACATGGATTAGGCCATACATGATACATATAATATTTATATTTCATTTTTAACTATCATATATCATATTTGTATAGAGATTAAAATTTGTAGACTTTAAATTGATTATACATGGTTCTAATTCTGGCCCGTTACAACTTACAATACTCATTTATTTTCTATATATTTTACTGTTCTCTGACTTTATTCATTACTCCATATTGTTATTGTTACTATATATGATAAATACATCTTTAAATTAAACCAAAAGAAATCTCAAATCTTTAATTATCAGTTAGCAGGTAGTAAAAATACTACAAATTCTAAAATGAAATCTCAAATCTTTAATTACACTATCCATTATTTTACCCCTATAGACATAAAAGGTTAAATTAAAATAAAAAAATAATATCCTAAAAAGCATACTGTATATACTAGGGAAAGAAAAGTGATCAAGATAAAGTTTTACAAGGAACAGAAGTGGGAGGGCCAGAGAAATAAGAAGATCTACAGAAAGGACAGTCAAACTGCTTCCTCTGAATCTGTTTTCCAACACAATCAGAATGAAAAACATGACGACATCTGCTGAGCTGGCAAACAACATCTTCCGGTTGGTAATTAACAGAACATATAAAACACATTTCTTCAACTTCTCGGTGTCTTCTCTCTTGAAGATCTTCAAATCGAATGATGGGCAGATCCACTAGAAATGATTCATGGTCGTCATAATTAAGATACTTTGATTTAAAGGATTTTAAGGAGATTTATGAGTTCAGATCTTATCCGGAAGATGGGGAACAAAACTGAGAATACGAAAAAAATGTTAATTAACATTTTTGTCAAGATTGTTTGTTTGGTTAGATGGTTGGATTGGATTGGATTGGATTGGATTGGGATGATATATTTGTTTTGGAGAGGGAACAAAGTGGGTTTTATAGGGAGGGAAAAATAATTGGTGGGGGCCTTGAGATTTTGCCACAAGTTGGTCTATGTGTCTATTACGTGTTATGTGAAAACTGAAACTGGTCACGCGGCCCCAGTATCTAGAAATCTAGAATCAAGCAAATTCGCATATAGTTTAATTAATTATAAGTATCTAGAATCAGTGCTTCAGCATTAGCTCAATGGTTAAAAGACCATCATCCCCATTCATGAGGTCTTGTGTTCAAGCCTTGGGGAGGACATAGGAAGTCCCTTTATGAGGGCTTGGCTTGGGTATACCCAGGTTCAAGTCTGAAGGGGCTTGGTATACCCCTATTAATTGTCGTGTCTTCTGACGGATTAGTAGGGGTTTTTTCCCCATCGGGTATTTGAAATAGACATTTCTACTTCGATGGAGCTCTCTAGCGCGAACCCGGTTAAGACAACGTATGCTAGACCCCCGCTGTCGAATCGTGTCACCTTTCAAAAAAAAAGTATCTAGAATCAAGCTAATTCGACTTTAATTTTTTTTATTAGCATATAATAATCATTTCCTATAATTTTTTCAATAAACGAAATAATAAGAAATAGAGTTTTCTATGTGGCGTCTTTGAAATCAGCATTTGTAATTGGAAAATGATTAACCCTCCTAATTAAATAACCTAAAAATCCTTCTAATCATAAGATTAAGACAAGTGGCAAAATCAAGGGATAAGATTAAGAAAGAGAATTAATGAAATCCACATATTCACAATCTTATGATTTTAAGAGGATTTTTAGACTAATTTTTAAAAGGATCCATAATTTTTTTTGTAATTTTGTATGTCATATAATTCGGAGGGAATCGACGACAAGGAAAAGTCACACAGTACACTACCTACGCCTAGTCTATTATTGGGCTGGATTAGTTATAATATTAGAAATTTTACATTATGGGCCAAAATTATTGGGTAGAAATGTAGAATACACCCCCAACTTTATGAACTGGATCCGCCTCTGACTAAAAGCAGTCTTTTTCACTAGATGTTGTTATTTGATGATTTGATCTGATCAAGTTTGTTTTACATCTAAATAATCATTTGACTCATAATTTTGCTTCTTGTGTTGTATTTTTACCATTGAATAGTCGTAATTTCAGTTCCAGCCTCTAACTTTAGTTTGTTTAATATACCCAACGTCTACAAATTTAGGGGCAAGGGTGCAGTTCGGCAAGTTTGATCGGCAAGTTTGATCGGCATCAGTAACATCCTAAATATTTTAAGCCAATGAAAATTAACCTTATTAATAGTTTTGACATTAAAATAGTTTCCTAGTAGTTTATTTTTAAATACGGGATTAAATTAGTTGGAACTTTAGCGGATAGCGGGTATAATACCCCTTTTTGATTAGATGAAGGCGTGGCATCATATTAGATTGCCAGCCATGTCTTCTTGAAATTTTTACTTTCTCTCATTACAAATCACTAACTACCTTCTTCTTCATCTTTAATTCTGAAATTCTAGTTTCCATCTAAATCAAAGAAACCTTCAATTGATAATAATAATAACATGAGCATTCAAGATTTCTAGCAATCAAATTGAGGATTTGGTGTGTCTTTGGGTGTGGGGGCTGATTTTGCAAGAAAGGAAGAAGAGAAAGTGTGATTTCCAATTTATTTGACTAATTGTTTCTTAAGGTAATAATCTTTCTAACCTAGTTTTGATTTCTTGTAGAAATTAGGGTTCATGTAACTAATTATATTTGGGAAATTTGGGGGTTTTTCATATATATGAGTTAATTTATATAATACAAGTTAGGGTTATGGTAATTTAATCAATTTGGGGGTTTCTAGTTGGGTGCATGAAAGTTTTGATGAGTATTATGTGAGAACAAAAAACTGGACAGATTCTGTCCCTGACCTTGTCACGTGTAAATCACCCCTATAACAGAATTTTCACTTGTTGAGTCCTAAAAAGAAAATGTAGGTTATTGTGTTATCTCAAATTTGCCACTGGAATGGGTTAAAAAGACGAAGTAGAACTCTAGATATGAATTTTTGAATTCAGGGTCGTCATGCTGATCTTTCAGCAAAACTGATTTTTGCGTCTGTTATTAAAACGAGTAAAACACATTCTTACGAGTAAATTCATGTCTTGGTCACTGAACATAAAATGTACCTAAATGTGTTAAGTTGAAGTGGCAACTGGAATGAGGTCAAAATATGGTGTAGAACTCAAGTTATGGTTATTTGAAGTCGGTAACGTCAAATCTGTTTTGTCAGTAAGAACAGCAACTGTTTGTGTTTTTAAAACGACCAGAAGTCACTCTTGAGGGATATTTAACATGTTGATCACTAAAGATAAAATGTACCTAAGTGTGTTAAGTAAATTTTGCCACTGGAATGAGGTCAAAATATGGTGTAGAACTCAAGTTATGGTCATTTGAAGTCAGTAAGGTCAAAGCTGTTTAACAGCAACAGTGTTGGTTTTTAAAATGACCAGAAGTCGCTCTTGAGGGATATTTAACATGTTGGTCACTAAAGATAAAAGGATAGGTATATGTGTCATGTAAATTTGGCCACTGGAATCATGTTAAAAGAGTAAGTAGAACTTGAGATATGCTTGTTTGAAGTCTGCTAGGTCAAATATGAAAACAATGATTTTGATACGAAAGTAACTTTTGGCCATTGAAAATGATATAAGAGATACATGTTATGTGAACCAACCCAAGATTAATATAAGAGTGTAAATGATGGGTTGGGTGTTGAAATGCTAGTGATTATGGCTAGACGGCCTAGTATGTGATTGATGATCCTATATGCGTTGTGATTTGTTGCTAGGTTGAAGCATACATATTTTGTGTTCTTGCGGTCGTCTTGAATTATGATTTTGGTTGTCGCGAAGGAGGTGAGTATTCTTGCATACCTTTATGTATACGTTGGGTCAATTGACCACATTATGTTGAAGTTTGTTTATCCATGTGTGGTAATTGATTTGGCGTTAAAGCCCGTGCGGGCATTGTGATTATGGGCCTAAGAACCCTGAGGCCTAAGAACCTCTTGATGTGATTTAGGGGCCTAAGAACCCCTTGTGTATGAGGCCTAAGAACCTCTTGTGAATGGGGCCTAAGAACCCTTGTGTATGAGGCCTAAGAACCTCTTGTGAATGGGGCCTAAGAACCCCGAGATTATTGATATCGATTGTGTTGATATAGCTTATATGGATCCATGTATAGCGTTAAAGTGCAAAGGTGAGCATGTAGGTATGGCACGACGGTGTCATGGGTTACATGTAATAGTCCTTTGTGCGTTGCCCTCCTTCGTATGTATAAACGTATGCAAGATTATTCACTAAGCTTTGCTTACTTTTTTAGTTGTTACCCTTTTTTTATAGGTTGTCCCGGATGCGGAAGAAAGTTAAGTAATGTAAAGATTGAAGTTAAAGATGCTTTTTGGATATTGATTGCTTTAGCTAAATGCGGATAATGGAATTGGTAATAGGACCCATAGCGACCCCTTTGAACTATCGGCTCTTTGTACTCTTGTTATGTCCTTTTGGAAAATTATTATGATGTCTAGTGTTAGACTCAAGTTTTGGGTATTTTTAAATGGGTCGTTTTGTAGTTGTAATGTATTGACTTTGTTCAAATGTGTTTTGGAGAAACTCATAATCCGTAACAGGTTTGGATGATGATTTTACGAATGGGTCATGCCGAAATTTCCAATTTTGAATGTCGTCTTTTGTAATGTGTCAACTTGGGTAAAATGACCCGTTTCGTTGTAAATGCTACACTTGATCAAATAAAAGCTTTCGGAATTTTAAATCACGTGTCTTTAACTCATTTTAAAGTTTGGTAAAGGGATTTAAGGTTTGAATATGACTGGTAAAAGATTGTGCAAGATTGAAGTTTGGATTATGATTTTCAAAAGTTTTAGACCTGCAGGAAAACTGCAGGCTGAGATCAGAAATATCCCACTGCGGCGCAGTGGGAGTGTTTCCACCTCCACTGCGGCGCAGTGGGGGCTTATAAAAAAAAAAAAATTTCTCTTATTTTCCTAAAATGAGTTCGGGTTCTTTCAAGTGGTATCAGAGACGTGGTTTAAGGGATTTAGGTATTTTATTATTACACGGATACCTAGACTTAAACCATAGACGTGACTTGGCCTTATGTGTATAGTTCGGTTTCTAGTGACATACGGAAGTATTTAGCGAAGTTCACTTGAGGTGTTATAATAAGTAATTATAATAATGACTGCAGCGTTATTATGATCACATACTATAATAGCTCAAGTTAAGTCCGTTAAATATGGAAGTATGTTAGTGTGAAGCCATAGGTTGGAGACCTTATTTGGCAATGTGAATTGTTTTATGATTTTACTCGTTGATATCTAAGTATGATAGAATATGAGCTTTGCATGCTAACTGGTTTATTGAATGGTAAGAATTGAAAATTTGAGATTGGTTTATGAGTTAATATATTGCTTGATGATAGTAAAGAAGAAGTATGATAAATACATAGTAAACGTGAAATGCATGCTAATGTGTATTTGCTTGTTTGTATGCGAATGCGATAGAGCAAAAGTTTTACTTGAATAATCGGCAATGAGGCCATAAAAGTGGAATTTGATTTATAAGTTTAAAAGATGGTTGTCACTTATAAGGAGAAAGTATGTTGAATAGTTGATGAATGTTGAATGTATGCGAATGAAGTGTGACATTATTTTGTGTAAGACCATTGGGTAGTGAGACCCATGGCATCGTTATTATTTTGTGTAAGACCATTGGGTAGTGAGACCCATGGCATCGTTATTATTTGGTGTAAGACCATTGGGTAGTGAGACCCATGGCATCGTTATTATTTTGTGTAAGACCATTGGGTAGTAAGACCCATGGCATCAT
>CM067169.1:7791038-7824070 GCA_034093135.1 Erigeron breviscapus | reverse complement strand
CGTGCTTGGAGGTGCAGATCCAGGGGCTGCAGATGGTCCTGGAGTTGAAAATAGATTCCTTGGAGTGAATGATGGTCCATTCTCTGAAATCCTGGACTCCAAGATCTTAAACTGACTGAGGTGTAAAATCGAGTTTAAAAATTAAAACAAGAAATACCCTAAAACTGACTACTACACGCTCTCGGGCAGTGGAACCGTTCGTGATATAGTATAGCTAAAAGGTAAGTCCAGGATCGAACACAGGGACTAAAACTAAGTAATTGTTGACATTAAGTAATTCAAGTAAAGGGGGTTTTGTGACCGAATTGTCACTTGCAAAAGTTAGTAAATAATTAGTAATCCCAAAGGATTAATCGAAAAGAGAATTTTTTAAACAATAGTTTAAAAGGCATCCATCTTGATTTCGCTCGACAACATGTTAAGATTGCACATAAATGAAGTTCAAATCCAAATTAGTTGATTAAATAACCGAGACTCAAACAAAGCACCAACCCCGTACCCGTCAAGTTAATGACATCATTTGACTCTCTTTGCTTAAACTAGTTTCGTTACAAAGACCGGTACCCCAAGACATCTTTTATAACTTCCCTAATCAAACAATTGGTTTGGTTATTGAAATAACAATTATACCTATCGATTGTACCCAACCGTTAACACATTCCTTCCTATTATCATGAACGATTATCTACCGTACCCATCATAGACCCAATCGTTTGTACCCAAACAATCAAAATGAAATACAATAAATTAATTAAAGACACACATAAATCACCAATCAATTAAATGAAATCAACATTGAATTAATAAAATTGTGCAATCCTTACATATTGTCTCACTCCATCAAGATGGATGATAAAGTGATTAGCCACTCATATTAAAAGAAGAATAACAATTAAAATAAGAAGACTTCATTGTTACCTAATGATAATAATCGAAAGCTACGAATGAAAATGATCAAATCGTGTTTGAAAACCTAGAATGATTAAGATCTGAAAATATCTCCAAACTAGGGTTCTTCACACGGCTGCTAAAAGAGAAGAGGTTTTTGCATAATTTTCAAGCTATTTATACGAACCCCCAAAGGCTGCCAGAAACGCGCCCAGTTGCGGCGCAGCTTGCATTGCGGCGCAACTATGTTTGACTTCGGGCTTTGACTTTGACTTTCGTTGACCTAGACTGGCTTGAACTTGAACCCATTGCGGCGCAACTGAAGGACATTGCGGCGCAACTTATTCCTCTGGTTCTGGGTTGCGGCGCAATGAAGAGTTGCGGCGCAACTCGCCTTTGACTTGCGTTGACTTTCTGACTTATGTTGACTCGTGGTTGGCCAGGAAGGAAGGGCGTTGCGGCGCAACTGGATGAGTTGCGGTGCAACTTAACTCTCTGGAATTGGGTTGCATCGCAATTGTCTTTTGCCAGCTTTGACTTTGGTTGACTTTCTGCAATCTTCATCCAAATGCTTCCGAAATCCTCCGTTAGCACTCAATTCACCTCAACAATGTCGTTTTCTCCAGATTTGCGCTTAAATACCTGTCAGTAACCTGAAACACTAAAAATACCATAAACGCACCAATTGTATACAAAAACGACTCATAAACCATGCAAAATCAACTAAATACGTTGTGGGAAATGGGTATAAAATACGACATATCAATCCCCCCACACTTAAGCTTTGCTTGTCCTCAAGCAATTCCAAACTTCAAAACTCAATTTACCTTGGTACATATGGAAATAACATTACCGTAATAAAAAGAAGCTAAACCATCATTGAAAATGAAACGAGATGGTTAGGCAGTTTTAATCTTAAATGAAAACTGGAATGTTTGACAATACTTGACTGATATACAAGCCTTAATAAAACGACTAAGCACAAAAGAAACGAATCAGTGATATCTCATCTATCCTACTCCAACTAACTTACACTTGGGGTTGAATATTTGAATTATCACTCAATGCCTAGTCGTGATGCATAATCTTTTAACCATAGGCTTGTACTAGGTTCGTTCCTTCACCATCATGATGCAAGCACCACAACGTCTATCATAAGAGGACTTTAAGGGTTTGAATGAACTTTAAGGCTAAACAAGGTATTTAAAAGGGTATGGAAATTTGGGAAACAAAGGGTGTTAAAAACAAAATAACACAACATTTAACAAAGGTTTCACATAATAGTCTAATCCATTAAATCCCATGTCACTAGTTGCCAACGGTCCAAAACCGAGAAGTTGTCCAGACAATACCCCCAATAGACGATTAAAAACCGACACCATTGTGGTGTATGACAATAAACAACTCAATCAACCAAATTAACCATGTTGGCTTAAACAAATGCGCCAACCCACAAATAACAACTTAAGATTATAACATTAAGATCCTTTCGTTGGTGTAATTGATGCACCAACTTACAAAAATGATTTGACCAAAACTGAGAAATACCAACTGACAGCCCAAGCTCTTTTTTTTTCTTTTTTTTTTTCTTTTTCTGTTTTTCAATTCTTTTATTCTTTTTTTTTGTGAGCTACTTTTACTCTGACTAATTGGTATTCTCTTACATAACATTTGAAACAGTGACAAATCATATACTCATATGCTGAAATGAACGATTCAGACTTTATCCAAACAAACATGACGAAATCAATCTATTCTCAGTAACCGAGAATATCCCAACCCGACATAAAGGACAACCCCAAACCATCCACTAGCATAGGCAACCAATGACCCACCAGGACTTCGACTATCGGTATGGCTAGGAAAAGGTGCATATATAAAGGTGGATTTAATAACAAAGAACAGGCTAGTGACAACATGTTTTCTATTGTTTCTTGCACTAAAAGTGAGTGCAACAAGGGTTTTAACAGGTGGTTCACTAACCAGTGTAGTTAGCTACTAAGCACATTAACAAAACATGCACATAACAAATTTTTACGAAACAAGGGTGAAAATACAAAGAACAAATGGTTTAATCCTAAGTTTGCCTCTTCTGATAAATAACACGGAACGATCAACCAGGACAAGTTCTAGAATCAATGCAATCACCGGCACACTCATAGCAAATGAAATAATCCGGAAATGGAAAAACCAACCTCAAACTTGCACATCATAGTTCAGAGCTCTAAAAGAGACCCTTACTCCTGGATAAATCCAAAAGCCTACGAGAGGGACAAATTAACAAGGCTAATAATTCCAAAACCGTAACACTATCACAACTAGCAATGAATCAATAATCTCACAATTTGGGTGTTTTGGTGCTTTGAGCGTGCTAGTCATATTATTAATCCAGAAGGGATTGCCTAATTAATCAGTCAAAACACATTCCAATATTAAAATTTTGTACCCAAGGTGTAGTCAAATTGCTTATTAATTAGGTGACAAAAGCAATTAACTACAAGGACAAGCATGCAAAAGTTTAAAATTCCTCTAAAAATACCCGACTTTTTCCTATTTACCACCCCCCACACTTGAGTTGGACAATGCCCTCAATGTCCAATGAACTAAGGCAAACCAAGGGAAATAGGGGAAAGTAAACAAAAACAAAATCAAGAACAAGAAAACTTGCCGGGTATGATGTATGTTCCATGCCTGAATATGATGCCAACAAAATATGTCGCTGAACTTACTGCCAGCATATTCACATGACATTCAACTTGCTATCAACATGAACACACCATTAACGAGCAACATAATCAAATAAATCATGCAATCAACCTATCCCTAATTAACGGAAATGGAAAAGTAAAATACGATGTTCAAGCACCCTTAAGGGTGATTACAGACCAAACAAATGCAAATAAAAAGTACGGAAATAAGATTGTTCAAACAAATACAATTACAAGCCATCATCACCAACCGACGGCAGCAGCATCATCTCATCAACAATCACTGAGGAGGGTAGGGGTAGCCAGGCATAGGTGAACCAAAAATCGATCCAACCAACTGCTCAGCAAGCGAAGGTTCTGTCGAACCCGATCCTCCAGCATCCGCACCAGCCTGTGTACCTGCAAAAGATCCAAAGCTAACCGGGTTATCGGGCCCCGTCCCTCCAAGATTATGGGAAGGAGGCACCTCGTACTGACGCTCTGGTGGATAGAAGAATCCACCTCCGGCTCTGTGCTCAGGAATGAAGATGCTAGGAGGGCTGTAGTCTGGAATCGGCTGAGGTGGATGGTACTGCTCACCCCTAAACTGGGTCTCCCACATGGGCTGATATCTATCCTGATCATGCATCAAATGACCCATACCTGAGCCCAACCACCTAAAATCACTGTCCACCCGCGACTCAAACTGCTCATGGGACCGCTGAAAGTTCTGCTGAGACTCCCACATGTTATTCATCAAAGTCCCCAAAGAAGTAAAATCCCATGGACCTGAATGGGCGGCAGCAGAAGAAGATGGTCCCTCAGAAGGTGTAGTGGTGGCACGACGCTTAGTACGTCGTGCGGGCTCTAGCGGCTGCTCTGGTGCATCCGCCATCTCAGCATCATCATCATCTGAATCCTCCTCATCATCATCAGAATCACCACCCCCAAAATCAATCAACTCCAGAATAGCATGCTTATGGGCTAAAGGCTTAATCAATTTCCACCTCTTCAAATCATTCCAAGTAAAGGGCTTCATAGGTTTGCAGTTTAAAGCACCTGCATTATCAACACCTTCAAAATACCTCACCATTTTTGAAATGAAATGACCGCAGACTAAACCTCTATCCCGAACTCCTTTCGTCCCCATATGCTTCGCCAACACATAGGGGGCACATGCCTTCCTACTCACATCTCCCTCATCGAACAACCTCAACAACCACAAATCCTTCATATAAAGCTTATCCGGGTGATTGGTCCTATGGACAAAAGAATGGACCAACATCTTGTGGAACAATCGCAGAATAGGCGATTGGAGTGTATTTGCCCCACAAGCCGCTTTCCAAGCGCGACCCCCAGAAACCCGGTTATAGTAATCCCTGAAATCACCTGCCTCCCTAGTAAAACCGGAAGTATTCCTAACAGAAATGTCTAAAAGACGCTCAAATGCAGGATCATCCAAGGTCTCTTGGTTGTACATCCCCGTGCACAACCCAAACTCAGCAATGGTGAGGGTTCTATTGACACCCCCACAACGAAAAAATATAACCGGCTCAGCAAAAACATCCTTAACCTTCTCAATATTCTCAACCGAAATAGTTGAGTAGACCTCTAAACACCATTCCTTGCAAACCACTTCCCGATTCCTAAATATGTCAAACCAAAGACTAAATTCCTTAGCGACTGGATTGCCATCCATATCATTAGAACTACCCATCAGCTGCATATACCTACTAATGCCCGCACGCGCATTCAACGAATCCAACATACTCTGTTCCATATACCGAGGTTCAACTATGTCCTTCTGATAGATAGTTGCTAACCTGTTGGTGTATTCAATCTTTTTCTCTGGAGTAGCTCTCGGAAATCGTAACCATGGGTGAGTGGGAATGCCCATAACAATCGCTTCTGGAGTCAGACCACTCTCGCTTGGGGCAGCAGTCGACGAGGCTCTTCCTTTACCTCATCCTGCCCGGCTAGATGAAGCGGGTTCCTACATATAAAAGAAACAATTAAACATTGAAAACCCGACATATAAGCATGTATATATAAGCAAAACCCACATAGGTCTGGAAAAGGGACAGTTGCGGCGCAACTGGATGAGTTGCGGCGCAACTTATGTGTCTGTTTTGCAGTTGCGGCGCAACGCCTGTGATTCTGGACTGAGTTCGAGCAGCAGCAGATGAACACAAAATTCCCACAAACAAAATATCAACTTAATTCTTAAGGGTTAAACTTTCAATTTACATATAAATCCGAATTAACCCTAATTAATTTAATCACCCAACTCATGAACAAAACATCAATCTTTGTAACAAATTATCCCAACCCACATTGTTCTTTAAACCAAATAATCTCAAATTCGACCTCTAACAAGTAATGAAACAAGAACAAATGGCAAGAATTAGATACAAACAAATAATGAAATTGGAGGGTGGATAAAACTAACCTTTCCAGATCGAGTCATGGTGAATGATAATGAAGATTTAATAGAAAAGTAGAAGAAAATGGAGTAGGAAGTGGATTTGGATCGGATAGGCTTGAGAGAATAAGGAAATCAATTATTGAGATAATAAGTGTAGTGTGAAAAGACTTTGACCCGATCCCCTTTTGTTACCTCTTGACCCGGTTTGACCTGGGTTGCGGCGCAACCCACCTAGTTGCGGCGCAATCCCTTATTTGTGAACTCAAATAATTTTTATTTTATTTTTTTTTGATTTTCGATTTTTCTGAACATGACACGTGGCAAGACACGTTGCGGCGCAACAAACATACTGCGGCGCAACCAAATTACAGAAGGATAAACTGCGGCGCAACAAGCTTCGTTGCGGCGCAATTAGATCAGCACATTGCGGCGCAACCTAGTGTTGCGGCGCAACTCACCCCCCCACACTTACCTTTTGTTTCTTCCTAGAAACGACTTACCGGAAGGCACGAGAGCGGCTCCTACCTGCAATTCTTATTAAAACACATTACCAATGACAATTAAACAATAATGAAAACAAGAAACACGGGTTGCCTCCCGCGAAGCGCTTAATTTATTTACGAGTCTTTAGCTCGACTCACAGTCCTTTCTTCATCAATTCCTTTCGAAAAATGGAAGCTCGTCAACGACGACTCCCACATTTTCCTCTTCTTCATGATAGAGCTTCAACCTGTGACCATTAACAATAAAAGTAGTTCCATCCGATTTAAACAATTCAACATAACCAGACGGATAAACATGTTTGATCACAAAAGGGCCGGTCCACCTAGAAGTCAACTTAGGTTGCTTGAACTTATACTTTGAAAGGAATAACAAGACATTATCACCGGCTTTCAAGTCCTTCTCTCTAATCCTACGATCATGCCAAACCTTAGTTCTCTCTTTATAGAGCATGGAATTCTCATAAGCATTCAATCTCAACTCATCTAACTCATGCAATTGCAACATTCTCAATTCACTACTTTCAACTAAGTCCATATTGCAATTCCTAAGAGCCCAATAAGCTTTATGCTCTATTTCTAAAGGCAAATGACATGTTTTTCCATAAAGCAACCTATAAGGTGTAGTCCCAATTGGAGTCTTAAATGCGGTTCTAAAAGCCCATAATGCATCATCCAATTTCTTAGACCAACTTTTAGGATTATCACCTATGGTTTTCTCTAAGATTCGTTTTAAAGCCCTATTAGTATTCTCTACTTGGCCACTTGTTTGCGGGTGATAAGAAGTAGAGAAACGATGATGAACACCATACCTCTTCAACACCTTAGCAAGTTGGTGATTCGCGAAATGAGTTCCACGATCACTGATTAAGGCTTTAGGACAACCAAAATGACAAAACAATTGCTTTAAGAAATCAATTACAACCCTTGCATCATTAGTTGGCAAGGCCTTAGCCTCGGCCCATTTCGACACATAATCAACCGCCACTAAAATGTAAAGACACTTATTTGAAGGCGGAAAAGGGTCCCATAAAATCAATTCCCCAAACGTCAAATACCTCACAAACCTGAATGAAGTTTTGTGGCATCTCATCCTTCTTTGAAATGTTCCCTTGACGTTGACAAATTTCACACGTCTCCACTAAAGGTTTGAGCTTCCTTGAAGATTGAAGGCCAATAAAATCCTGCATCAAATACCTTCTTACCGGTTACAGATGGTCCATAATGACCACCGGTTTGTCCATAGTGGCATGCATCCAAAATCTTCCGGGTTTCTGCACCGGTCACACATCTCCTAATCAAGCCATCTGCACACATGCGAAACAAATATGGTTCTTCCCAGAAATAATGCTTAATCTCAGAAAAGAATTTCTTTTTCTGTTGATAAGTCATTTCTTTGGGAAGAACACCTGCACATAAATAATTAGCAATGTCTGCAAACCATGGATCTTCTTCCACATCCACCTGCATTAGAAACTCATCAGGAAACGCATCATTAATATCATGCTCCTTTAACTCCTCAAGGTGAGGGTTTTCGAGCCTACTTAAGTGGTCGGCTGCCACATTTTCAGCCCCACTCTTATCTTTGATCTCAATATCAAATTCCTGTAAAAGTAAGACCCAACGAATTAAACGAGGCTTAGCATCTTGTTTCGAGAACAAGTACTTCAAAGCCGAGTGGTCGGTGAACACAATAGTCTTATTCAAAACCAAATAGGGTCTAAACTTATCAAAGGCATAAACCACGGCTAATAACTCTTTCTCGGTCACGGTATAGTTCTGTTGAGCGGGTTTAAGGTCTTGCTAGCATAGGAAATAGGGCGGAAATGCTTATCCTCCCTTTGGCCTAGAACGGCCCCCAAAGCATAATCACTAGCATCACACATTAACTCAAACGGTAATGACCAATTAGGTGGAGACATAATGGGTGCATTGGTCAATTTAACTTTAAGTGAGTTTAAATGCATCAAGACATTCTTTATCAAAATTGAATGGAACATCTTTCTCTAACAACTTGGTCATTGGCCGGGTGATTTTTGAAAAATCTTTTATAAATCGACGGTAGAACCCGGCATGACCCAAAAAGCTTCGAATTGATTTGACATTAGTGGGTGGAGGCAATTTAGCTATAACATCAATTTTTGCTTTATCTACCTCTAAACCCGCCTTAGAAACTTTGTGTCCCAAAACAATACCTTCTTTAACCATAAAGTGACACTTTTCCCAAATTAAGACCAAGTGTGCCCTTTCACACCTTTCAAGCATTCTATCAAGACTTTCAAGACAATTTTCAAAAGAACTACCAAAAACAGAAAAGTCATCCATAAAAACCTCCATGGATGTTTTGATCATGTCCTGAAATATGGCAATCATACATCTTTGAAAAGTACCTGGGGCATTGCAAAGACCAAATGGCATCCTTCTATAGGCATAAGTGCCAAAAGGGCAAGTAAAAGTGGTCTTCTCTTGGTCCTTGGGGTCAATGGGTATTTGGAAGTACCCGGAGAACCCATCCAAAAAGCAAAAATACTCGTTACCGGCGAGCCGTTCGAGCATTTGATCAATAAAGGGCAAGGGAAAGTGGTCTTTGCAGGTAGCATCATTCAATCTCCGATAATCAATACATACCCTCCACCCCGTGACGGTCCTAGTGGGAACCAATTCATTTTTGTCATTTAAAATTACGGTCATCCCACCCTTCTTCGGTACGCAATGTACCGGACTTACCCATGGACTATCCGAGATGGGGAATATGATTCCCGCATCAAGCAACTTAATAATCTCCTTTTTAACCACATCTTTCATATTTGGATTTAACCTTCGTTGCCTTTGCACAACCGGTTTCACATTATCAACAAAGTTTATGGTATGTTTGCAAAATTCTGGACTTATACCCGGAATATCGGAAATTTTCCATGCAAAGGCCTTTTTATGGGCCTTTAGGACGGTCATAAGTCTAGATTTCTCATCCTCCATTAATGAGGATGAGATGACAACGGGTAAAAGAGATGTACCTTCCAAATATGCATACTCAAGATGGTCCGAAAGTGGCTTGAGTTCCAAGTCGGTAGGAGGGTTCTCTACCGAAGTTAGCACCCGTGTGCTATCACTAGTGGTGATCTCTTCAAAGGTCTCATCTTCCGGTGGAGTTTCATCAACACTTAATGCCATAATCTCTTGCATCATATCTCCAACCAACTCTTGCTCTTCTTCACTACAAGCTAGCAATGCTTCTCCTTCTTCCATATCCAAGAAATCCATGAGCTCTTTCTCCAAAGCATCTTCTTCTTCAATCACATCCAACCTGAAACAAGTTTCATCACAAGAATAGGATGCTTTAGTGCTCTATCAACATTAAAAACAACTCTATCATTACCAACTCCTAAGGAAATTTCCTTGGCCTTAACCCGGATGATAGCATCCGCGGTCATAAGGAATGGTCGGCCAAGAATTAGGGGAACTTTGGCATCCGCCTCCATCTCAAGAATAACAAAATCAACAGGAAATATCATATGCCCCACCTTAATTTGCAAATTTTCCGCTATCCCCATGGGATATTGGAAAGAACGATCCGCAAGCCTAATGCTCATGCGGGTAGGGTTCAACTCTCCTAAAGACAACTTTCTATAAACGAAATAAGGCATCAAATTAATACTGGCCCCAAGATCGGCCAATGCCTCACACAAATAAGCACCAAAAGAACAAGCAATTAGAAAACTCCCTGGATCTTCCAATTTGGGAGGAATCTGATTCTGAATGATTGCTGAACATTCGGCACTCATGACTGCAGTTTTAGCCTCTTCAAGCTTCTTCTTGTCGCTTACAAGTTCCTTGAGGAACTTTGCATAATTAGGCATACCTGCAAGCAAATCAACTAAAGGAACAGTTATATTCACAGATTGAATAAGATCAACAAATTTCTTGAAATGTTCCTTGACTTTTTCTTTCCTCAACCGTTGAGGAAATGGAATCTTTGGTTGATACGGCTTCACCGTCAGTTTCTCAGCGGGTTTGGATGGAACGGCCGGTTTCGGCACGGCTTGGTTCGGTTCCATCTCAATTTCTTCATCAACCGTCTCCTCTTCTTCATTATCCTGCACAAGTGGAGAAGAATCATTAGGTAAAGGGTTTGCAGAGTCATAAGTCTTACCCGTCCTTGTAGTTATGGCATTCACTTGCTCATTTCGAGCATTTGGAGGGGTGTACTTCTGTCCCGATCCTTGACTACTTTGCCCTTGGTTATTGAATTGAGGCTTTGGATTCTGTTGAGTGTTGCTCGGTAGAGTACCGGGCTGCCTATTCGAGTTTCCTAGCCTCTCAATTCTTCCTTCTAAATCCTTAATGGTGGCTTGTTGATTCTTAGCTCCTTGGTCCAACTTATGTCCGAGCCCATCCAAGCGAGTAGTCAAAGCGTCCAAAACAGAAATCACCTTCTTGGACTCTTCTACAACTTGTTCATTAGTTGCCTTTTGGGCACCAATGAACTCCTTCACTATGTCTCGTAGTTCTGGATCCGAGCCTCGTTGATTGGTGAACCTACTAAACCTGTTACCACCAAAACCAGAATTGTTAGCATTAAAAGAAGAAGTAGGGTAAGAACTACCTGATGGCCGGTTTTGATAACCGGTATTTTGGTTGAAATTCCCTTGATTCTGAACATAACTAACATCTTTCACTGGTTTATCCGGGCAATCCTCCGTATAGTGCAAGTCTCCACAATGCTCACATCCGTCGGCCATAACCTTAACATCTCTCTCAAGGCTCTTAAATCTAGTATCTTGACTATCAAATCTCTCATTCATTTGCTTCGAGAGAGCCTTGACTTCGGTAATTAGCTTAGAGTCCTCACTACTCTCCACCTTAGCTACAACGGTTCTACTTGATCTCTTGTCTCGGTCCTCATCCCTTGTAGAATACTCTCTAGCCATATCCTCAAGTATCTTATATCTTTCATTTGGGGAGATGTTGTTTAGACTACCCCCAAATGCATAACCGAGCTCCCTTTTGGTTTTTCTATCCAAACCATCATAGAAAATCTCAAAGCTTTCTTCGGTGCCCATACTATGTCCGGGGCAATTTCTAAGCATCTCCTTGAACCTTTTCCATGCATCAACAACATCTTCACCGGGTTCTTGAGAAAAACCTCTGATTTTGTTCTCTAATTGCCTTTGAGTTCTCACAGAATAAAACTCATCAATAAATCCTTCTCGAAGTTCGGCCCAAGTGGTGAATGAGTTTTCGGGTAACTCCTTAAACCATGAAGATGCATCTCCAACGAGAGTTAAAGGAAATAGTTCCAACTTTACAGCCTCAGCTTGTCCCGTTCCATATTGATACAGTCTACAAATCTTCTCAAACCTCTCAAGATGTGCATATGGGTCATTTCTTCGAATCCCATCAAACTTATCCTCTTCCACACTCTTGAGGTGATTACCTTTCAAAGAGAATCCACTGAAATAGCCGGAGGGCGAATAGCTGTCCGCCGGTATATTTCTTCTTCTCTCCCCGTAAGGACGAGCATTCGGATCTACCGGTTGTTCATCACCCATTCTTCTACCCCTTTGTTGTTGGTTAATATTAAGGTTGGTTCTAGGTATGACAATAGTACTCGGTTCAGGTGTTTGAATTTTCTCTTCTTCTTCTGAATCTGAGTTTTCTCCACTCCCAAATACTTTACCTGCTTCTTTCAACTTATTAACCAACTGATCCTCAAAGTTCTGGGTGGGTGGAATACTGGTTTCGGTTTCTAAATCTATTTTGACTGGTGTGAATGGTTCCTGGCTACTTCTTGACACAAGTCGACGTCTGACTTTCCCGGGATTAGACAATGGGCTAAGCGAAGGTCGGCCAGAAGCTCTTGTGTTCATCAACTAACAAGAACCTGCACACTCACCACAAACAAACCGTCAACCGCACCTGTGGTATAATTGAAATGAAATAAAATACAAACTATCTAATAAAGCAATAACTTTCTCACAAATGAATGTGAAAAAGGATCGAACTACAAATAAACAACTACTTAAAATTAAGTCCCCGGCAGCGGCGCCAAAAACTTGATGTGTAAAATCGAGTTTAAAATTTAAACAAGAAATACCCTAAAACTGACTACTACACACTCTCGGGAAGTGGACCCGTTCGTATATAGTATAGCTAAAAGGTAAGTCCAGGATCGAACACAGGGACTAAAACTAAGTAATTGTTGACATTAAGTAATTCAAGTAAAAGGGGGTTTTGTGACCGAATTGTCACGTTGCAAAAGTTAGTAAATAATTAGTAATCCCAAAGGATTAATCGCAAAGAGAAATTGTTTTAAACAGTAATTTAAAAGGTCATCCATCTTGATTTCGCTCAACACATGTTCAGATTGCACATAAATGAAGTTCAAACCCAAATTAGTTGATTAAATAACCGAGACTCAAACAAAGCACCAACCCCGTACCCGTCAAGTTAATGACATCATTTGACTCTCTTGCTTAAACTAGTTTCGTTACAAAGACCGGTACCCCAAGACATATTTTATAACTTCCCTAATCAAACAATTGGTTTGGTTATTGAGATAACAATTATACCTATCGATTGTACCCAACCGTTAACACATTCCTTCCTATTATCATGAACGATTATCTACCGTACCCGTCATAAACCCAATCGTTTGTACCCAAACAATCAAAATGAAATATATGTAATCAATAACTACCATTAAAGACACACATAAATCACCAATCAATTCAAGATAAATTAAAAGGAAGAAATACGCTAAGATCACGATATAACGTTAAATGAAATCAACATTGAATTATAAATTTGTGCAATCCTTACATATTGTCTCACTTCATCAAGATGGATGATAAAGTGATTAGCCACTCATATTAAAAGAAGAATAACAAATGGAAATAAGAAGAATTCATTGTTACCTAATGATAATAATCGAAAGCTACGAATGAAAATGATCAAATCGTGTTTGAAAACCTAGAAATGATGAAGATCTGAAAAATTTCCAAATTAGGGTTTCACACGGCTGCTAAAAAGAGAAGAGGGTTTTGGCATAATTTTCAAGCTATTTATACGAACCCCCAAAGGCTGCCAGAAACGCGCCCAGTTGCGGCGCAACTTGCATTGCGGCGCAACTATGTTTGACTTCGGGCTTTGACTTTGACTTTCGTTGACCTAGACTGGCTTGAACTTGAACCCATTGCGGCGCAACTTATTCCTCTGGTTCTGGGTTGCGGCGCAATGAAGAGTTGCGGCGCAACTCGCCGTTGACTTGCGTTGACTTTCTGACTTATGTTGACTCGTGGCTGGCCAGGAAGGAAGGGCGTTGCGGCGCAACTGATTGAGTTGCGGCGCAACTTATTCTTCTGGAATTGGGTTGCGGCGCAACTGGTCTTTTTTAGCATTGACTTTGGTTGACTTTCTGCAATCTTCATCCAAATGCTTCCGAAATCCTCCGTTAGCACTCGATTCATCTCAACAATGTCGTTTTCTCCAGATTTGCGCTTAAATACCTGTCAGTAACCTGAAACACTAACAAATACCATAAACGCACCAAATGTATACAAAAACGACTCATAAACCATGCAGAATCAACTAAATACGTTGTGGGAAATGGGTATAAAATACGACATATAACTGAGCCTGATTAAATTCCTGATTTGTCTTAATTGTGTCGTTAATATTCTGCAAAATAGTAAATAGGTTAGGCATGTTATCAGAATCATTATTTTGAGCAGAATCTCTAGATCCAATATTAAATGGGTCTGGATAGCCTTCAGAATTATAAAAGCTCGATCGTCCTGCTTGGCCAGATCCAGTGTTGAATTGAGACGAATTTCCCGCAGGAATGTCTTCAGCAGCATTAAAGTCAGTGCCCTGATCAGCAGGTCCTTTGTCTTTGTTTTGATTCGAGATACAAATTATTTCCTGCAGAATGACCAATCATAGAAGAAGAAATAGCAGGAGCAGTTTGTGAAGAGTTAGTTGGTTGAGTCGACATTTTCGGAATTAATTTCGGAAAATTAGTTTCTTTGATAAAAATTGAAAATTTTAATCGATCGAAAGCACCTTTTGCCCCACGGTGGGCGCCAAATTGTTTTGGTCAAAAATTACCCAAGATAATCAACCTTGAAGACTTAGATCAATTATGTAACCAAACTTTCGTTCGTGAGGTTAAGGGCTTGTAAAATATGTTGAGTTTCAAAGATGCGTGTTAAAGAAAAGATTTGTTAAAGAAAGATGTCGACCAAACAAGGAATTAAAGGACAAAGATAATCGTAAATAAAGAACTTAAATGTGTTGGGATAATGCAAAGAACAGAATGTAATGCTAATAATAATGAAGATCTATTAATTAACAAAAATAAAAGTAAAGATAAGGGAACAAGAACACCGAGATTTGTTATCGAGGAAAAGCCCTTAATCCTTATGGATCGCCGGCATAAAAACCCCGGAGGAAGCAATCGTCCCCGAGAGGAAGCAATCGGCTAAGTCGAGAATAAGGATGAGAGTATAGAGAGTAGTGTGTGAATACAAGTGATCAGAGATATTGCTAGTGAGTAAAGTATATCCTAAATCGATCAGCCTCATTCGTTATTTATAGACCTAGATGCTAACTAACTATGCGAAATAGTAGGGATCTTCCAGGTCTTCAATATTAGAACATTGGAGAGTATCTTGACCAGTCAAGTGAACGTTGAAGTATTTCTCCTCATGCTGAAATCAACTAGAAGTCCGATTATGTTGCGAGACCAAGTCTTCTTTGCGTGTTGATGATTAATCCCATGTGTGAATTCCTTTGTATACCGTTAGAGATATTTTCCATAGCCTTATATCGAATATTCTGGAATCTGCACACTTAACTCATGTGGAAATAATAATAACAAGTATTTCATATCGTTAGCAAGAGATTAATAAGTTATCAGTATATTCATCAATGTCAAGATCCTGATATGTCAAGATCTTAGGCTTTCAAGATATTGGTACTTGAAATTTCACCCATAACACCTGGTGATAGTGACATTGTCCTTTTTGTTCCTCATGTGCTCACCAAAGATGATCGTGCAGCAACAACTAAATGGAGACCTCATAGAATGTTTACAATCAACAACTGGCACTTCTAGAATGTCCTTTCTGATGCTTATCCAGTTGATTGATGAATATACAAAGTTAAAAGCAGCTCTGGTTGCAATACTCCAGGCTGAACATGTACCTTCCAAGCTGACTGCAAGAACCAAGCTGATTTCCACCCATCAGCTTGGCCTTCTATCCTTGTTCTTCATCTTCGATTTAGACCAAGTGCTTGTTCTTCTTTTGATGCAGCTTGAAAGATACCATCTTCTAATGAAGATGTTCAGGCTGACTCAGCTTGGATCAGTCCAAGCTGACTCAGCTCCAGAACCAAAGACTTAAGTATTTCTTGAACTGTTTGTCATCTTCAAATCTTGTAATGCATGAGTAACTTGACTCCAACAATCTCCCCCTATTTGATGATGACAAAACCTTTGCAGCTTCTTCTGATCAGACTGGAAATACTTAAACAGATTGAGAGGGTTATCAAGTTGATAACATTATACATTTGACCCTTCCAATCTTTTCTTTGGGTTCTTTTGATCTTTTTCATCTAACAATATACATACTTACAAGACTGAATGAAAAAGATGTGGTTAACTCTATTAACTTAACAAATTTGTACAATAATGCATAAGATAGAGTATTTACAATTTCTTCTCACATAAAGGACAAAGTTTGAGTTTTTTTTTAATCTAGAAAGCTTTCATAATACTCTTCCTTTATGTGATCTGGAGTAGGCTTATTCAAATCATATCCCCTTCTTGATCCTTCCATCATTAAAGCTTCATGAAATCTGCTACTTCTGTCCCTAACTTGATTGCAGACCAGCTTGAGGGCATATAAGTGTACATTTGGTACCTTGTTCAGCTCAGAAGCTCTTTGTAGCCCAATTTCTTCCTTATGAGTTCTTATGATCAGACCAAGTTCAGGGACTTCAATGAGTTGACCTTCTATTGGATTAGTAATTTCAGAAGGCAGACTGAAATTGAGCTGATCCATCTTCTCACCATATCCAGACTTCTTGATTTTGACATGTAAGTCTCTTCTCTTTAGGAAGTCTTCAATGGTCACCTTTTTTGTCTTTCTTCTTTTGAGACCAGACACAGTCTCATCTTCTTCAGCTTCTGAATTGTCATCTTCAGAAGTGAGTGGTTGTGGCAGTCCAAATGTATCAATATTATGACTCCTCATTTTTGCAAATCTTTTGGACAAGTCACCAACCGCCACTTCATATTGCTTGGCTTGTTCAGAACCAGAAGGTTATGTAGTTCAACACACTCTGCATATCCAAGAGTAAACAGCTCAGACAGCTCCAATACTTCACTTGTAGATGAATCACCTTCTCTTCTCAAGTGGATTCTGGGGTATTTACTTGCCTTGACTTTAGTTAGCTTGACCCCAACAATCTCTTCTTGAATAGCCCTGGTCAGCTTGAACTTCTCTAGTTTTTCTTTTTCAGACTTTGATGGCTTTCTGGAGATGACCATTGGCTTCTTCTTTACTTGAGCTGACTTTTTCTTCTTTGAAGAGTCATCTAAGTGTTCTTCTTCAAGTTCTTGGAGAGCCTTGAGAGATTTCTCTTCTTCTTCCCTTATTCTCTGCCTCTTTTCTTCTTCATTGAGCTGATCCTGGAGTCTGGTGTATCTTTCTTTTTCCTTGTCATCCAGAATCATTCTTCTTGCCATTCTGACATCCTTTGCCTCTTGTCTTCTCTTCCTTTCAGCTTCATTCTTTCTGACAGCCTCTTCTTCAATTTCATGCTGACTTCTTTGTCTTTAAGTACCTTCAGTCTGAATGTTTTGGTCAGCTTGTTCTTCTATTGGCTGTATGGAAGCTGGGCCTGATCCAGATCCTCTCCTCTCTGTAAAGTAAGGCCCAATGGGCAATCTGTCACTGTCATCTAAGGAGGATTCATCTTCAAACTCTATGAGATCTGCATCAGCCTGGGGAGCTAAGAAAACCTTCACATCTGCTCCTTCTTCCTCTTCATCATCAAAATCAACCACAACTACTTCTTTTTCTTGTGTTGAAGCTGGCTCAGTCTGAATTTGAGTTTCAGCTTGAGTTTCAGACTGATCAGCTCCAATATTCATCATGGCAACAACAACTTCAACATCTTCTGCATTCACCTCAGTATCTTTTTCTTCCCTAGCAGCAACATCTTCTTCAACTTCTTTCTCCCCTTCTTCTTCCTTCTCCCCCCTTTTTGTCATCATCAATGGGGGCAGAGGAGTTGGAACTGACTGACTTGATTAGCATTGTGAGATCATTTCTTAAATTGGAGTCAAGCTCAGCCAGTTTAGTAGTGTTGGATGAGCTGGAAGCCTTCAATTCATCAACTGTGGAGCTGAGTGCTGCAACTTTGTTCTTTAGCTCAACTTCCGACTTCTCTACTTGGGAAGGAACATTCACAACTTCTTCAATATGGGTTTGGATGCCTTTGATGTCTTTGAGAACCTTCTTGTTTTGCTTCTTCAGTCTGAGCCTGTTGGCTTTGAATTTGGTTCTCATTGACTTCTTCAGCTTGTTTTGGGATGTAGCAAGTGCAACTAAGTAATTTCTGTTTTCTTCATTTAATTCTGCCATCCTTTGACTCCAACCCTTGATTGTGCCACTCAGCTTGGCACCCATTTTGGCCATTTCTGCCATATTATACATTATTTCTTCTTGATGGGTAGCCAGAATCCACTGAGTGCTCACAATATCCTGAAGCTGATTCTGCAAAGATACTTGTTTACCTTTAATCACATTCATACATTCACCAAGCTGTGTGATGTCAGCCTTGTGGGCATCGTTCATCTCAGTGAGCTTAGCTACCTGATGAGCGTCCATTTTGTGATTATTTCCTATATCATTAGGCCGTGTTTTGATGCTTAAATGAGTTAAGAAATGTGAACTTTTGGTACTTAATTGGATGACATGTTATGATAGGTTCACAAGGCGTGCAAGTGAAGGCAAACATCTCTACTCAACTTAACACGAAGCCACAAGACATTTGGACGAAGACTAGCAAGCGGAACATGAAGAATTTGAGGTCGACGTGGAGCAAATGACCATGTGTTAGTATTTTGGGCATAACTTCTTCATACGGACTCCGTTTCTGACGAGTAAGCTATCCACGGAAAGGCGAGAGAAAGATCTACAACTTTCGTGTTGATGTCAAAGACCAGCGCCGCTCACATGAAGCTCTAGCGCCGCTGGAAGTGATCCTGAAGCTCCCCAGCGCCGCTGGGAGTTCTTGAGCACCTCTGGGACATCATGAGCGCCGCTGGGACTTCCCCAGTGCTGCTGGGAGTGCTTGAGCGCCGCTAGGACTTTCCCAGCGCCGCTGGGAAAGTTGGTTCAGCTAGGGTTTGGTCCGAAAACCTATAAATACCCCCCTAAACCCTAAGAGTCGCAGCTTGCTTCCTCCAGACGACTTTGGGGGCTGTTCTAGGGTATTTTCATCAGATCTAAACCCTCGTAACACCTCCATATCATCCGAAGATCAAGCATCAATTATCAACAACAATTATCATTCAACAAATAATTATTAGGTCAAATTAATTAGGGTTCGTGGTGTTGATTCGAAGGAGCGGCATTAAGGACTGCGTAACTTCGATATCCCTATTATTAGTTTGATCTCTCTTTTACTTTTATTATTGTTATTAGGGTTACAACTGCAAGACTATTTGTTTGACAATTATTATTATGGATTTATTTATATTAATGATTGTTAGGTTTATTTGTCTTGTCATGAGTAGCTAAGTAGTTTTGCATCTATTTGGATAATGTGATCATGCCGTGATAGTTTTCTATATTAGATTGTTGAACCGTTTCTATGCTTGTCGCAGATCCATGGTTATTGAGTCAGACAAATGTTATTGGTTTTCATATACAAACCTGTTTTATTGATTTGTTTGGGTCGAATTAGTACTAAGGCCTTAGAGTCATTTAATATGTTTGTGAAACATTAATCGGTCTATAATTAATGTGGTCTCTTGACTTGTAACCGAGCGGGGGATGGTTAATTAATAATTTGGCTCAACTGAACATGTGTTTTATTAGGTTATTCTAGTTGATCTGGCGAACGGAAACCGGATCCGGGTGACTAGAATAATTAGTGTCAAGTGACTTTTAGAATCCTAGAAGAATCTTGACTTACATAAAAGATAAAGTCATAGTTACAAAACTCAGGTTTTAATGCATAACAGTGAATCTAACGAGAATCTGTTTATAGGGTAGTGTGAGTCTAACGACAGCTCTACTAAGTAGTTTGGTGAATCTAACAAGAATCCGAACGTGAGAAGAGTTGTTCAACAAATCTAAATCGTTTTCTAAATGATCATGGCATGTGAACTGTTCCAAGTAGATGCAATGTTTTAATTATTATTGTTTTGCTAGATTAATCAATTAATGCTTTTCTTATTTTAGTTTTATTTAAATCGTGACAAACCCCCAAATCCTAGAATTACACCTAGCTACCTTCTTAGACATAGTCCCTGCGAACGATCCTGGTCTTACCTATTTACTATACTATGAACGAACGGGTCCACTGCCCGTGAGTGAGTGTAGTAGAGAAGTTAACCTTGTACTTTATAAATTTAAAACTTGTTAGGAATTTAAGTTAAAACTTCTCGCTCATCAAGTTTTTGGCGCCGCTGCCGGGGACTATTGGCTTAGGAATTTAGTTAGGTTAGGGTAATTCGACTTTTTCGTGTTTACGCGGGAAAGTTAGTTTTAGTCTTTTTAGGATTAGTTTATTTTCATTTTAGTTAATCTAGTTTAGGTGTCATTTTTATTTTCATTATTATAAAAACCATAAAAATTTGAAAAATTAAAAAAATCCAAAAATATTTTTCTTTTATTAGTTTAGGTTAGTTTTAGTTTTTGTCTTTTCATTTTCGTCTTTTTATTTTTATCAGTAATTAGTGCTTTTCACGGGTATAGCTAGTGGCTGTTTTGCAGGATTAGCATCACTCATGGAATTTGAAGACTGTGAATCCGATGATGAGTATTTGCCTTACATGGAGGAGATTATGGATTTCAGGCAACAAGAAGGTGAAACATGGGTAGATGCTTGGAAAAGAATGAAGGAGATGCTTAAAGCATTTTGGGAACTTAGACCGACGGAGGATTAGTGGGAACATGAACAGACAATTGAGTACAGTTCTGCAATGTGGTTTTACGTAGGACTGCATGTTCCAAGTAGGAAGGCTGTGGACATTGCTTGTGGCCGTCATTTTCCCCTCAATTCATTAGAAGAGGCCTACGCTTTCTTGGAGGAATATAGTCAAGCGGGGAAGGAAAAATCACAGGAGCGTTGCCTAACCCTCAAGGATTTTCTTGGCTGCACGGTCATATATGATGATGGTCCACATCCCAATGAGGTAGTATCTAATTCTGAGTTTATTCCAAATGCTACTAAATCGGTTTTGCAGGTTGAAAAGAAGCACAAGTTTCTCAGTCACCCCCCGAAAATGGAGATGGCCATGAAGTATCACATCCGGAACCAAGCAAGATTCATCTTGCTGATGTGGAGAACCTTTCCTCAACCATTGATGCAGTCCCGGTCGAAAAGGAGCAAGAGCAAGGCGAAACAAGCAAAATCGAGAATCTGACAACGGTCTGGAGCCTCCAGCGCCGCTGGTCCTTCAGGACAGCATCGCTGGCGACCACTAGCGCCGCTGGGAGCCCCGCCAGCAGCCCGGATTCTCGTGATTTTTCATATTTAGTCATTTTCAAGGTGTCGATGAAGCCCGAATCGCTAGCAAATGCAAAACAAATCAAGATGAGGCTATTTCAAGCACCGAGGAGGGGACAATTTTTCAAGAAGTCGTGGTTGAACAAGAGCATGTAATACCGAAACAAGAGGAGTTGAATCAAAGTGAAGCACCACATCCGGAACCAAACAAGAGGAAGCTTGTTGATGTGGATATCGTTTCGTCAACTGAGGGAGAAGTGCAGGTCATACGGGAGTCAAACGAAGAAGAAACGGAAGAAATCGTTAAATCAGACGCTGATCCGGAAGAGCCAGCGCCGCTGGTGACCACCACCAGCGCCGCTGGGAACCCAGCGCCACTGGTGGCCCTGCAGCCCCAGTTCTCGTGAAGATTCGTTCCTTGCTCTACCATTGAATGCCGAGGATGCCCGACACTCTTACAAATGTGAAATTGATCTATTTGAGGCTGAATCGAGCGAAAGAAAGTGCCTGGATCCTATCAAATTTATGAAAAAAGAGTTTTCTTCTTTTTATGATTTTATAGAATTTACGTAAACAATGCAACGGGTGAAGAATCCTCAACAAACAAAGAGGCCCTTCATGAAGAAGAGGAGAAGAATGTTGAAGAGGTTGAGGTGAAGAACGATCATGAGACACCACATCCGGAACCGCACGAGTCGAATACGAAGAATGGGAGTGACCGTGTTGATGTGGAATTGGAGAAAGAAGGTGAAGTCGTATGGGATGAAGCCGAATGGGAAGACGAGCTTGAGATCATATGGGATGAAGAGTTAGTGACGACCCCGACCATGGAAACCAAGATTGTATCCACCATTAGGAAAGTGCCACCCGACATTGAAGCTCATGAGGAAGAACGGGAAGAAGTCAGTTGGGAGAAGTCCAATGTCCGACTCGAGGATTTCTCACTCTTTAAGTTTAGACCTCTCGACACTTTAAGTGTGGGGGAGTCTATAACCCCAGCGACTCAAGACAAAGTGAATCCTATATTCACTCATTCAGGTAAGTTCTCAAAACCATTCTTTGATTTTACATTTTTACCTGAGAATAATTGGCAGGTCCCGGAGATTGAAGGATTAAAAATCAAGAAGAAGATCGAAGAACAGGAACCTGGACCAGACAGCAACCAGCGCCGCTGGGGAGACCACCAGCGCCGCTGGTGGCACTGGACAACAACCAGCGCCTGGGGAGACCACCAGCGCCGCTCATGGCTACAGATCAGCAACTAATGCCGCTGGGCAGCCCCGTTTCAGACAGATTCGCGTTCTGAGTTTGTTTTGACCCCGGAATGGAAGTCCAATCAGATCCGGATCATTTTTCCACAACAAACGGAGCGTGAAACAGGTAAGCATTGGAACCTAATTTATTTATTATTCATTGTAATGCTTTCCTTTGATTTGTATGCAGGAGTGCCAATGTCGCGGACATCTTTCAAGAAGATCGAGGCACGAAAGAAGGAACCGGATAAACGGGATACGGCTCTCAAAATGGAGGAATGCTAGGAAACTAGTCGAGATGATTTGCAGCCCAAGTCAGGTATCCAGGGAGCTCTTTTACTCTAACTCATTGTTATTTAAGTTTTAGTGGCATTAAGTTAGACAATATTAGGGCTAGCAGTAATTTCATGCATCATGGTTTATTCTTTAAACTAGCCCCAGACCCTTTGGAATGGACGGATATAAGCCTTAACATGAAATACTTGAAGGTTCCGTGTCATAGGGGTGTGCTTGAAATTATATATGTTAGGATGAAAGGTTGGATTTTTAAGATGAGTTTTGTAAAGAAAATGAAAAATTTTTACATCTTAAAAATTAATTTCGTTAAGGTGAAGGAAATGGATTGGGTAATGGTCAAGATTAGATTCACATTCTATTCACCTTATTCGCGTAAACCGCCCGACACTTTAAGTGTGGGGGCGTTTAAGACCCCGCCATGGTAAGTTTGGGGAATGAGTCCGGCTGAAGACTCGGTAAATTTAGCGCTTCTTGGGAGGCAACCCATGTATGTGTTTTATTTTTAATGCATTAGGTTATTTTGTTTAGTAATAATATTACTTCTTGTTCTATTTCGGTTGAACAAGCAGTAATCGTGTTTTTCATTTTTGTTTTGTCTTTTCAATTTTGATATTTTGATTTAGATGTGCAGACGACAGGTTAATCATGAGCTTGGTAGATCATTGCAAGTGGTGAGGAGGAGAACATCAAGGAACAAGGTTACACGAGCTCAAAGAGGTGTAGTGATGGTTTGGAGAAGCATCGATTCAAGATTCAACACTCAAGGCGAAGGAGAAAAGATTGATATGAAGAGTTTGGCGTTGTCTTGGTATTTTGGCCATAACTTTTTCATCCGATGTCCGTTTTCGACGAGTGACCAGGCCACGGAACCGGGAGAGAGAGCTACAACTTTGATTTTGAGCTCCAGGACCCACCAGCGCCGCTGGGACCACTTGAGCGCCGCTCAGCAGCAGTTCTTCCAGCGCCGCTCAGCCCTTTGCCAGCGCCGCTCAGAGTTCCAGTGGCAGTTCGAACTTCATTTTAAACCTTGTAAACACATTCCTAACCCCTCTCAATCACCCAATACTTATCAAGAGCCGCTCAAACCTTTGTTAGCACATCCGGATCACCGAAAACACCAAAAAATCAGAAAAACCCAAAAATCCAATAAAAATAAAAAAAATCAGAAAATACCAAAAAGAAAAGAAGATGGAGAAGCGCCAATGGATCACCATCAAATGGAGACAACTCAAATCTTTGAAGATCAACATCATTCAAGTCGCTCCACAAATGCCATCTTCAACAACATTCATGCAATTTAAGCCTGGGAAGTTTCGTTAATCCTTTATTTTTTGTGTTTTTCCTATTACCCTTTATGTCATGTTTAGTACAACGAGGACGTTGTACAATTTAAGTGTGGGGGGGTGGAATAGGAAAAACCCGTGGTTTAATTGTTTGAATAATCATAAGTTTTCTACTACTTATTTCATGCAAATTTAAAATTTTCTTGTGTCTGAAAACATTTTGAGATATAAGCTTTGCAAGTAGACAAAAGATGACGATAACTAAGCAATATTAGCTTTGGTAGATGAACGGTTAGTTAGGACTTTTAGTTTAACTATAGATTTGTGGCTGTTCATTTTTCCAAATGGATTAGAGCTTAGACTGAAACTGTATGCGATTATGTTTGCCATAGCACACTTAACCGGACTTTAATATGCTTAGCAATTAGAGCTACCTAGTTATTAGTATAGGTGTATTAATTGGACTTAATTATATAAGTGCTTGTGTAGGAACTAGTTTAGACGTATGGTTCGCCTTAATTCTTACACTATTGATTGTGAACTAGTTGCATGCGGAGTAAGTATATGAGTCATCTGGGTCTCTGATAATGTCTATTGCATGAATAATGTAGTAATCTTAAGAAAAGGCAATCAGTAGATTAATTAAAAAGAGTTCAAAGAACTAATAATGAGTAAAATCTATACGCATCAAGTTATGTCGCTTTGCGCGTGGGGAACCACCGACCTGTCACCGATGTCTTGATGTAAGGTATAAACTCTAACCATTAGTTGAGTTATGTCGCTTTGCGCGTGGGGAACCACCGACCTGTCACCGCTGTCTCAACTATTAAAGATGATAATATCGTATAACTGCTTTAGTGTTTAGCTAGTGAGCATGACTGTAGTGTAAGAGTATGTCTAAGTAGTGACTCACAAGTACACAAACGATGAAATATAAATGCCTTACTAGTAGCTAGTAGTTCTGATTGCTATACAAACTTGAATTAAGTGCTTAACTAGTCAGCAGAAGGAAGTAAGATTGAGCTGTAGGACATGTGGAGTTATAAAACGGTTTTAGAGGTATTAACACGAATATAAGGTTAACTTTTAGTTTTGATTGACTGATCATCTTTACCTCTAGCTATAGCTTACTGATTTTGTCTAAAGCTTTCTCAAATCATTTTGCATGACTAATCTTTCAAATGTTTAATAAAGTAGAATAACTTGAACACTTAAGTTTTCCGCTCATCATTGATTTATTTTCTTGGGCTATTTTCTTGAGGACAAGTAAAGACTTAAGTGTGGGGGTATATGATGAGCGTCCATTTTGTGATTATTTCCCATATCGTTAGGCCGTGTTTTGATGCTTAAATGAGTTAAGAAATGTGAACTTTTGGTACTTAATTGGATGACATGTTATGATAGGTTCACAAGGCGTGCAAGTGAAGGCAAACATCTCTACTCAACTTAACACGAAGCCACAAGACATTTGGACAAAGACTAGCAAGCGGAACATGAAGAATTTGAGGTCGACGTGGAGCAAATGACCATGTGTTAGTATTTTGGGCATAACTTCTTCATATGGACTCCGTTTCTGACGAGTAAGCTATCCACGGAAAGGCGAGAGAAAGATCTACAACTTTCATGTTGATGTCGAAGACCAGCGCCGCTCACATAAAGCTCTAGCGCCGCTGGAAGTGATCCTGAAGCTCCCCAGCGCCGCTGGGAGTTCTTGAGCGCCTCTGGGACATCATGAGCGCCGCTGGGACTTCCCCAGCGCCGCTGGGAGTGCTTGAGCGCCGCTAGGACTTTCCCAGCGCCGCTGGGAAAGTCGGTTCAGCTAGGGTTTGGTCCGAAAACCTATAAATACCCCCCTAAACCCTAATAGCCGCAGCTTGCTTCCTCCAGATGACTTTGGGGGCTGTTCTAGGGTATTTTCATCAGATCTAAACCCTCGTAACACCTCCATATCATCCGGAAGATCAAGCATCAATTATCAACAACAATTATCATTCAACAAATAATTATTAGGTCAAATTAATTAGGGTTCGTGGTGTTGATTCGAAGGAGCGGCATTAAGGACTGCGTAACTATTATTAGTTTGATCTCTCTTTTACTTTTATTATTGTTATTAGGGTTACAACTGCAAGACTATTTGTTTGACAATTATTATTATGGATTTATTTATATTAATGATTGTTAGGTTTATTTGTCTTGTCATGAGTAGCTAAGTAGTTTTGCATCTATTTGGATAATGTGATCATGCCGTGATAGTTTTCTATATTAGATTGTTGAACCGTTTCTATGCTTGTCGCAGATCCATGGTTATTGAGTCAGACAAATGTTATTGGTTTTCATATACAAACTTGTTTTATTGATTTGTTTGGGTCGAATTAGTACTGAGGCCTTAGAGTCATTTAATATGTTTGTGAAACATTAATCGGTCTATAATTAATGTGGTCTCTTGACTTGTAACCGAGCGGGGGATGGTTAATTAATAATTTGGCTCAACTGAACATGTGTTTTATTAGGTTATTCTAGTTGATCTGGCGAACGGAAACCGGATCCGGGTGACTAGAATAATTAGTGTCAAGTGACTTTTAGAATCCTAGAAGAATCTTGACTTACATAAAAGATAAAGTCATAGTTACAAAACTCAGGTTTTAATGCATAAAAGTGAATCTAACGAGAATCTGTTTATAGGGTAGTGTGAGTCTAACAACAGCTCTACTAAGTAGTTTGGTGAATCTAACGAGAATCCGAACGTGAGAAGAGTTGTTTAACAAATCTAAATTGTTTTCTAAATGATCATGGCATGTGAACTGTTCCAAGTAGATGCAATGTTTTAATTATTATTGTTTTGCTAGATTAATCAATTAATGCTTTTCTTATTTTAGTTTTATTTAAATCGTGACAAACCCCCAAATCCTAGAATTACACCTAGCTACCTTCTTAGACATAGTCCCTGCGAATGATCCTGGTCTTACCTATTTACTATACTATGAACGAACGGGTCCACTGCCCGTGAGTGAGTGTAGTAGAGAAGTTAACCTTGTACTTTATAAATTTAAAACTTGTTAGGAATTTAAGTTAAAACTTCTCGCTCATCACTACCACATCCTTTAATATGGATCTGGCCGTAATGGGAGGACCATCAGTTGGCTTTGCAGCTTGAACCCTTCCAGAGGGCTCACTGGTGACTCTAATGATCAGTATATTAGGCGAATTTAGAGATTGTAGAGCTGGAGGAGTTGTTGGGCGATTTGCCTCATGAGAGTGAGTCTCAAGAGGTGGAGCAGAAGTAGTCAATCTGGAATCAGCTTGACGAGAATTAACATTAAATTCAAGCTGAACATTGCGTGCTTCATGAAGCTGAAATGATTGATCAGCTTCATCATTGGCAGTCACCATAACATCCCTTGAGGATGGGTGAACTCCAGACTGACCAAGTGACTGATCACCCCTTGTGGTGGTGATGAGTCTTGGACTACCAACATCGTGAGGACCATCGGTAGGTGTCTCACCTGCAAGAGATGGATTAAGGACTTGACAAATCAAATCTATAGAACCAAAAGCAGTCCCTTGTGTTTCCACAAGTGCAGAGACGGCTGCAGTTGGTGTAATGTTAAGGGTAGAATTGGATGGTCCCTCTTCTGTGATGTTTTGTTGCACCACAGCCTCATCGGGACAGAATGTTGAGGCCTGTACTCCACCTTGTGATCTAGGTGAAGCATTGGCAGCCTGTGCAGACCCAGAGTGTAAAAGAGAAGAATCAGCTTGAGTACCTTTTCTTGGAGATCTTCGGTACACATGCTCAAGATTTTGCAACTGTGGAGACTCGACTCTTTATGGACTTGGGTTGAGTCCAGGGGTGTCCCTTTAGTGATTTCACCACTCTGTTTGGAGAGTGATGAAGGCGATATAATCATGGACTCAGTCTGACCTTGGGCGGAGGTCTGTCTTTCAATGCGTACATCCTTTTGGGAGGATGCAGCAGTAACAGTTTTCCCTTTTATCTTACCTGCACCCTTTTTAGAGGATGTAGATGTGCGAATCGGCTTAGCAGCAGGTGAAGCTGAGTCAGCTTGGGAACGTTCCCTTGCAGATTCAGCCTCAAGAGGTAGTCTCCTTTGAGATGAGGAGACTTTAGCAGCTTTTGCAGCATGCTCCCTCTCAACTGATGCTTTCTTTCTCTTCAGAGATCGTTTCTTTTTAGGGATTTGGGAGTTTGGCTCATTTTGCAAAACGGGGGATTTTTGTGAGGGATTGTCTAGGAAGGGATTTTGTGGGTCCACTTCCCTACCCTCAAAAAATGAAGAACGATGAGATGGAGAAGGAGTTTCAGGATATTAGAAGTTGTACCTTGAACACTACCCTGAATGGCTAAGTCTGATTCAGCTCAGGCTGATCAGCTTGCGTCGAAGGGTAGTCAGCCTCAGCTCCCTCTTGAGAATCAGACTGATCCCGAAGGTTTTCCAGCTCTCTGTTCATACAAAAATCCAAATAGTCCTGCATTGCAGGGGTTAATTTCTGGTGGACTTCAATTGGTCCAAAAATATTTGAGGCCAGGGAAGAAATTTTTATAAAGTCCCCTGTTGCCCTTTGGTAATCACCTTTTAAAAACTTTTCAATAATGTAACCCAAGATTCTGCCATAGTAAACATTTTCAGATTTTGCAGAAACCTTGGTTACAAGATCATCAAAAATTAGTTTACCAAAATCAATTAATCTATTGTGGACCATGCAGTAAAAGATTTGCATTTCAAGCTTGTTTGGTGTATCAAAACCACCAACTTTGGTCTGCAATGATCTCACAATAGTTGAGATCAAATATTTGTATATACCAGAAAAATGAGAAATTTTAACAGAACCACCAACCCTCCCTGTGTAAACAATGTCATTTAAAACCGTTTTTGCCACATCCAGGGGTGGGGCTGACTCATAGGCAAGGTCAGACTTGTACTCTAATTCAAAATTTCTTTTAAAGCTATCAAGAGTAGGTACAAGTCGATGAGATGCATTGTCTAAAGTGCCAACAATGCATTGCTTGCCCTTGGTGGTGGTTGTTACCCTGCTTGTGAGCCAAAACTCACAAAGTTGATTATGTTAGGTCCAGATTTACTGGACTCGCTCCAGACTCGACTACTGGAGCCTTACTGAAGATCTGTCCAGAAACGTGTTCTACTGACCTACTCCAGACTTGGAATCTGGAGTCCCTCTGAAGATTGTCCAGAAATAATGGAAGACCAGTGAGCAAATACTTGTATAGGAAATCTGGAGTATTCTCCAGATTAGCTCACTGGACTTCACCCCAGTCCAGATCTACTCTACTGAAGACGTTCTCACTAAAGTCAAAGACTGAAGTCAGAATAAAGAAGACTGACAAATGGCGGAGTCCACTGGAAGTCTTACCAGATCTATACACTGGAGGATTGTCAGTGTTCTAGACCTTACAAGTCTGAACACTGATATCGAGTAATTGACTTTTGCCTTTACACACTTTCCAAAGAACACTCCACTTGTTCTTTACCAAAGTTTATACGTGTGTAAAGGTGGTTGGTTAAAAGAATAAAGTCATATTGATGTGACTTTATCCTTGTACCATTAACCAATGCATTTAATGTTCTTGTCGGTTCATTAAATGCATGCAACCAGTGAATTTTGTTGCCTATAAATACAAAGTCATTTCCTTGAGAAAATACTTTTAAGCATACATTTTGCATTAGAGTGAATTTGTCTAAATACTCTCGATCTTAAACAGGGATACTTTACAACTTTAAGTATCTCGATCCAAAAGAGTTATTTGACAAATATAGATCATTTGTAATTCATAGGTTGTTAGGATACATATTTATTTGTATTATCTTGATTCCGCACAACCTTGTATTTTATTTAACATCATAAATAAAATACACCTTGAAAAATACATTATGTTCCACTTTACTTGTTTATTGCTTTAAGTCGTGTATTACTTTATTTATATACTTGCATTTATATTTAAGTAATACTAGTCCATTCTAGTGATTATTAGACTTGTTGTATTTTACACTTTCAGGGTTAACCATCGTAACTTAAGGGACTCACATTTGGTATCAGAGCAGAAGGC
The DNA here is from genome assembly GCA_034093135.1 of Erigeron breviscapus. Lineage (NCBI taxonomy): Eukaryota > Viridiplantae > Streptophyta > Magnoliopsida > Asterales > Asteraceae > Erigeron > Erigeron breviscapus. The sequence goes on along the minus strand of CM067169.1, from coordinate 7,793,904 downwards.
TAAACATTGCCTAGATCTGCTTCTTTGATGGCCCACCCTGAAAATACACAAGGAAGTTTTAATTTTGGTCCCGATCCTAATGTTAATGTTAATGATCAAAATAATGAACCACCTATTGTTAATAACACTAATCCACCACCTCCTCCTCCTCCTGCTTCTCCACACGTGCATGTGCACTATTCAAATAATCATGTTCCTAAATTCAGTGGGAACAGTGATGAGTTTGGTACGTGAAGGCTAGGATGATATTGCATATCACTGGTATTGAGAGGAACATGATGAAAATCTTAAATAAAGGTCCTTATGTCCCTACATCACCTCTCAATCCCCTTCTTGATCCTTCTGGATCAAGAAGAGGAAGGGAAAAGAGGGAGGAACATTGGTCTGAAGAGGAGAGGAGATTGGTGAATCTAGACACCCTTCTCAAAAACATGATCCTCGGGGCCGTTCCAGAAACCCTAATTCCCACACTAGTTCTTTTTCCTAGTGCTAAAACCATGTGGGATGAACTTTTAAACCAGCATGAAGGAGGAGATGACACCATTGTCACCAGAAAGGTCTCCTTAAACAAGAATGTTATAACACGATTTCTATCACCGAATTCACGTCATCAATGGCGGTTTTGGTGAGTGTGTGTTCTTGGTGTTTGTGTGTGTTTTGAGAGAGAAAGTGTGTGTGTGTAAAAGTTGGCTGATTGGAATTAATTGAGGGTGTAATTATGCCAGGATTGTGTTAAGAGGTTATCAAGGTTATGATCCCTAAGGTATGAGAGGGGTATTTATAGGCTAACTATACAATTATGCTAATTATCACAATTAGCCCTCAACCTTAGTGATCATTTTCTATGACTTAACAACAAGAAAGTCTTCTAATCTAATTACAATTTATCACTAATTTTTGGATTTCTAACATTCTCCCCCTTAGTGATATATTGTAATGAATGAAGTACGTGTTATCTTGTCTTGTAGGAATGAATTTGATGAGCCCGGTGGTGAAGACAATTGGTGTGTTGAAACAAGTCTTCAAAGCTTTCTCTTTTGTCTTTGGAGAACTTGATTCAGTCTTGGTCTTGGACTTCTTGAAGTTAAATCATGTGATGATTCTCAATGTTCTTTTTGAACAGAGAATAATGAGTGCGTGTGTGTCTTGAATCTTCGAGAATTGTTGAATCATGAATCAGAGTTGTCTTTTGAAATGCGGAAGGTATGAATCTTGGTTTTGATTTTCAATCTTCGATTCTTGAGTGAATTTCATCTTCTTGAAATAAAGTTTCATGAATATGTACTCTCCCCCTTGATGTATGCATTGGAGTTTCTTGATAAAATGTTGTTGTATAAATTGAAGATCTTGAATGAAGTGTGTTTGATGAAGACTCTTTTGAAGCTTTACTTCTTTGACTTGAATCTTCTAACCAATCTTTCAACCTTTTTGAAGCTTTGATCTTTGTCACATCAACTTGAACACTTTGGAGAGTAAGCATTTGAATGAAGTTTGGATGAATTTCTTATGAAGTAATCATGCTCCCCCTCAAGTCCATGAGTATAAACATTTTTGGAGCATCTTTGAACTTTTGTAACATCTTGAGTGAAAATCCTTTCATTTTCGGTCTCATTCTTATCTTTGAAGTCAATTCAGATTTCCCTTTTTTTTTTAAGCCAAGATCTCAATCAACTAAGATCTAGTGAAAATCTGAGCTCAATAGACTGAAATATAGTGAAAATCTTTGACATCATGAAGAATTTTCTCCCCCTAAACCTTAAACTTTTGGAACAATCAAACACAAACTTTGATAAGCCTAAAAACCGTTTGAAACAACCAAACACAAACTTTTCTCCTTGTTTTCCTTATCAATCATTCTTATTTCTTCCTCAATCACTCAATCAATCATAATATTTTCTCCCCCTCATAATGACAAAGTTGGGAACCAATGTCATTATGTACACATTGATTGATTAAATGTCAAAAGGAATAACATGATCTAAAGCTTAGAAATCGTGCACATGGAGAAATGTCAACCATCAAAACATCAACCCAAACCATTAGCCAAACCCAAGAAATCCTAGGGGTGACTAAAATGTAAGATCGAAGTTGTTGGTACAAACGTTATATCATGGTGTTGGTGTTGTCTGTGTTTGTGTGATGAGAAATGAAACCGGATAAGAATGATCCGTTAACACAATCAAGAATCGAAAGGATTAATGGTGTAGCCTAAAAATACGATTACTATTTTAGGACTTCCCATTATCATCGAGAATGCACAAAGCTTATCTCTAAATGGTTCGGTCTATGGCTTTTCAACCGATAGATTGCTTTAAAGAATGTAATTCATGGTCAGTGTTACAAAGGCGTTCGATGACCATGTCTTACTATCCTCAAAGACTTTTGGGAAATAACATCCGAGGTCACATAGACTTCTCGTTTACTCAACAAATTCATAAAATGAAAATGTGAGACCTACGTTCAACGTTGGAAAAGATGTTAGCATTGGTAGGATTTCCATTCGATCATCGTGGAATATCAAAATATGATATCACTACAAATGTTTCGGCTATATCACAAAGATAAGCAATAATATCACAAAGATATGACTCGAATGTGTCCCAAAAAAAATGAATGATGATCAAATTAATGACCAATCAAGATAGCTCTAGACACAGCGTGATCAAATGAAGTCGGGGACTGGAGCAGAATGTCGCCCTTTTTTCAATATCAACATCTTCCAAATGAAGAGTCAATAGAAATGTGAAAATCTCCGTGAGAAATGAAACAAGTATTTGTTAAGAAACACTTGAGTGGTTAGGAAAAGATGTGCATTGCTTCACTGGGTCCATGAAGACTTCTTCAATATCGAAATCAACAAAAATTG
>CM067169.1:7747296-7790038 GCA_034093135.1 Erigeron breviscapus | reverse complement strand
ATTAAAACCAATCTTACCTGCTATAAAGTGTGGTAAGAAAGGTCACTTTATGAAGGAATGCAGATCTAGTCAGTTGAACAACCAAACTGGACCCCCTGTCCCTAATTTCAATCGGCCTGATGATAGCTACAAAGCTAAATACAAGAAGCTTAAGGCCCAGATTCCCCTGTCCATGGAAAAGGAAAAGGATCAGTGCTTAATGGCACAAACTGAGGGAAAATGGGAGTACTCTGATGACTCATCAGTTGATGAAGAAGAGGAAAGGGACATGTGTTTCATGGCCTTGGAAGATCAACAGCAGCAGCACGTGGCAAAAGAAGATGTCATCACCGGAAGATGGGTGGACATCATCCTGAAAAAGGTATGTGACTATGATAATCAGGTTGACCCTGAACTGAAACTGGACCTGGCTGAATCATTAAGTGGTGATTTAGCTTATGTGGAAACTGTAAGAGCTGATAGTGAAAGATATCTTGACACTATCTTAATTGAACTAAACAATGTTAAACCACAACTGAATGATTTACAAAGTGTCCAGTTGGCTCTCAAGGAGTTAGTTTTAAAGATTGAGGCTTTAGAACTTGATAATCAAAAACTATTTTCTGATCTTGAAAAAGAACAAAAGATTATCAAGTCATGGGTAAAAGCATCTGGTAAAAACTATGATGTATTTTCAAGAACTATCGATGCCCAGAAGAATGCATGGAAATCTGGAGATGGCAGCTCTCATACCAGATCTTCATGCATTGCCTCCAGCTCTCAAGGTTGAAACACCTTATGATCAACTTGAAGCTGTTGAAACTGAACCCATTGAGACCACCCCCCTTGAGGTTAAACCTGGAGCCAAACAGGCTAAAGCTCCAGTCAAAAAGGCCACTGGTAACAAGCCTTTACCTCAAAAGTCTAAGGTGCCCAAGACCCGACAGACTAAAACTCCAACTGAACCAAGGTCCAAGGTTCAGTTGCCTGATGAAAATAATATTTTGGTTAATCTGGAAAGTCAACTCCAACTTTTGTCTCGACAGGTTCAGAGTTGTACTGCCCGGATTAAAAATCTGGAAGGAGGTTCATTACCTCCAGTTTTCAAACAAAATATTAAACCACTCCCTTCAAAACCTAATTAAAAGAATGTTCCATCTGGAACTAAATCTGGTAAAAATAAGGGGAGTAAGTATCAAGTACCAATCGTTTTTACTCCTGCACCTGGAGCTGGTGAAAGAGCTCCAGATGCAGCCTCCGGTTCAACACCACAACAATCTACTGTGACTTCTGTAGAGAAGTCCAGTGAACCCATCAAGAAAAGATGGGTTCACAAAAATAACTGATGATTTTTGTGGTTGTGCAGGGCGATCGAAAGAAAAATATCTGGTATCTGGACAGCGCTGCTGGCCGGACTATGACCGGATGTAAGCCCCTGCTTGAAGAGTTCATTGTCCAAGATGGACCGACAGTGACGTTTGGTAATGATCAATCTGGAAAGACTGAAGGATATGGTGTGCTCAATAATGGACAAGTCGAATTCAAGAGAGTTGCATTTGTGAATGGTTTGAAATACAACCTAATCAGTGTCAGCCAACTTTGTGATGATGGCTTCAGAGTTTTGTTCGATATTGCACAAGGCACCATATTTAACAAGGATTAGAAAGTGGTGATGGTTGCACCAAGAAAAGGAAATGTGTACATCATGGATATGGAACCAGCTCCAAAAGAGCAATGTTTCTATACCAAGGCTGATGAGGACACCAACTGGCTATGGCACAAAAGATTATCCCATCTAAATTTTAAAAATATTAACAAGTTGTCTCGCAAACAACTGGTTGATGGGATACCTCATATTTCTTTTAATAAAGAAAAGCCATGTCCAGGGTGTGAGATGGGCAAGCAGAAAAGGGCCAGTTTCAAAACTAGGCAAAATTTTAGCATCACTGAACCTCTTCAGATGCTACATATGGATCTCTTTGGTCCAGTGAATGTTCAAACTAGAGCTGGAAAGAAGTACACTCTAGTTGTGGTTGATGAATTCACCAGATATTGCTGGGTGGTATTCCTCAGATCCAAAAGTGATGCACCTGCTGAAATCATCTCTCATCAAAAGAATTGAGCTCAAGTACACTCGAAAAGTTTGTCAGTTGCGAAGTGATAATGGTACTGAATTCCAAAATAAGGTACTTGAAACATTTTGCAATGACACTGACATCTCTCAAAACTTCTCATCAGTTCACTCTCCAGAGCAAAATGGAGTTGTGGAAAGAAAGAATCGCACACTGATAGAAGCAGCCAGAAGTATGCTATCTGAATCTGGTCTTCCCACCAGTTTTTGGGCTGAAGCAGTTGCAACTGCTTGTCACACCCAAAACCGGCCAGTCTACATCAAGAGACATAAGAAGACTGCCTATGAAGTACTCAGGAATCGTAAACCAAATATTGGATACTTTCATGTATTTGGTTGTCCAGTTTATATCTTAACGATTCCAGTCAGCTTGGAAAGTTTGATGCAAAAGCTGATGAAGGGTATTTTTAGGTTATTCAGATATTCGAAAGGCCTTTAGAGTTTATAATTATAGACTCCAAAATGTTCATGAGACAATTCATGTCACATTCGATGAATCAACTGAAGCAATCAACAAGAGACCAAGCCTTGATATTACTCCAGTCGTTCCAATCAATTTTGGTGAAACTGACCAAGTTCATCAGTCAGTTGTTTCACCAAAAGATGTTTCCAGTTACAACAAATTGGAACCAGTTAAGAAGAAGAAAAGCACCAGTGACACATCATTTTATCCCTCCATCAATTTCAACTTACCACAAGAATTGGTGATTGGATCTGATGTACGTGCCACTCCAATATTAGCACCAGTTCAAACTCCAACTTCTCCAGTTCTTCAAGAAATGCCTTTGAATGAAGAATTTCATGATGCAAATCGTGACCTCATTGACTCTGATGAGGATGTAGAAGTAGCTTGGACTGATCCTCCTCCAGAAGCTACTGCAACTGAAGAAGATCGCCAGGTGACTTGCACTGATATTGTTATGCACCAGCCTAGTCATTACACTAGATGGACTCGAGCACATCCAATTGAACAGATTGTGGGAGATCCAAATAGTGGGGTTCAGACTAGAAGAGCCACCAGTGAGCAATGCTTAAACGTCACCTTCTTATCTTTAATTGAACCAAAGAAGATTGACGAGGCTATGGCAAACCCAAGCTGGGTGGAAGCTATGCAAGAAGAGCTCGTCCAGTTTGAAAGGAACAATGTTTGGGAGCTTGTTCCTTGTCCACCAAGGTTAAAGAAAGAACCCATTGGTACCAGATGGGTCTACCGAAACAAAATGGATGAAGATGGCCATGTTGTAAGAAACAAAGCCAGATTAGTTGCCCAGGGTTATTGTCAAGCAGAAGGCGTTGACTTTGATGAAACTTTTGCTCCAGTTGCAAGACTTGAAGCCATCAGAATATTTCTGGCTTATGCGGCCCATCTGCAGTTCAAGGTCTTCCAGATGGATGTCAAAAGTGCGTTCCTAAATGGAACATTGGAAGAAGAAGTTTATGTTAAGCAGACTCCAGGTTTCATCGATGAGAAGCATCCTCATTGGGTTTATAGACTGAACAAAGCATTGTGTGGTCTAAGAAAAGCCCCAAGAGCCTGGTATGATACTTTAACTAAACATCTTCTTAAAAATGGCTTTCAAAGAGGTGCAATAGATAATACCTTATTCATCTTGAAAGAAAGAGGTAATATCTTATTGGTACAAATTTATGTTGATGATATTATATTTGGTTCAACTGATGATGCAATGTGTAAAAAGTTTTCTAAAATCATGTCATCTGAGTATGAGATGAGTTTAATGGGTGAATTAACATTTTTCTTAAGTCTTCAGATTAAGCAAACTGAAAATGGAATTTTCATAAACCAAGGAAAATATGTCAGAGATTTGTTAAGAAAATACAAATATGATTCAATCCAATCAAAAAACACACCTATTGCAGCACCATTAAATTTGGACTCTGACCCAACTGGCAAACCAGTTAACATAACTGACTATCGTGGTATGGTTGGTTCACTTATGTACTTAACTGCCAGTCGACCAGATATAATGTTTGCAACATGTTTATGTGCCAGGTTTCAGGCTAACCCAAAAGAATCACATTTGCACGCTGTAAAGCGTATCTTTAGATACCTGAAAGGGTGTCCTAATCTTGGTCTTTGGTACCCCAAAGGCTCAGGATTAGATCTAATGGGTTATTCAGATTCAGATCATGCAGGTTGTAAGATAGATAGAAAATCAACAACTGGTGGTTGTCATTTCCTTGGAGGAAAACTGGTAAGTTGGACCAGCAAGAAGCAGACTTCAGTCTCTATGTCCACTGCTGAGGCAGAGTACATTTTTGCGGCAAGTTGCTGTGCCCAGATTCTCTGGATCAAGAACCAGTTACTAGATTATGGTCAAAAGTATACAAGGACCCCAATCTTTTGTGACAACACCAGTGCAATTGCTATTTCTCACAACCCAGTGATGCACTAAAAAACAAAGCATATTGACATCAGGTATCATTTCATTCGTGATCATGTTATGAAAGGAGACATTGAAATTCATTTCATCCCCACTGACAAACAGTTAGCTGATGTTTTTACAAAACCTCTCGATGAGAAAACCTTTAAACATCTCATCAGCGAACTGGGAATGTTAAATCCTTAAAACTGGAGCTTTCTTTGTTTTTGAACGCGTCAGTGACACTGATGAAGTTCTCCAGTTGAGGAGGTCCAGATAATCCTTGCTCGCCAGGCTATCGAACGCCTTTGTGATACTATCCTGGCACTAATCGATTTCTGGATCATCATTTTAGGGGGAAAGACTCAAAATAATTTTCTGACTAAAATTCGTTTTTGTTTGAAAATGGCAACTGGAGAACTCTTCAGTTGGAAACTGGCACTGGACTGATCCTCCAGTGACCAGATTCAGTCTTGTCTTATTTTATAACGTTAGAAATACTTGGTCAATGTTTGTGACACGTGATGGTACTCGAGTGTTTTAAACCACTTGGTATCGTGATCTGACGTGTTTGAAGCCATTTTAGTACTTGACAACTGTTTGTATTGGGAAAAGAAAAAGTGAGTGGGCGCGTGGGTAAGATAAGCCGTCGTAGCATTTAATGCTGACATGGTAGCATTTAATGTTGACATGGCAAATTATTATTTTATTTCAAAATTCAAACTTACTTTGTGAAAATATCTACAAAAAGGATTGTGTTTAATAAAATATAATTTTTGGTATTTCATTGGGATCTTGAATCCATTATAAATACCCTTATTTACTCCGAACTCATTTACTTCTTTCTCTTACATTCTTTCATTTACTTCCCAATCATCAAAATTGCTTCATTTCTAAATCTGCTTCACAAATCAAGAACCCTAATTCCCAAATTTCATTTTCATTTTCCTGTGGCACCTAGATCATCCCGTTCAAGAGATGTAAATCTCTTGACTGTTCCATATGCTCCCTCACCAGATGTCAAACCGGCATCTGGTGCTCCTAGTAATGCTTTGGTCATCAAACTCAATCCTAATAATCTGATGGCAAGCTTACAAGGATCTCAAGGGTCCAATACCCTTATTGGTAGAATCCAAAAGTTTTTGAAGGATTCTCCAATAGGACCCTCATTCTCTCTAAACCCACGCAAGTTGTTTCACAACTACTTGTGTGAGTTTTGGTACACTGTCGTTCTTTCTTCCGATTGTTCCTCCATCAGTTTCACATTAAAGGATGGAACAATCCAGTGTACCTTGTCCGCTGACATATTGAGGGATGCCTTACGCCTCAATTACTGGAGAGAGGGTGAATCTCCAGTCGTCTTACCCTCAAATATAAATTTTCGCCAAGTCCTTCTTGAAATGGGACACAAAGAGTGCTTGGAGAATGGTGTATTGAAGACGAAGGGTGCGATGACCATGAAGGGTCTTACACCTTCATGGAGGTATTTTTTCATCCACCTGGTGGAAAGTATGGGTGGGAGTTCTGGTGGTCTTGACCAGATCAACTCCTCACAAGCAGAGATGGCTTACTGCTTGTGGAATGGATTGAGAGTGGACTTTGCAGATATTCTGTTTAGAAGCCTAGTTCAAAAGCTGAAGGGCACCAGGGGTGTGTGTATCCCCTTTTCAAGGTTCCTCTCTCTCTGTTTTAAACATATTCTGGGCAGAGAAGCATATTTAAGTACAGATTCACCGTACACTGCTCCAGATATGTTGAGGAATTTAGACTCTCTGGTATCTGAAGCTGGAGAGGTCGAGATTCCAGAACGAATGCAACTGGCATTCGCTTCAACTGATGCACCTATTGAAGGTGAGTCAGAAAGGCAACTGGGCGGGCCTCAAAATAATGAGGGACCCTCCAGCTCGTCTAATGTTGTGGTTGAGGATAGAGCAACCATAACTGAAGCAACTCCAATCACATCTATCCCTGGTGAAGATACTTTGGTATCTGATCCTCCAACAGATGTACCCATCCAGGAAACTGGGGAAGGTCATCTGGAGACTGACCCTTCTGGTCAGCCCTCAGTTACATTCATGGATCTGGACATGAATGTTAATGACGAGGAAATCCTGATAGAGTCTTCGGATTCTGAAGGAACTGAAACAGACTTGGAGATTTTTGAGGCTTCTGTACAAGCTCAAAACCCTTCATCTCCAGTCTCCCTTCCAGACGCATCAATTTCACTTTCACCATCACAAGAAAATGTGCCTACTGATATATCTTTCCAAACTTATACCGCTCCTTCACCAACTGGGCAATTCTCACTTGCTCGAGAAATGCCACCCCCACCGCCGCCGTTGTTCACACCTGAGCATTCTCAGCATGAACAACACTTTGATTTTCCAGTCCTTTCTTCATCCACCACTCCTATTATATCTTCAACTGCTGGTATGACAACTGGGGAGACTTCTTTAAGTTTACCTCCTCCAGTTGCTCCAGTAGTAACTGCTGCTGGTCTAGTGACACCTTCTCCTTCGTCACTGGACAGTCAAGTTGTCTCTTTACAAGCCGATCTCCAAAACCTTCTTACCAGGGTGGAGGAGATTCAAAAGACACTTGACAAAAACACCAAGTCTTTCTCCAGATACCACAAGGATCACTTGACCAACATTAAAGTGGTTGATCTGGGATTAACAAGTTTTCATCTAATGAAGACTTGGTGTTCAACAAGCTAAATGAGTTGGTCACTGGCTGCAACAATCTGGCTGGTACTTTGAAAGAAGCCTTTGACCTTACTCAGTCCAAGGTTACAACCTTAATCTCCAATCTGCTTGGCAACACTGTAAGAACATCTGAAGTAGATTTGAGGGAGATTGAAAGGCAGGTAAAGGAATTGATTGAAAAACCTGGCCTAAATGTAACTGAACTTGGAGAGCAGTTGATGACTTCAGTTGGTCAGAAGATAGAGGATACGCTGGGTGCTAGAGAAGCACAATTGATTGAAAGGGTGATGTTTGAGATCACCAAGCTGGCCACTCCTCAGGTTGATCTGGCCCCACTCACCAGTGAGATCAACCAGTTGAGAGGCAGCATTGAGAATTTGAACACCCAGGTATCTCTACATGCTCAATCTTTAGATAAACTGACAACTGAAGTAGAGAATTTGAAGAAGAAGGATGATGAAGTGAAGGAAAAGGTTGTCTCTGGTTTGGATGAAGACTCCAAGATCCTAAATGAATTAAAAACTGGTCAAGAACAAGTTACTGCCAATGTTTTGACCCAGTCAAAGGAGACCAACCATTTATGGAGGTCTTTCAGAATGATGTGTGGGATTTTCAAGGAGTGTAAGGACATGCAATCATGGCAGCCTCTTGACTGGTTGCCATCTCACCCCTCTGAATGGGAAGGTATTCGGGCAGGTCTAGATGCTGCCAAGGGGGAAAGAAGTGCAGTCCTTCCACCAGTTGCACCTGGAAGAACTTCATCTGGAAGTCAAGTTGGAAGAGAAATGGTTGTAGCTACCAGTACTGAAGCTGGTGAGCAAGATGTTAGGGGGAATGTGTTGGATAAGGGAAAAGGTTTAGCTGTTGATGCATCTGCCCAGCCGGCCACTGATGTAATGTTAGAAACTGGCAATGCTGATATACTTCCTCCAGTTTCAGATAGTAATAGCAGAAGACTGGCTAGACTTGGCAATGATATTAAAGAAAGAAAGAAGATGAAACAAAGAAACCAAGTTGAAGCCAGGGCACATCTTGCACAGATCAAGTTGCTTGATATGAGTGATGCCAATCTTTTGGGTATCACTAAGGAGGAGTATGTCAGAATTAAGAATGATCCCAGGATAGTTGACCAGTTGAAAGAAATGCTGGATGTTGAACTGGACAGACACTATCCTGAGGATGAAGCTGAATTCGATGCCAGAAGCTTGAACATTTCAGTGGAGAAGGCTAAGGAGAATAGGGCCAGTGGGATTCTTAAACAAATTGCAAATGTTAAGAAGGTTGTGAAGAAGGTTTTGAATCCTACCAAGAAGGATTCCACAACCAAGAAGACCACTGTCAAGAGATGCTGACCTTAGCACATTTGTTGAACCAACTGGCGAGGTATCTAATGAAGACATCAAGTCCGCTGTACTGGCTGCTGGTGCTGGGAGTATAAAAATAACAAATAAATCTGAAGCAAGAAGCTATTACTCCCAGATCATGTCAACCAGAAGACATAGTGGTACTATCAATGGTGTAAATGTGACAATCAAGCCAGGCACCAAAGTTTTTCAAGTTAAAGTTAGTTACACCAGAGGGCCACTGGTTAAAACTGACAATCCTGGTGCTATGCAATATGGGTTCAGTGAATGGGTGGAAATGGTGAAGGTGTTGGATGCAAAGGCACAAAAGAATAGGTTTGAGAAAGCTTGGGTGAACTTCTTAAGGGGCAAAATTCAACATAAAGAAAATCTGGAGCAAAAGCTGAATATTGACCCTGAAGACTCACAACCTATTTCTTTGGTGACCAAGAGAAGAAGAACTGGCGAAGGGCCATCTCATTAATTTCTTTCTTTTCAGTTATCTACTTGTATTTTGTTTTACATTCTGTAACTTGTATAAATTTCATTTCCTTGTATAAATGAAGTTACCAGTTTGTAACCACAAGGTAGATAATAGATTAAAATCTAAAAAACCTAAAAGAAAAACCTAAGGCATTTATTGATCTATAAAAATGCCTTGGAAACTTAGATAGATTTAAATCGAACAAGTCTCTCCAGTTCACACTTGTATAGATACAAGAACTAGAAAAAGACTTGGCAATATTTCTAGACAAATAGGGGAATTTGTTAGGACCAGTTCACCTGGTAAACTGGCCAGTCTCCAGTTGCACCTGGAGACCCAGTGAAACTGTCCAGTGAAACTGGAGACCTAGATGATTTGTCGAGAAATATATTGAAGTCCAGTTGCACCGTACAGTCAACGCAACTGGAGACTTCCTCCAGTTGAGAACTGACCAAGTTGAAGAATCATTCCAGTTGAAGTCGAAGACAACAAATGGAAGATAGAGAATGGCAATGGCAGCGAAGCCCAGTTGACATTCTAGTCAGTTACAAATTGGAGACCATCAGTGGAAAGCTCTTACAAAGCTTTACACTGATTACGAGGAATTGATTTTTATGCTTTATGTACCTTTACCCGGATAATAAGATTTATCTTATTATTTAATTGCAAAAAGGTACATAAAGGTGGTTGAGTAAAGTTGCTTTATCATGCGACTTTACACTGCTTTTTAAGGAATTAAATGTTATTCCTTAAATGATCTCAACCACATTTGTACGGCCAAAGTTAACATTCCAATGTTAACTTTGCCTATAAATACAAGTCATTGCACACCAAGAATATTACTTCTTCGAATACACTTCGATAGAATTCACACTTTGCAAACCTGCAATATTCTTGGTGAACTTGTGCAATATTCTCTCAATCGCTAAAAGGAACATTTCACAACTTTAAGTGTTTCGATTGTCTTCAGAAATTCCGAGTGTAGATCAATTGTATTTCATAGGTTGTTAGGATATTTACATTCTGTAACTTGTATAAATTTCATTTCCTTGTATAAATGAAGTTACCAGTTTGTAACCACAAGGTAGATAATAGATTAAAATCTAAAAAACCTAAAAGAAAAACCTAAGGCATTTATTGATCTATAAAAATGCCTTGGAAACTTAGATAGATTTAAATCGAACAAGTCTCTCCAGTTCACACTTGTATAGATACAAGAACTAGAAAAAGACTTGGCAATATTTCTAGACAAATAGGGGAATTTGTTAGGACCAGTTCACCTGGTAAACTGGCCAGTCTCCAGTTGCACCTGGAGACCCAGTGAAACTGTCCAGTGAAACTGGAGACCTAGATGATTTGTCGAGAAATATATTGAAGTCCAGTTGCACCGTACAGTCAACGCAACTGGAGACTTCCTCCAGTTGAGAACTGACCAAGTTGAAGAATCATTCCAGTTGAAGTCGAAGACAACAAATGGAAGATAGAGAATGGCAATGGCAGCGAAGCCCAGTTGACATTCTAGTCAGTTACAAATTGGAGACCATCAGTGGAAAGCTCTTACAAAGCTTTACACTGATTACGAGGAATTGATTTTTATGCTTTATGTACCTTTACCCGGATAATAAGATTTATCTTATTATTTAATTGCAAAAAGGTACATAAAGGTGGTTGAGTAAAGTTGCTTTATCATGCGACTTTACACTGCTTTTTAAGGAATTAAATGTTATTCCTTAAATGATCTCAACCACATTTGTACGGCCAAAGTTAACATTCCAATGTTAACTTTGCCTATAAATACAAGTCATTGCACACCAAGAATATTACTTCTTCGAATACACTTCGATAGAATTCACACTTTGCAAACCTGCAATATTCTTGGTGAACTTGTGCAATATTCTCTCAATCGCTAAAAGGAACATTTCACAACTTTAAGTGTTTCGATTGTCTTCAGAAATTCCGAGTGTAGATCAATTGTATTTCATAGGTTGTTAGGATATTTACATTCTTGTATTATCTTGGTTCCGCAACAACCTTGTAATTACATATTGTCTCATCAATTTATCTTACAAGTATTTTGTATTATTGCATTGTTTTTTACTTATTATCATTTAAATAAGTAATCTATCTAGAACTTGGTATATACTCACTGCAACTGGTCGTCTCCAGTTCAGTGCATATATTGCAAAGTAACTCCACCATCGACATAGAGGTGTCTTCAGTAGTACCATCTATTGAGTTGGGACTTACAATCTTCTTCATAGAAAATACATTCTCAGAAGATATCAGTGTTGTACTTTGTGGTTCAGTATGACTAACCACATTAGGACTACTGGAGGCATGGTTATAAGCATCTTGTTCTGCAACCACTCTCTGAGCTTGATTTTCTTCAGTGTACCTGAAAGCTCCATATAAAGTTGAGAGAGTGTGTGTGTGTGCAGAGTTTTACCTTGTCGTAAGATCACAAAATTTCTCCAGAAGTATATCCTTGTCCTTCTCAACCCCAAAACCTCTCAACTGGTTTATGATACTCATAAATCTGGTGTAAGTACCAGTGAGAGACTCATTAAGCTGAGCAAAAAATGACTCATACCTCTTGTTTAAGGAGACCTTTCTGGTGACAATGGTGTCATCTCCTCCTTCATGCTGATTTAAAAGTTCATCCCACATGGTTTTAGCACTAGGAAAAAGAACTAGTGTGGGAATAAGGGTTTCTGGAACGGCCCCGAGGATCATGTTTTTGAGAAGGGTGTCTAGATTCACCAATCTCCTCTCCTCTTCTGACCAATGTTCCTCCCTCTTTTCCCTTCCTCTTCTTGATCCAGAAGGATCAAGAAGGGGATTGAGAGGTGATGTAGGGACATAAGGACCTTTATTTAAGATTTTCATCATGTTCCTCTCAATACCAGTGATATGCAATATCATCCTAGCCTTCCACGTACCAAATTCATCGCTATTCCCACTGAATTTAGGAACAGGATTATTTGAATAGTGCACATGCACGTGTGGAGAAGCAGGAGGAGGAGGAGGAGGTGGTGGATTAGTGTTATTAACAATAGGTGGTTCATTATTTTGATCATTAACATTAACATTAGGATCGGGACCAAAATTAAAACTTCCTTGTGTATTTTCAGGGGTGGCCATCAAAGAAGCAGATCTAGGCAATGTTTAGCCTTCTGCTCTGATACCAAATGTGAGGTCCCAAATACGATGGTTAACCCAGAAGTGTAAAATACAACAAGTCTAATAATCACTAGAATGGACTAGTATTATTTAAATATAAATGCAAGTATATAAATAAAGTAATACACGACTTAAAGCAATAAACAAGTAAAGTGGAACATTATGTATTTTCAGGGGTGGCCATCAAAGAAGCAGATCTAGGCAATGTTTAGCCTTCTGCTCTGATACCAAATGTGAGGTCCCAAATACGATGGTTAACCCAGAAGTGTAAAATACAACAAGTCTAATAATCACTAGAATGGACTAGTATTATTTAAATATAAA
Source organism: Erigeron breviscapus (assembly GCA_034093135.1). Lineage (NCBI taxonomy): Eukaryota > Viridiplantae > Streptophyta > Magnoliopsida > Asterales > Asteraceae > Erigeron > Erigeron breviscapus. The sequence continues at coordinate 7,777,511 of CM067169.1, read as the reverse complement.
TGCAAGTATATAAATAAAGTAATACACGACTTAAAGCAATAAACAAGTAAAGTGGAACATTATGTATTTTTCAAGGTGTATTTTATTTATGATGTTAAATAAAATACAAGGTTGTGCGGAATCAAGATAATACAAATAAGTATGTATCCTAACAACCTATGAATTACAAATGATCTATATTTGTCAAATAACTCTTTTGGATCGAGATACTTAAAGTTGTGAAGTATCCCTGTTTAAGATCGAGAGTATTTAGACAAATTCACTCTAATGCTAAATGTATGCTTTAAAGTAATTTTCTCAAAGAAATGACTTTGTATTTATAGGCAACAAAATTCACTTTTGTGCCGTACAAATATGGTTGCATGCATTTAATGAACCGACAAGAACATTAAATGCATTGGTTAATGGTACAAGGATAAAGTCACATCAATATGACTTTATTCTTTTAACCAACCACCTTTACACACGTATAAACTTTGGTAAAGAACAAGTGGAGTGTTCTTTGGAAAGTGTGTAAAGGCAAAATTCAATTCCTCGATATCAGTGTTCAGACTTGTAAGGTCTAGAACACTGACAATCCTCCAGTGTATAGATCTGGTAAGACTTCCAGTGGACTCCGCCATTTGTCAGTCTTCTTTATTCCGACTTCAGTCTTTGACTTTAGTGAGAACGTCTTCAGTAGAGTAGATCTGGACTGGGGTGAAGTCCAGTGAGCTAATCTGGAGAATACTCCAGATTTCCTATACAAGTATTTGCTCACTGGTCTTCCATTATTTCTGGACAAATCTTCAGAGGGACTCCAGATTCCAAGTCTGGAGTAGGTCCAGTAGAACACGTTTCTGGACAGATCTTCAGTAAGGCTCCAGTAGTCGAGTCTGGAGCGAGTCCAGTAAATCTGGACCTAACAATGTCAGATATCATTTCATTAGAGACCATGTCATGAAGGAAGATATTGAACTTCATTTTATTTCAACAGACAATCAGCTTGCAGACTTGTTCACCAAGCCTCTTGATGAAGCAAGGTTTAATACCTTGCTGAGCAAGCTGGGAATGTTAAATATGGAATAATCTATTAAGGAAGACTCAAGCTGATTGACCTTAGTTTTGACCTAAGGATGACCAAGCTAAGTCAGCTCAGCTTAGAGTCAGCTTGGATTTTACTTAGTAAGTTATTTTATATTTTTCATTCCTTGTTGTTGTAAATAAAATATTGTTTTACTCTGTTTGTCTCTCTTTCCTCTGTACAAACCACAACCGTTACTCCCTCCATGGTAAAAAGTAACCGTTGGGTAAGTGTACTTTCTCTCTCCAATCACAAAACGACACACTTTTGGTGGGAAGGCCATATAAAAGCCAACCCGTTTGATCAAATCACTATTCCATTGTATTCTCATCTCTCTAATCTCATTCTCATCTTCTTTTCTCTAAAAATCATCTATACTCTGTTTTCATTATCTCGAATATTATTTGTTTTTAGTTTAATTCTCAATCAGTTCAATCATCAAATGGCTTCTCCTTCTCAAGTTAATTATCCTGAACCAAAACAAGTCGATAAGATCGGTACATATTTGAAGGGAGATAGGGTTCCTGAGATCGAAGGTGCTAAATGGGTATCTACACAGATCAAGGTTAGACCTCCTCAGTTTGCCAATCTCCATCCACCTTCAAACAAGTCCGAATATTCTGATATGGCAAGGTATATCTTTTATCATCCAATGGGTAAGATTCTGCACCTTTCTCCTGGTTTCACTAATTATAATCAGCTTTGTGAGTTTTGGCTCACAAGCAGGGTAACAACCACCACCAAGGGCAAGCAATGCATTGTTGGCACTTTGGACAATGCATCTCATCGACTTGTACCTACTCTTGATAGCTTTAAAAGAAATTTTGAATTAGAGTACAAGTCTGACCTTGCCTATGAGTCAGCCCCACCCCTGGATGTGGCAAAAACGGTTTTAAATGACATTGTTTACACAGGGAGGGTTGGTGGCTCTGTTAAAATTTCTCATTTTTCTGGTATATACAAATATTTGATCTCAACTATTGTGAGATCATTGCAGACCAAAGTTGGTGTTTTTGATACACCAAACAAACTTGAAATGCAAATCTTTTACTGCATGGTCCACAATAGATTAATTGATTTTGGTAAACTAATTTTTGATGATCTTGTAACCAAGGTTTCTGCAAAATCTGAAAATGTTTACTATGGCAGAATCTTGGGTTACATTATTGAAAAGTTTTTAAAAGGTGATTACCAAAGGGCAACAGGGGACTTTATAAAAATTTCTTCCCTGGCCTCAAATATTTTTGGACCAATTGAAGTCCACCAGAAATTAACCCCTGCAATGCAGGACTATTTGGATTTTTGTATGAACAGAGAGCTGGAAAACCTTCGGGATCAGTCTGATTCTCAAGAGGGAGCTGAGGCTGACTACCCTTCGATGCAAGCTGATCAGCCTGGAGCTGAATCAGACTTAGCCATTCAGGGTAGTGTTCAAGGTACAACTTCTAATATTCCCTGAAACTCCTTCTCCATCTCATCGTTCTTCATTTTTTGAGGGTAGGGAAGTGGACCCACAAAATCCCTTCCTAGCCGATCCCTCACAAAAATCCCCTGTTTTGCAAAATGAGCCAAACTCCCAAATCCCTAAAAAGAAAAGATCTCTGAAGAGAAAGAAAGCATCAGTTGAGAGGGAGCATGCTGCAAAAGCTGCTAAAGTCTCCTCATCTCAAAGGAGACTACCTCTTGAGGCTGAATCTGCAAGGGAACGTTCCCAAGCTGACTCAGCTTCACCTGCTGCTAAGCCGATTCGCACATCTGCATCCTCTAAAAAGGGTGCAGGTAAGATAAAAGGGAAAACTGTTACTGCTGCATCCTCCCAAAAGGATGTACGCATTGAAAGACAGACCTCCGCCCAAGGTCAGACTGAGTCCATGATTATATCGCCTTCATCACTCTCCAAACAGAGTGGTGAAATCACTAAAGGGACACCCCTGGACTCAACCCAAGTCCATAAAGAGTCGAGTCGTCCACAGTTGCAAAATCTTGAGCATGTGTACCGAAGATCTCCAAGAAAAGGTACTCAAGCTGATTCTTCTCTTTTACACTCTGGGTCTGCACAGGCTGCCAATGCTTCACCTAGATCACAAGGTGGAGTACAGGCCTCAACATTCTGTCCCGAGGAGGCTGTGGTGCAACAAAACATCACAGAAGAGGGACCATCCAATTCTACCCTTAACATTACACCAACTGCAGCCGTCTCTGCACTTGTGGAAACACAAGGGACTGCTTTTGGTTCTATAGATTTGATTTGTCAAGTCCTTAATCCATCTCTTGCAGGTGAGACACCTACCGATGGTCCTCACGATGTTGGTAGTCCAAGACTCATCACCACCACAAGGGGTGATCAGTCACTTGGTCAGTCTGGAGTTCACCCATCCTCAAGGGATGTTATGGTGACTGCCAATGATGAAGCTGATCAATCATTTCAGCTTCATGAAGCACGCAATGTTCAGCTTGAATTTAATGTTAATTCTCGTCAAGCTGATTCCAGATTGACTACTTCTGCTCCACCTCTTGAGACTCACTCTCATGAGGCAAATCGCCCAACAACTCCTCCAGCTCTACAATCTCTAAATTCGCCTAATATACTGATCATTAGAGTCACCAGTGAGCCCTCTGGAAGGGTTCAAGCTGCAAAGCCAACTGATGGTCCTCCCATTACGGCCAGATCCATATTAAAGGATGTGGTAGTGATGAGCGAGAAGTTTTAACTTAAATTCCTAACAAGTTTTAAATTTATAAAGTACAAGGTTAACTTCTCTACTACACTCACTCACGGGCAGTGGACCCGTTCGTTCATAGTATAGTAAATAGGTAAGACCAGGATCGTTCGCAGGGACTATGTCTAAGAAGGTAGCTAGGTGTAATTCTAGGATTTGGGGGTTTGTCACGATTTAAATAAAACTAAAATAAGAAAAGCATTAATTGATTAATCTAGCAAAACAATAATAATTAAAACATTGCATCTACTTGGAACAGTTCACATGCCATGATCATTTAGAAAACAATTTAGATTTGTTGAACAACTCTTCTCACGTTCGGATTCTCGTTAGATTCACTGTTATGCATTAAAACCTGAGTTTTGTAACTATGACTTTATCTTTTATGTAAGTCAAGATTCTTCTAGGGTTCTAAAAGTCACTTGACACTAATTATTCTAGTCACCCGGATCCGGTTTCCGTTCGCCAGATCAACTAGAATAACCTAATAAAACACATGTTCAGTTGAGCCAAATTATTAATTAACCATCCCCCGCTCGGTTACAAGTCAAGAGACCACATTAATTATAGACCGATTAATGTTTCACAAACATATTAAATGACTCTAAGGCCTCAGTACTAATTCGACCCAAACAAATCAATAAAACATGTTTGTATATGAAAACCAATAACATTTGTCTGACTCAATAACCATGATCTGCGACAAGCATAGAAACGGTTCAACAATCTAATATAGAAAACTATCACGGCATGATCACATTATCCAAATAGATGCAAAACTACTTAGCTACTCATGACAAGACAAATAAACCTAACAATCATTAATATAAATAAATCCATAATAATAATTGTCAAACAAATAGTCTTGCAGTTGTAACCCTAATAACAATAATAAAAGTAAAAGAGAGATCAAACTAATAATAGTTACGCAGTCCTTAATGCCGCTCCTTCGAATCAACACCACGAACCCTAATTAATTTGACCTAATAATTATTTGTTGAATGATAATTGTTGTTGATAATTGATGCTTGATCGTCCGGATGATATGGAGGTGTTACGAGGGTTTAGATCTGATGAAAATACCCTAGAACAGCCCCCAAAGTCTTCTGGAGGAAGCAAGCTGCGGCTATTAGGGTTTAGGGGGGTATTTATAGGTTTTCGGACCAAACCCTAGCTGAACCGACTTTCCCAGCGGCGCTGGGAAAGTCCCAGCGGCGCTCAAGCACTCCCAGCGGCGCTGGGGAAGTCCCAGCGGCGCTCATGATGTCCCAGAGGCGCTCAAGAACTCCCAGCGGTGCTGGGGAGCTTCAGGATCACTTCCAGCGGCGCTAGAGCTTTATGTGAGCGGCGCTGGTCTTCGACATCAACATGAAAGTTGTAGATATTTCTCTCGCCTTTCCGTGGATAGCTTACTCGTCAAAAACTAAGTCCATATGAAGAAGTTATGCCCAAAATACTAACACATGGTCATTTGCTCCACGTCGACCTCAAATTCTTCATGTTCCGCTTGCTAGTCTTTGTCCAAATGTCTTGTGGCTTCGTGTTAAGTTGAGTAGAGATGTTTGCCTTCACTTGCACGCCTTGTGAACCTATCATAACATGTCATCCAATTAAGTACCAAAAGTTCACATTTCTTAACTCATTTAAGCATCAAAACACGGCCTAACGATATGGGAAATAATCACAAAATGGACGCTCATCATATACCCCCACACTTAAGTCTTTACTTGTCCTCAAGCAAATAGTCCAAGAAAATAAATCAATGATGAGCGGAAAACTTAAGTGTTCAAGTTATTCTACTTTATTAAACATTTGAAAGATTAGTCATGCAAAATGATTTGAGAAAGCTTTAGACAAAATCAATAAGCTATAGCTAGAGGTAAAGATGATCAGTCAATCAAAACTAAAAGTTAACCTTATATTCGTGTTAATACCTCTAAAACCGTTTTATAACTCCACATGTCCTACAGCTCAATCTTACTTCCTTCTGCTGACTAGTTAAGCACTTAATTCAAGTTTGTATAGCAATCAGAACTACTAGCTACTAGTAAGGCATTTATATTTCATCGTTTGTGTACTTGTGAGTCACTACTTAGACATACTCTCACACTACAGTCATGCTCACTAGCTAGACACTAAAGCAGTTATACGATATTATCATCTTTAATAGTTGAGACAGCGGTGACAGGTCGGTGGTTCCCCACGCGCAAAGCGACATAACTCAACTAATGGTTAGAGTTTATACCTTACATCAAGACATCGGTGACAGGTCGGTGGTTCCCCACGCGCAAAGCGACATAACTTGATGCGTATAGATTTTACTCATTATTAGTTCTTTGAACTCTTTTTAATTAATCTACTGATTGCCTTTTCTTAAGATTACTACATTATTCATGCAATAGACATTATCAGAGACCCAGATGACTCATACACTTACTCCGCATGCAACTAGTTCACAATCAATAGTGTAAGAATTAAGGCGAACCATACGTCTAAACTAGTTCCTACACAAGCACTTATATAATTAAGTCCAATTAATACACCTATACTAATAACTAGATAGCTCTAATTGCTAAGCATATTAAAGTCCGGTTAAGTGTGCTATGGCAAACATAATCGCATACAGTTTCAGTCTAAGCTCTAATCCATTTGGAAAAATGAACAGCCACAAATCTATAGTTAAACTAAAAGTCCTAACTAACCGTTCATCTACCAAAGCTAATATTGCTTAGTTATCGTCATCTTTTGTCTACTTACAAAGCTTATATCTCAAAATGTTTTCAGACACAAGAAAATTTTAAATTTGCATGAAATAAGTAGTAGAAAACTTATGATTATTCAAACAATTAAACCACGGGTTTTTCCTACTCGAGCCCCCCACACTTAAATTGTACAACGTCCTCGTTGTACTAAACATGACATAAAGGGTAATAGGAAAAACACAAAAAATAAAGGATTAACGAAACTTCCCAGGCTTAAATTGCATGAATGTTGTTGAAGATGGCATTTGTGGAGCGACTTGAATGATGTTGATCTTCAAAGATTTGAGTTGTCTCCATTTGATGGTGATCCATTGGCGCTTCTCCATCTTCTTTTCTTTTTGGTATTTTCTGATTTTTTTTATTTTTATTGGATTTTTGGGTTTTTCTGATTTTTTGGTGTTTTCGGTGATCCGGATGTGCTAACAAAGGTTTGAGCGGCTCTTGATAAGTATTGGGTGATTGAGAGGGGTTAGGAATGTGTTTACAAGGTTTAAAATGAAGTTCGAACTGCCACTGGAACTCTGAGCGGCGCTGGCAAAGGGCTGAGCGGCGCTGGAAGAACTGCTGCTGCTCTGAGCGGCGCTCAAGTGGTCCCAGCGGCGCTGGTGGGTCCTGGAGCTCAAAATCAAAGTTGTAGCTCTCTCTCTCCCGGTTCCGTGGCCTAGTCACTCGTCGAAAACGGACATCGGATGAAAAAGTTATGGCCAAAATACCAAGACAACGCCAAACTCTTCATATCAATCTTTTCTCCTTCGCCTTGAGTGTTGAATCTTGAATCGATGCTTCTCCAAACCATCACTACACCTCTTTGAGCTCGTGTAACCTTGTTCCTTGATGTTCTCCTCCTCACCACTTGCAATGATCTACCAAGCTCATGATTAACCTGTCGCCTGCACATCTAAATCAAAATATCAAAATTGACAAGACAAAACAAAAATGAAAAACACGATTACTGCTTGTTCAACCGAAATAGAACAAGAAGTAATATTATTACTAAACAAAATAACCTAATGCATTAAAAATAAAACACATACATGGGTTGCCTCCCAAGAAGCGCTAAATTTACCGAGTCTTCAGCCGGACTCATTCCCCAAACTTACCATGGCGGGGTCTTAAACGCCCCCACACTTAAAGTGTCGGGCGGTTTACGCGAATAAGGTGAATAGAATGTGAATCTAATCTTGACCATTACCCAATCCATTTCCTTCACCTTAACGAAATTAATTTTTAAGATGTAAAAATTTTTCATTTTCTTTACAAAACTCATCTTAAAAATCCAACCTTTCATCCTAACATATATAATTTCAAGCACACCCCTATGACACGGAACCTTCAAGTATTTCATGTTAAGGCTTATATCCGTCCATTCCAAAGGGTCTGGGGCTAGTTTAAAGAATAAACCATGATGCATGAAATTACTGCTAGCCCTAATATTGTCTAACTTAATGCCACTAAAACTTAAATAACAATGAGTTAGAGTAAAAGAGCTCCCTGGATACCTGACTTGGGCTGCAAATCATCTCGACTAGTTTCCTAGCATTCCTCCATTTTGAGAGCCGTATCCCGTTTATCCGGTTCCTTCTTTCGTGCCTCGATCTTCTTGAAAGATGTCCGCGACATTGGCACTCCTGCATACAAATCAAAGGAAAGCATTACAATGAATAATAAATAAATTAGGTTCCAATGCTTACCTGTTTCACACTCCGTTTGTTGTGGAAAAATGATCCGGATCTGATTGGACTTCCATTTCGGGGTCAAAACAAACTCAGAACGCGAATCTGTCTGAAACGGGGCTGCCCAGCGGCATTAGTTGCTGATCTGTAGCCATGAGCGGCGCTGGTGGTCTCCCCAACGGCGCTGGTTGTTGTCCAGTTGGTGGTCTCCCCAGCGGTGCTGGTTGCTGTCTGGTCCAGGTTCCTGTTCTTCGATCTTCTTCTTGATTTTTAATCCTTCAATCTCGGGACCTGCCAATTATTCTCAGGTAAAAATGTAAAATCAAAGAATGGTTTTGAGAACTTACCTGAATGAGTGAATATAGGATTCACTTTGTCTTGAGTCGCTGGGGTTATAGACACCCCCACACTTAAAGTGTCGGGAGGTCTAAACTTAAAGAGTGAGAAATCCTCGAGACGGACATTGGACTTCTCCCAACTGACTTCTTCCCGTACTTCCTCATGAGCTTCAATGTCGGGTGGCACTTTCCTAATGGTGGATACAATCTTGGTTTCCATGGTCGGGGTCGTCACTAACTCTTCATCCCATATGATCTCAAGCTCGTCTTCCCATTCGGCTTCATCCCATACGACTTCACCTTCTTTCTCCAATTCCACATCAACACGGTCACTCCCATTCTTCGTATTCGACTCGTGCGGTTCCGGATGTGGTGTCTCATGATCGTTCTTCACCTCAACCTCTTCAACATTCTTCTCCTCTTCTTCATGAAGGGCCTCTTTGTTTGTTGAGGATTCTTCACCCGTTGCATTGTTTACGTAAATTCTATAAAATCATAAAAAGAAGAAAACTCTTTTTTCATAAATTTGATAGGATCCAGGCACTTTCTTTCGCTCGATTCAGCCTCAAATAGATCAATTTCACATTTGTAAGAGTGTCGGGCATCCTCGGCATTCAATGGTAGAGCAAGGAACGAATCTTCACGAGAACTGGGGCGGCATGGCCCACCAGCGCTGGGTTCCCAGCGGCGCTGGTGGTGGTCACCAGCGGCGCTGGCTCTTCCGGATCAGCGTCTGATTTAACGATTTCTTCTTCGTTTGACTCCCGTATGACCTGCACTTTTCCATCAGTTGACGAAACGATATCCACATCAACAAGCTTCCTCTTGTTTGGTTCCGGATGTGGTGCTTCACTTTGATTCAACTCCTCTTGTTTCAGGATTACATGCTCTTGTTCCTCCTCGACTCCTTGAAAGATCGTCCCCTCCTCGGTGCTTGAAATAACCTCATCTTGACTTGTTTTGCATTTACTAGCGATTTGGGCTTCATCGACACCTTGAAAATGAACTAAATATGAAAAATCACGAGAATCCGGGCTGCTGGCGGGGCTCCCAGCGGCGCTAGTGGTCGCCAGCGATGCTGTCCTGAAGGACCAGCGGCGCTGGAGGCTCCAGACCGTTGTCAGATTTCTCCCCCCCCCCCCCCCCCCCCCCCCCCCCCCCCCCCCGATTTCTCGATTTTGCTTGTTTCGCCTTGCTCTTGCTCCTTTTCGACCGGGACTGCATCAATGGTTGAGGAAAGGTTCTCCACATCAGCAAGATGAATCTTGCTTGGTTCCGGATGTGATACTTCATGGCCATCTCCATTTTCGGGGGGTGACTGAGAAACTTGTGCTTCTTTTCAACCTGCAAAACCGATTTAGTAGCATTTGGAATAAACTCAGAATTAGATACTACCTCATTGGAATGTGGACCATCATCATATATGACCGTGCAGCCAAGAAAATCCTTGAGGGTTAGGCAACGCTCCTGTGATTTTTCCTTCCCCGCTTGACTATATTCCTCCAAGAAAGCGTAGGCCTCTTCTAATGAATTGAGGGGAAAATGACGGCCACAAGCAATGTCCACAGCCTTCCTACTTGGAACATGCAGTCCTACGTAAAACCACATTGCAGAACTGTACTCAATTGTCTGTTCATGTTCCCAATAATCCTCCGTCGGTCCAAGTTCCCAAAATGCTTTAAGCATCTCCTTCATTCTTTTCCAAGCATCTACCCATGTTTCACCTTCTTGTTGCCTGAAATCCATAATCTCCTCCATGTAAGGCAAATACTCATCATCAGATTCACAGTCTTCAAATTCCATGAGTGATGCTTAATCCTGCAAAACAGACACTAACTATACCCGTGAAAAGCACTAATTACTGATAAAAATAAAAAGACGAAAATGAAAAGACAAAAACTAAAACTAACCTAAACTAATAAAAGAAAAATATTTTTGGATTTTTTAATTTTTCAAATTTTTATGGTTTTTTATAATAATGAAAATAAAAATGACACCTAAACTAGATTAACTAAAATGAAAATAAACTAATCCTAAAAGACTAAAACTAACTTTCTCGTGTAGACACGAAAAAGCTCGAATTACCCTAACCTAACTAAAAAAATAGTCCCCGGAGCGGCGCCAAAAACTTGATGAGCGAAAGTTTAACTTAAATTCCTAACAAGTTTTAAATTTATAATTTACAAGGTTAACTTCTCTACTACACTCACTCACGGGCAGTGGACCCGTTCGTTCATAGTATAGTAAATAGGTAAGACCAGGATCGTTCGCAGGGACTATGTCTAAGAAAGTAGCTAGGTGTAATTCTAGGATTTGGGGGTTTGTCACGATTTAAATAAAACTAAAATAATAAAAGCATTAATTGATTAATCTAGCAAAACAATAATAATTAAAACATTGCATCTACTTGGAACAGTTCACATGCCATGATTATTTAGAAAGCAGTTTAGATATGTTGAACAACTCTTCTCACGTCCGGATTCTCGTTAGATTCACCAAACTACTTAGTAGAGCTTTCGTTAGACTCACACTACCCTATAAATAGATTCTCGTTAGATTCACTGTTATGCATTAAGACCTGAGTTTTGTAACTATGACTTAATCTTTTATGTAAGTCAAGATTCTTCTAGGGTTCTAAAAGTCACTTGACACTAATTACTCTAGTCACCCGGATCCGGTTTCCGTTCGCCAGATCAACTAGAATAACCTAAAAAAACACATGTTCAGTTGAGCCAAATTATTAATTAACCATCCCCCGCTCAGTTATAAGTCAAGAGACCACATTAATTATAGACCGATTAATGTTTCACAAACATATTAAATGACTCTAAGGCCTTAGTACTAATTCGACCCAAACAAATCAATAAAACAGGTTTGTATATGAAAACCAATAACATTTGTCTGACTCAATAACCATGGATCTGCGACAAGCATAGAAACGGTTCAACAATCCAATATAGAAAACTATCACGGCATGATCACATTATCCAAATAGATGCAAAACTACTTAGCTACTCATGACAAGACAAATAAACCTAACAATCATTAATATAAATAAATCCATAAAATAATTGTCAAATAAATAGTCTTGCAAAAGTATGCTAATAACAATAATAAAAGTAAAAGAGAGATCAAACTAATAATAGGGATATCGAAGTTACGCAGTCCTTAATGCCGCTCCTTCGAATCAACACCACGAACCCTAATTAATTTGACCTAATAATTATTTGTTGAATGATAATTGTTGTTGATAATTGATGCTTGATCTTCCGGATGATATGGAGGTGTTACGAGGGTTTAGATCTGATGAAAATACCCTAGAACAACCCCCAAAGTCGTCTGGAGGAACAAGCTGATCAGGGTTTAGGGGGGTATTTATAGGTTTTTCGGACCAAACCCTAGCTGAACCGACTTTCCCAGCGGCGCTGGGAAAGTCCCAGCGGCGCTCAAGCACTCCCAGCGGTGCTGGGGAAGTCCCAGCGGCGCTCATGATGTCCCAGAGGCGCTCAAGAACTCCCAGCGGTGCTGGGGAGCTTCAGGATCACTTCCAGCGGCACTAGAGCTTTATGTGAGCGGCTCTGGTCTTCGACATCAACATGAAAGTTGTATATCTTTCTCTCGCCTTTCCGTGGATAGCTTACTCGTCAGAAACGGAGTCCGTATGAAGAAGTTATGCCCAAAATACTAACACATGGTCATTTGCTTCATGTTGGCCTCAAATTCTTCATGTTCCGCTTGATAGTCTTCGTCCAAATGTCTTGTGGCTTCGTGTTAAGTTGAGTAGAGATGTTTGCCTTCACTTGCACGCCTTGTGAACCTATCATAACATGTCATCCAATTAAGTACCAAAAGTTCACATTTCTTAACTCATTTAAGCATCAAAACACGACCTAATGATATAGGAAATAATCACAAAATGGACGCTCATCAGTCCTTATGCATTGAATTACACACATAATTCACATAGTGGTAATGTATGAATGTGATTTAAAGGTAAACAAGTATATTGGCAGGAATCAGTCAGGATATTGGAGCATCAGGATTTCTGGCTACCCATCAAGAAGAAATAATGTATAATATGGCAGAAATGGCCAAAATGGGTGCCAAGCTGAGTGGCACAATCAAGGGTTGGAGTCAAAGGATGGCAGAATTAAATGAAGAAAACAGAAATTACTTAGTTGCACTTGCTACATCCCAAAACAAGCTGAAGAAGTCAATGAGAACCAAATTCAAAGCCAACAAGATTAAATGAAGCAAAACAAGAAGGTTCTAAAGGATATCAATAGCATCCAAACCCATATTCAAGAAGTTGTGAATGTACCTTCACTAGTAGAGAAGTCTGAAGCTGAGCTGAAGAACAAAGTTGCAGCACTCAGCTCCACAGTTGATGAATTGAAGGCTTCCAGCTCATCCAACACTACTAAACTGGCTGAGCTTGACTCCAATTTAAGAAATGATCTCACAATGCTAATCAAGTCAGTCAGTTCCAACTCCTCTGCCCCCATTGATGATGACAAAAAGGGGAGAAGGAAGAAGAAAGGGAGAAAGTAGTTGAGGAAGATGTTGCTGCTAGGGAAGAAGAAGATACTGAGGTGAATGAAGAAGATGTTGAAGTTGTTGTTGCTATGATGAATATTGGAGCTGATCAGTCTGAACCTCAAGCTAAAACTAAAATTCAGACTGAGCCAACTTCAACACAAGAAGAAAAAGTTGCGGTGGTCGGTTCTGATGATGAAGAGGAAGAATGAGCAGATGTGAAGGTTGTCTTAGCTCTTCAGGCTGATGCAGATCTCATAGAGTTTGAAGATGAATCCTCCTCAAATGATAGTGATAGAGTGCCAATTGGGACTTATTTTACATAGAGGAGAGGATCTGGAAGTAGGCCACCGCTTCCATACAACCAAATAGACGAACAAGTGACCAAAACATTCAGACTGAAGGTACTTAAAGACAAAGAAGTCAGCATGAAATTGAAGAAGAGGCTGTCAGAAATAATGAAGCTGAAAGGAGAAGAAGACAAGAGGCAAAGGATGCCAGAATGGCAAGGAGACTGATTCTGGATGACAAGGAAAAAGAAAGATACACCAGACTCCAGGATCAGCTCAATGAAGAAGAAAAGAGGCAGAGAATAAGGGAAGAAGAAGAGAAATCTCTCAAGGCTCTCCAAGAACTTGAAGAAGAACACTTAGATGACTCTTCAAAGAAGAAAAAGTCAGCTCAAGTAAAGAAGAAGCCAATGGTCATCTCCAGAAAGCCATCAAAGTCTGAAAAAGAAAAACTAGAGAAGTTCAAGCTGACCAGGGCTATTCAAGAAGAGATTGTTGGGGTCAAGCTAACTAAAGTCAAGGCAAGTAAATACCCCAGAATCCACTTGAGAAGAGAAGGTGATTCATCTACAAGTGAAGTATTGGAGCTGTCTGAGTTGTTTACTCTTGGATATGCAGAGTGTGTTGAACTACATAACCTTCTGGTTCTGAACAAGTCAAGCAACTATGAAGTGGCGGTTGGTGACTTGTCCAAAAGATTTGCAAAAATGAGGAGTCATAATATTGATACATTTGGACTGCCACAACCACTCACTTCTGAAGATGACAATTCAGAAGCTGAAGAAGATGAGACTGTGTCTGGTCTCAAAAGAAGAAAGACAAAAAAGGTGACCATTGAAGACTTCCTAAAGAGAAGAGACTTACATGTCAAAATCAAGAAGTCTGGATATGGTGAGAAGATGGATCAGCTCAATTTCAGTCTGCCTTCTGAAATTACTAATCCAATAGAAGGTCAACTCATTGAAGTCCCTGAACTTGGTCTGATCATAAGAACTCATAAGGAAGAAATAGGGCTACAAAGAGCTTCTGAGCTGATAATGGTTCCAAATGTACATCTTTATGCTCTCAAGCTGGTCTGCAATCAAGTTAGGGACAGAAGTAGCATATTTCATGAAGCTTTAGATTAAAAAAGGAAGAGTATTATGAAAGGATCAAGAAGGGGATATGATTTGAATAAGCCTACTCCAGATCACATAAAGGAAGAGTATTATGAAAGCTTTCTAGATTAAAAAAAAACTCAAACTTTGTCCTTTATGTGAGAAGAAATTGTAAATACTCTATCTTATGCATTATTGTACAAATTTGTTAAGTTAATAGAGTTAACCACATCTTTTTCATTCAGTCTTGTAAGTATGTATATTGTTAGATGAAAAAGATCAAAAGAACCCAAAGAAAAGATTGAAAAGGGTCAAATGTATAATGTTATCAACTTGATAACCCTTTCAATCTGTTTAAGTATTTCAGTCTGATCAGAAGAAGCTGCAAAGGTTTTGTCATCATCAAATAGGGGGAGATTGTTGGAGTCAAGTTACTCATGCATTACAAGATTTGAAGATGACAAACAGTTCAAGAAATACTTAAGTCTTTGGTTCTGGAGCTGAGTCAGCTTGGACTGATCCAAGCTGAGTCAACCTGAACATCTTCATTAGAAGATGGTATCTTTCAAGCTGCATCAAAAGAACAAGCACTTGGTCTAAATCAAAGATGAAGAACAAGGATAGAAGGCCAAGCTGATGGGTGGAAATCAGCTTGGTTCTTGCAGTCAGCTTGGAAGGTACATGTTCAGCCTGGAGTATTGCAAGTGCTCCAGAGCTGCTTTTAACTTTGTATATTCATCAATCAACTGGATAAACACCAGAAAGGACATTCTAGAAGTGCCAGTTGTTGATTGTAAACATTCTATGAGGTGTCCATTGTATTGTTGTTGCACATATCTTGGTAAGCACATGAGGAACAAAAAGGACAATGTCACTATCACCAGGTGTTATGGGTGAAATTTCAAGTACCAATATCTTGAAAGCCTAAGATCTTGACATATCAGGATCTTGACATTGATGAATATTCTGATAACTTATTAATATCTTGCTAACGATATGAATTACTTGTTATTATCATTTCCACATGAGTTAAGTGTGCAGATTCCAGAATATTCGATATAAGGCTATGGAAAATATCTCTAACGGTATACAAAGGAATTCACACATGGGATTAATCATCAACACGCAAAGAAGACTTGGTCTCGCAACATAATCGGACTTCTAGTTGATTTCAGCATGAGGAGAAATACTTCAACGTTCACTTGACTGGTCAAGATACTCTCCAATGTTCTAATATTGAAGACCTGGAAGATCCCTACAAACTCGCATAGTTAGTTAGCATCTAGGTCTATAAATAATGAATGAGGCTGGTCGATTTAGGATATACTTTACTCACTAGCAATATCTCTGATCACTTGTGTTCACACACTACTCTCGATACTCTCATCTTTATTCTCACACTTTAGCCGAGAACAAAGGCAGGGACGATTGCTTCCTCCCGGGGTTTTTATGCCGGCGATCCATAAGGATTAAGGGCTTTTCCTCGATAACAAATCTCGGTGTTCTTGTTCCCTTATCTTTACTTTTATTTTTGTTAATTATTAGATCTTCATTATAATTAGCATTACATTCTGTTCTTTGCATTATCTCGATACATTTAAGTTCTTTATTTACGATTATCTTTGTCCTTTAATTCCTTGTTTGGTCGACATCTTTCTTTAACAAATCTTTTCTTTAACACGCATCTTTGAAACTCAACATATTTTACAAGCCCTTAACCTCACGAACGAAAGTTTGGTTACATAATTGATCTAAGTCTTCAAGGTTGATTATCTTGGGTAATTTTTGACCAAAACAATTTGGCGCCCACCGTGGGGCAAAAGGTGCTTTCGATCGATTAAAATTTTCAATTTTTATCAAAGAAAACTAATTTTCCGAAATTAATTCCGAAAATGTCGACTCAACCAACTAACTCTTCACAAACTGCTCCTGCTATTTCTTCTTCTATGATTGGTCATTCTGCAGGAAATAATTTGTATCGAATCAAAACAAAGACAAAGGACCTGCTGATCAGGGCACTGACTTTAATGTTGCTGAAGACATTCCTGCGGGAAATTCGTCTCAATTCAACACTGGATCTGGCTAAAGCAGGACGATCGAGCTTTTATAATTTTGAAGGCTATCCAGACCCATTTAAATTGGATCTAGAGATTCTGCTCAAAATAATGATTCTGATAACATGCCTAACCTATTTACTATTTTGCAGAATATTAACGACACAATTAAGACAAATCAGGAATTTAATCAGGCTCAGTTTATGTCGATTTATACCCATTTCCCACAACGTATTTAGTTGATTTTGCATGGTTTATGAGTCGTTTGTGTATACATTTGGTGCGTTTATGGTATTTGTTAGTGTTTCAGGTTACTGACAGGTATTTAAGCGTAAATCTGGAGAAAACGACATTGTTGAGATGAATCGAGTGCTAACGGAGGATTTCGGAAGCATTTGGATGAAGATTGCAGAAAGTCAACCAAAGTCAATGCTGAAAAAGACCAGTTGCGCCGCAACCCAATTCCAGAAGAATAAGTTGCGCCGCAACTCAATCAGTTGCGCCGCAACGCCCTTCCTTCCTGGCCAGCCACGAGTCAACATAAGTCAGAAAGTCAACGCAAGTCAACGGCGAGTTGCGCCGCAACTCTTCATTGCGCCGCAACCCAGAACCAGAGGAATAAGTTGCGCCGCAATGGGTTCAAGTTCAAGCCAGTCTAGGTCAACGAAAGTCAAAGTCAAAGCCCGAAGTCAAACATAGTTGCGCCGCAATGCAAGTTGCGCCGCAACTGGGCGCGTTTCTGGCAGCCTTTGGGGGTTCGTATAAATAGCTTGAAAATTATGCCAAAACTCCTCTTCTCTTTTTAGCAGCCGTGTGAAACCCTAATTTGGAGAATTTTTCAGATCTTCATCATTTCTAGGTTTTCAAACACGATTTGATCATTTTCATTCGTAGCTTTCGATTATTATCATTAGGTAACAATGAATTCTTCTTATTTCAATTGTTATTCTTCTTTTAATATGAGTGGCTAATCACTTCATCATCCATCTTGATGAAGTGAGACAATATGTAAGGATTGCACAAATTTATAATTCAATGTTGATTTCATTTAACGTTATATCGTGATCTTAGCGTATTTCTTCCTTTTAATTTATCTTGAATTGATTGGTGATTTATGTGTGTCTTTAATGGTAGTTATTGATTACATATATTTCATTTTGATTGTTTGGGTACAAACGATTGGGTTTATGACGGGTACGGTAGATAATCGTTCATGATAATAGGAAGGAATGTGTTAACGGTTGGGTACAATCGATAGGTATAATTGTTATTTCAATAACCAAACCAATTGTTTGATTAGGGAAGTTATAAAATATGTCTTGGGGTACCGGTCTTTGTAACGAAACTAGTTTAAGCAAGAGAGTCAAATGATGTCATTAACTTGACGGGTACGGGGTTGGTGCTTTGTTTGAGTCTCGGTTATTTAATCAACTAATTTGGGTTTGAACTTCATTTATGTGCAATCTGAACATGTGTTGAGCGAAATCAAGATGGATGACCTTTTAAATTACTGTTTAAAACAATTTCTCTTTGCGATTAATCCTTTGGGATTACTAATTATTTACTAACTTTTGCAACGTGACAATTCGGTCACAAAACCCCTTTTACTTGAATTACTTAATGTCTACAATTACTTAGTTTAGTCCCTGTGTTCGATCCTGGACTTACCTTTTAGCTATACTATATACGAACGGGTCCACTGCCCGAGAGTGTGTAGTAGTCAGTTTAGGGTATTTCTTGTTTATAAATTTTAAACTCGATTTTACACATCAAGTTTTTGGCGCCGCTGCCGGGGACTTAATTTTAAGTAGTTGTTTATTTTGTAGTTCGATCCTTTTTCACATTCATTTGTGAGAAAGTTATTGCTTTACTAGATAGATTTGTATTTATTTTATTTCAATTATACCACAGTGCGGTTGACGGTTTGTTTGTGGTGAGTGTGCAGGTTCTTGTTAGTTGATGAACACAAGAGCTTCTGGCCGACCTTTGCTTAGCCCATTGTCTAATCCAGGGAAAGTCAGACGTCGACTTGTGTCAAGAGATAACCAGGAACCATCTACACCAGTCAAAATAGATTTAGAAACCGAAACCAGTATTCCACCCACCCAGAACTTTGAGGATCAGTTGGTTAATAGATTGAAAGAAGCAGGTAAAGTATTTGGGAGTGGAGAAAACTCAGATTCAGAAGAAGAAGAGAAAATTCAAACACCTGAACCGAGTACTATTGTCATACCTAGAACCAACCTTAATATTAACCAACAACAAAGGGGTAGAAGAATGGGTGATGAACAACCGGTAGATCCGAATGCCCGTCCTTACGGGGAGAGAAGAAGAAATATACCAGCGGACCGGGGCACAGCTATTCGCCCTCCGACTATTTCAAGTGGATTTCTCTTTGAAATAATCACCTCAAGAGTGTGGAAGAGGATAAGTTTGATGGGATTCAAAGAAATGACCATATGCACATCTTGAGAGGTTTGAGAAGATTTGTAGACTGTATCAATATGGAACGGGACAAGCTGAGGCTGTAAAGTTGGAACTATTTCCTTTAACTCTCGTTGGAGATGCATCTTCATGGTTTAAGGAGTTACCCGAAAACTCATTCACCACTTGGGCCGAACTTCGAGAAGGATTTATTGATGAGTTTTATTCTGTGAGAACTCAAAGGCAATTAGAGAACAAAATCAGAGGTTTTTCTCAAGAACCCGGTGAAGATGTTGTTGATGCATGGAAAAGGTTCAAGGAGATGCTTAGAAATTGCCCCGGACATAGTATGGGCACCGAAGAAAGCTTTGAGATTTTCTATGATGGTTTGGATAGAAAAACCAAAAGGGAGCTCGGTTATGCATTTGGGGGTAGTCTAAACAACATCTCCCCAAATGAAGGATATAAGATACTTGAGGATATGGCTAGAGAGTATTCTACAAGGGATGAGGACCGAGACAAGAGATCAAGTAGAACCGTTGTAGCTAAGGTGGAGAGTAGTGAGGACTCTAAGCTAATTACCGAAGTCAAGGCTCTCTCGAAGCAAATGAATGAGAGATTTGATAGTCAAGATACTAGATTTAAGAGCCTTGAGAGAGATGTTAAGGTTATGGCCGACGGATGTGAGCATTGTGGAGACTTGCACTATACGGAGGATTGCCCGGATAAACCAGTGAAAGATGTTAGTTATGTTCAGAATCAAGGGAATTTCAACCAAAATACCGGTTATCAAAACCGGCCATCAGGTAGTTCTTACCCTACTTCTTCTTTTAATGCTAACAATTCTGGTTTTGGTGGTAACAGGTTTAGTAGGTTCACCAATCAACGAGGCTCGGATCCAGAATTAAGAGACATAGTGAAGGAGTTCATTGGTGCCCAAAAGGCAACTAATGAACAAGTTGTAGAAGAGTCCAAGAAGGTGATTTCTGTTTTGGACGCTTTGACTACTCGCTTGGATGGGCTCGGACATAAGTTGGATCAAGGAGCTAAGAATCAACAAGCCACCATTAAGGATTTAGAAGGAAGAATTGAGAGGCTAGGAAACTCGAATAGGCAGCCCGGTACTCTACCGAGCAACACTCAACAGAATCCAAAGCCTCAATTCAATAACCAAGGGCAAAGTAGTCAAGGATCGGGACAGAAGTATACCCCTCCAAATGCTCGAAATGAGCAAGTGAATGCCATAACTACAAGGACGGGTAAGACTTATGATTCTGCAAACCCTTTACCTAATGATTCTTCTCCACTTGTGCAGGATAATGAAGAAGAGGAGACGGTTGATGAGGAAATTGAGATGGAACCGAACCAAGCCGTGCCAAAACCGGCCGTTCCATCCAAACCCGCTGAGAAACTGACGGTGAAGCCGTATCAACCAAAGATTCCATTTCCTCAACGGTTGAGGAAAGAAAAAGTCAAGGAACCATTTAAGAAATTTGTTGATCTTATTCGATCTGTGAATATAACTGTTCCTTTAGTTGATTTGCTTGCAGGTATGCCTAATTATGCAAAGTTCCTCAAGGAACTTGTAAGCGACAAGAAGAAGCTTGAAGAGGCTAAAACTGCAGTCATGAGTGCCGAATGTTCAGCAATCATTCAGAATCAGATTCCTCCCAAATTGGAATATCCAGGGAGTTTTCTAATTGCTTGTTCTTTTGGTGCTTATTTGTGTGAGGCATTGGCCGATCTTGGGGCCAGTATTAATTTGATGCCTTATTCTGTTTATAGAAAGTTGTCTCTAGGAGAATTGACCCCTACCCGCATGAGCATTAGGCTTGCGGATCGTTCTTTCCAATATCCCATGGGGATAGCGGAAAATTTGCAAATTAAGGTGGGGCATATGATATTTCCTGTTGATTTTGTTATTCTTGAGATGGAGGCGGATGCCAAAGTCCCCCTATTTTAGGCCGACCATTCCTTATGACCGCGGATGCTATCATCCGGGTTAAGGCCAAGGAAATTTCCTTAGGAGTTGGTAATGATAGAGTTGTTTTTAATGTTGATAGAGCACTAAAGCATCCGTATTCTTGTGATGAAACTTGTTTCAGGTTAGATGTGATTGAAGAAGAAGATGCTTTGGAGAAAGAGCTCATGGATTTCTTGGATATGGAAGAAGGAGAAGCATTGCTAGCTTGTAGTGAAGAAGAGCAAGAGTTGGTTGGAGATATGATGCAAGAGATTATGGCATTAAGTGTTGATGAAACTCCACCGGAAGACGAGACCTTTGAAGAGATCACCACTAGTGATAGCACACGGGTGCTAACTTCGGTAGAGAACCCTCCTACCGACTTGGAACTCAAGCCACTTTCGGACCATCTTGAGTATGCATATTTGGAAGGTACATCTCTTTTACCCGTTGTCATCTCATCCTCATTAATGGAGGATGAGAAATCTAGACTTATGACGTCCTAAAGGCCCATAAAAAGGCCTTTGCATGGAAAATTTCCGATATTCCGGGTATAAGTCCAGAATTTTGCAAACATACCATAAACTTTGTTGATAAATTTAAACCGGTTGTGCAAAGGCAACGAAGGTTGAATCCAAATATGAAAGATGTGGTTAAAAAGGAGATTATAAAGTTGCTTGATGCGGGAATCATATTCCCCATCTCGGATAGTCCATGGGTAAGTCCGGTACATTGCGTACCGAAGAAGGGTGGGATGACCGTAATTTTAAATGACAAAAATGAATTGGTTCCCACTAGGACTGTCACGGGGTGGAGGGTATGTATTGATTATCGGAGATTGAATGATGCTACCCGCAAAGACCACTTTCCCTTGCCCTTTATTGATCAAATGCTCGAAACGGCTCGCCGGTAACGAGTATTTTTGCTTTTTGGATGGGTTCTCCGGGTACTTCCAAATACCCATTGACCCCAAGGACCAAGAGAAGACCACTTTTACTTGCCCTTTTGGCACTTATGCCTATAGAAGGATGCCATTTGGTCTTTGCAATGCCCCAGGTACTTTTCAAAGATGTATGATTGCCATATTTCAGGACATGATAAAAACATCCATGGAGGTTTTTATGGATGATTTTTCGGTTTTTGGTAGTTCTTTTGACAATTGTCTTGAAAGTCTTGATAGGATGCTTGAAAGGTGTGAAAGGGCACACTTGGTTTTGAATTGGGAAAAGTGTCACTTTATGGTGAAAGAAGGTATTGTTTTGGGACACAAAGTTTCAAGGGCGGGATTAGAGGTTGATAAAGCGAAAATTGATGTTATAGCTAAATTGCCTCCACCCACTAATGTGAAATCAATTAGAAGCTTTTTGGGTCACGCCGGGTTTTACCGTAGAGATTTATCAAAAATCACCCGGCCAATGACTAAGTTGTTAGAGAAAGATGTTCCATTCAATTTTGATAAAGAATGTCTTGATGCATTTAACTCACTTAAAGTTAAATTGACCAATGCACCCATTATGTCTCCACCTAATTGGTCATTACCGTTTGAGTTAATGTGTGATGCTAGTGATTATGCTTTGGGGGCCGTTCTAGGCCAAAGGGAGGATAAGCATTTCCGCCCTATTTCCTATGCTAGCAAGACCTTAAACCCGGCTCAACAGAACTATACGTGACCGAGAAAGAGTTATTAGCCGTGGTTTATGCCTTTGATAAGTTTAGACCCTATTTGGTTTTGAATAAGACTATTGTGTTCACTGACCACTCGGCTTTGAAGTACTTGTTCTCGAAACAAGATGCTAAGCCTCGTTTAATTCGTTGGGTCTTACTTTTACAGAATTTGATATTGAGATCAAAGATAAGAGTGGGGCTGAAAATGTGGCAGCCGACCACTTAAGTAGGCTCGAAAACCCTCACCTTGAGGAGTTAAAGGAGCATGATATTAATGATGCGTTTCCTGATGAGTTTCTAATGCAGGTGGATGTGGAAGAAGATCCATGGTTTGCAGACATTGCTAACTATTTATGTGCAGGTGTTCTTCCCAAAGAAATGACTTATCAACAGAAAAAGAAATTCTTTTCTGAGATTAAGCACTATTTCTGGGAAGAACCATATTTGTTTCGCATGTGTGCAGATGGCTTGATTAGGAGATGTGTGGCCGGTGCAGAAACCAGGAAGATTTTGGATGCATGTCACTATGGACAAACCGGTGGTCATTATGGACCATCTGTAACCGGTAAGAAGGTATTTGATGCAGGATTTTATTGGCCTTCAATCTTCAAGGAAGCTCAAACTTTAGTGGAGACGTGTGAAATTTGTCAACGTCAAGGGAACATTTCAAAGAAGGATGAGATGCCACAGAACTTCATTCAGGTTTGTGAGGTATTGATGTTTGGGGAATTGATTTTATGGGACCCTTTCCGCCTTCAAATAAGTGTCTTTACATTTTAGTGGCGGTTGATTATGTGTCAAAATGGGCCGAGGCTAAGGCCTTGCCAACTAATGATGCAAGGGTTGTAATTGATTTCTTAAAGCAATTGTTTTGTCATTTTGGTTGTCCTAAGGCCTTAATAAGTGATCGTGGAACTCATTTCGCGAATCACCAACTTGCTAAGGTGTTGAAGAGGTATGGTGTTCATCATCGTTTCTCTACTTCTTATCACCCGCAAACAAGTGGCCAAGTAGAGAATACTAATAGGGCTTTAAAACGAATCTTAGAGAAAACCATAGGTGATAATCCTAAAATTGGTCTAAGAAGTTGGATGATGCATTATGGGCTTTTAGAACAGCATTTAAGACTCCAATTGGGACTACACCTTATAGGTTGCTTTATGGGAAGACATGTCATTTGCCTTTAGAAATAGAGCATAAAGCTTATTGGGCTCTTAGGAATTGCAATATGGACTTAGTTGAAAGTAGTGAATTGAGAATGTTGCAATTGCATGAGTTAGATGAGTTGAGATTGAATGCTTATGAGAATTCCATGCTCTACAAAGAGAGAACTAAGGTTTGGCATGATCGTAGGATTAGAGAGAAGGATTTGAAAGTCGGTGATAAAGTCTTGTTATTCCTTTCCAAGTATAAGTTCAAGCAACCTAAGTTGACTTCTAGGTGGACCGGACCTTTTGTGATCAAACATGTTTATCCGTCTGGTTATGTTGAATTGTTTAAATCGGATGGAGCTACTTTATTGTTAATGGTCACAGGTTGAAGCTTTATCATGAAGAAGAGGAAAATGTGGGAGTCGTCGTTGACGAGCTTCCATTTTTCGAAAGGAATTGATGAAGAAAGGACTGTGAGTCGAGCTAAAGACTCGTAAATAAATTAAGCGCTTCGCGGGAGGCATCCCGTGTTTCTTGTTTTCATTTTTGTTTATTTGTCATTGATAATGTGTTTTAATAAGAATTGAAGGTAGGAGCCGCTCTCGTGCCTTCCGGTAAGTCGTTTCTAGGAAGAAACAAAAGGTAAGTGTGGGGGGGAGTTGCGCCGCAACACTAGGTTGCGCCGCGAGTTACGCCGCAATGAAGTTTGTTGCGCCGCAGTTTATCTGTCTGTAATTTGGTTGCGCCGCAGTCAGCTTGTTGCGCCGCAACGTGTCTTGCCACGTGTCGTGTTCAGAAAAATCGAAAATGAAAAAAAAAAAATAAATTATTTGAGTTCAAAAATAAAATTGCGCCGCAACTGGGTTGCGCCGCAACCCGGGTCAAACCGGGTCAACAGTTTTAATCAAAAGGGGTCGGTAGGGTAATTTGTCACACACACACTTATTATCTCAATAATTGATTTCAACTTATTCTCTCAAGCCATCCGATCCAAAACCACTTCCTACTCCATTTTCTTCTACTTTTCTATTAAATCTTCATTATCATTCACCATGACTCGATCTGGAAAGGTTAGTTTTATCCACCCTCCAATTTCATTATTTGTTTGTATCTAATTCTTGCCATTTGTTCTTGTTTAAGTCGAATTTGAGTTTTATTAGTTTAAAGAACAATGTGGGTTGGGTTAAATTGTTCAAAAAGCTTGATGTTTTGTTCGAGACTTGGGAGATGAAATTAATTAGGGTTAATCTGAATTATTATAAATTGATAGCTAAACCCTAAGATTTAAGTTGTTAATTTGTTGTGGGGATTTGGTGTTCTTACCTGCTGCTGCTCGAACTCAGTCCAGAATCACAGGCGTTGCGCCACAACTGCAAAACAGACACATAAGTTGCGCCGCAACTCATCCAGTTGCGCCGCAACTGTTCCTTTTCCAGACCTATGTGGGTTATGCTTATATATACATGCTTTTATGTCGGGTTTTCAATGTTTAATTGTTTCTTTTATATGTAGGAACCCGCTTCATCTAGCCGGGCAGGACGAGGTAAAGGAAGAGCCTCGTCGGCTGCTGCCCCAAGCGAGAGTGGTCTGACTCCAGAAGCGATTGTTATGGGAGTCCCCACTCACCCATGGTTATGATTCCCGAGAGCTACTCCAGAGAAAAAGACTGAATACACAAATAGGTTAGCAACCATCTATCAGAAGGACATAATTGAACCTCGGTATATGGAACCGATATGTTGGATTCGTTGAATGCGCATGCTGGCATTAGTAGGTATATGCAGTTGATGGGTAGTACTAATGATATGGATGGTAATCCAGTCGCTAAGGAATTTAGTCTTTGGTTTGATATATTTAGGAATCGGGAAGTGGTTTGCAAGGAATGGTGTTTAGAGGTCTACTCAACTATTTCGGTTGAGAATATTGAGAAGGTGAAGGATGTTTTTGCTGAGCCGGTTATATTCTTTCGTTGTGGGGGTGTTAATAGAACCCTCACCATTGCTGAGTTTGGGTTGTGCACGGGATGTACAACCAAGAGACGTTGGATGATCCTGCTTTTGAGCGTCTTTTAGCCATGTCTGTTAGGGCTACTTCTGGTTTTACGAGGGAAGCAGGTGATTTCAGGGATTACTATGACCGGGTTTCTGGGGGTCGCTCTTGGAAAGCGTCTTGTGGGGCAAATACACTCCAATCGCCTATTCTGCGATTGTTCCACAAGATGTTGGTCCATTCTTTTGTCCATAGGACCAATCACCCGGATAAGCTTTATATGGAAGATTTGTGGTTGTTGAGGTTGTTCGATGAGGGAGATGTGAGAGGAAGGCATGTGCCCCCTATGTGTTGGCAAAACATATGGGGACGAAAGGAGTTCGGGATAGAGGTTAGTCTGCGGTCATTTCATTTCAAAAATGGTGAGGTATTTTGAAGGTGTTGATAATGCAGGGGCTTTGAACTGCAAACCCATGAAGCCCTTTACTTGGAATGATTTGAAGAGGTGGAAATTGATTAAGCCTTTAGCCCATAAGCATGCTATTCCGGAGTTGATTGATTTTGGGGGTGGTGATTCTGATGATGATGAGGAGGATTCAGATGATGATGATGCTGAGATGGCGGATGCACCAGAGCAGCCGCTAGAGCCCGCACGACGTACTAAGCGTCGTGCCACCACTACACCTTCTGAGGGACCATCGTCTTCTGCTGCCGCCCATTCAGGTCCATGGGATTTTACTTCTTTGGGGACTTGATGAATAACATGTGGGAGTCTCAGCAGAACTTTCAGCGGTCCCATGAGCAGTTTGAGTCGCGGGTGGATAGTGGATTTTTTTTTTTTTTTTTTTTTTTTTTTTTTTTTTTTTTTTTTTTTTTTTTTTTTTTTTTTTTTTTTTTTTTTTTTTTTTTTTTTTTTTTTTTTTTTTTTTTTTTTTTGGTGGTTGGGCTCAGGTATGGGTCATTTGATGCATGATCAGGATAGATATCAGCCCATGTGGGAGACCCAGTTTAGGGGTGAGCAGTACCATCCACCTCAGCCGATTCCAGACTACAGCCCTCCTAGCATCTTCATTCCTGAGCACAGAGCCGGAGGTGGATTTTTCTATCCACCAGAGCGCCAGTACGAGGTGGCTCCTTCCCATGATCTTGGAGGGACGGGGCCCGATAACCCTGTTAGCTTTGGATCTTTTGCAGGTACACAGGCTGGTGCGGATGCTGGAGGATCGGGTTCGGCAGAACCTTCGTTGGCTGAGCAGTTGGTTGGATCGATTTTTGGTTCACCTATGCCTGGCTACCCCTACCCTCCTCAGTGATTGTTGATGAGATGATGCTGCTGCCGTCGGTTGGTTATGATGGCTTGTAATTGTATTTGTTTGAACAATTTTATTTCCGTACTTTTATTTATTTTCATTTGTTTGGTCTGTAACCACCCTTAAGGGTGCTTGAACATCGTATTTTACTTTTCCATTTCCGTTAATTAGGGATAGGTTGATTGCATGATTTATTTGATTATGTTGCTCGTTAATGGTGTGTTCATGTTGATAGCAAGTTGAATGTCATGTGCATATGCTGGCAGTAAGTTCAGCGACATATTTTGTTGGCATCATATTCAGGCATGGAACATACATCATACCCGGCAAGTTTTTCTTGTTCTTGATTTTGTTTTGTTTACTTTCCCCTATTTCCCTTGGTTTGCCTTAGTTCATTGGACATTGGGGGCATTGTCCAACTCAAGTGTGGGGGGTGGTAAATAGGAAAAAGTCGGGTATTTTTAGAGGAATTTTAAACTTTTGCATGCTTGTCCTTGTAGTTAATTGCTTTTGTCACTTAATTATAGATATTAATAAGCAATTTGACTACACCTTGGGTACAAAATTTTAATGTGGAATGTGTTTTGACTGATTAATTAGGCAATCCCTTCTGGATTAATAATATGACTAGCACGCTCAAAGCACCAAAACACCCAAATTGTGAGATTATTGATTCATTGCTAGTTGATAGGTGTTACGGTTTTGGAATTATTAGCCTTGTTAATTTGTCCCTCTCGTAGGCTTTTGGATTTATCCAGGAGTAAGGGTCTCTTTTAGAGCTCTGAACTATGATGTGCAAGTTTGAGGTTGATTTTCCATTTCCGGTTTATTTCATTTGCTATGAGTGTGCCGGTGATTGCATTGATTCTAGAACTTGTCCTGGTTGATCGTTCCGTGTTATTTATCAGAAGAGGCAAACTTAGGATTAAACCATTTGTTCTTTGTATTTTCACCCTTGTTTCGTAAAAATTTGTTATGTGCATGTTTTGTTAATGTGCTTAGTAGCTAACTATACTGGTTAGTGAACCTCCTGTTAAAACCTTATGTTGCACTCACTTTTAGTGCAAGAAACAATAGAAAACTTGTTGTCACTAGCCTGTTCTTTGTTATTAAATCCACCTAAATATTCACCTTTTCCTAGCCATACCGATAGTCGAAGTCCTGGTGGGTCATTGGTTGCCTATGCTAGTGGATGGGTTGGGGTTGTCCTTTATGTCGGGTTGGGATATTCTCGGTTCTGAGAATAGATTGATTTCGTCATGTTTGTTTGGATAAAGTCTGAATCGTTCATTTCAGCATATGAGTATATGATTTGTCATTGTTTCAAATGTTATGTAAGAGAATACCAATTAGTCAGAGTAAAAGTAGCTCACAAAAAAAAAGAATAAAAGAATTGAAAAACAGAAAAAGAAAAAAAAAAAGAAAAGAAAGAAAAGAGCTTGGGCTGTCAGTTGGTATTTCTCAGTTTTGGTCAAATCATTTTTGTAAGTTGGTGCATCAATTACACCAACGAAAGGATCTTAATGTTATAATCTTAAGTTGTTATTTGTGGGTTGGCGCGTTTGTTTAAGCCAACATGGTTATTTGGTTGATTGAGTTGTTTATTGTCATACACCACAATGGTGTCGGTTTTTAATCGTCTATTGGGGGTATTGTCTGGACAACTTCTCGGGTTTTGGACCGTTGGCAACTAGTGACATGGGATTTAATGGATTAGACTATTATGTGAAACCTTTGTTAAATGTTGTGTTATTTTGTTTTTAACACCCTTTGTTTCACCAAATTTCCATACCCTTTTAAATACCTTGTTTAGCCTTAAAGTTCATTCAAACCCTTAAAGTCCTCTTATGATAGACGTTGTGGTGCTTGCATCATGATGGTGAAGGAACGAACCTAGTACAAGCCTATGGTTAAAAGATTATGCATCACGACTAGGCATTGAGTGATAATTCAAATATTCAACCCCAAGTGTAAGTTAGTTGGAGTAGGATAGGCGAGATATCATTGATTCGATTCTTTTGTGCTTAGTCGTGTTATTAAGGCTTGTATATCAGTCAAGTATTGTCAAACATTCCAGTTTTCATTTAAGATTAAAACTGCCTAACCATCTCGTTTCATTTTCATGATGGTTTAGCTTCTTTTTGATTACGGTAATGTTATTCCCATATGTACCAAGGTAAATTGAGTTTTGAAGTTGGAATTGCTTGAGGACAAGCAAAGCTTAAGTGTGGGGGGATTTGATATGTCGTATTTTATACCCATTTCCCACAATATATTTAGTTGATTTTGCATGGTTTATGAGTCGTTTTAGTATACATTTGGTGCGTTTATGGTATTTATTAGTGTTTCAGGTTACTGACAGGTATTTAAGCGCAAATCTGGAGAAAACGACGTTGTTGAGATGAATTGAGTGCTAACGGAGGATTTCAGAAGCATTTGGATGAAGATTGCAGAAAGTCAACTAAAGTCAAATGCTGAAAAATGAGTTGCGCGCAACCCAATTCCAGAAGAATAAGTTGCGCCGCAACTTCCAGTTGCGCCTTAACGTCCTTTGCTCCTGGCCAGCCACGAGTCAACAAAAGTCAATGGTCAACGCAAGTCAACGGCCAGTTGCGCCGCAATTCTTAGTTGCGCCGCAACCCAAAAGCAGAGAGATAAGTTGCGCCGCAATGCCTTGAGTTGCGCCGCAATGGGTTCAAGTTCAAGCCAGTCAAGGTCAAAAAGTCAAAGTCAAAGCCCGAAGTCAAACATAGTTGCGCCGCAATGCAAGTTGCGCCGCAACTTGGCGCGTTTCTGGCAGCCTTTGGGGGTTCGTATAAATAGCTTGAAAATTATGCCAAAACATTCTTCTCTTTTTAGCAGCCGTGTGAAACCCTATTTTGGAGATTTTTCAGATCTTCATCAATTTCTAGGTTTTCAAACACGATTTGATCATTTTCATTCGTAGCTTTCGCTATATAAAAAAAATTCTTTTAAATACGGCTGCAGAAGCCAGACGATTCATACATCAAAAACCCAAATCCGGCCATCCACCATTTTCTCTCTATATTCCGACGATCAACCAATATTCCGGCCATCAACCCATTTTCCTGCCAGTCGAACTTTAACAAAGCTTATGGCTTCTTCATCGTCATCTAACCGATCATCACCTCCTACGGTAACATTTCATGCATTGAAAGC
>CM067169.1:7712445-7746296 GCA_034093135.1 Erigeron breviscapus | reverse complement strand
CCGCAGTGGGAGCACACCATGACCACTGCGGCGCAGTGAGTGCACGGGGAAGTTAGGTTACAGCCTCTTTTGCAGCAGATTTGGGAGAGGTATATAAAGGAAAAAACCCTATTTCCCAATCAAGTTTTTCTTTCTAGGAGCTGTTCTACCACGAGTCTTTGACGGATCATCGCAGATTTCATCATTTGATTCATTGAAGATTCAAGAACATCCATCTAGATCGTATCTAATTTTCTGTCTTGTAATTTATATTCAACGATCATTGGTACAATATGTTTTCTTTCAATTTCTTTATTGCAAATTCAATTTAGTATGATTGCCTAGATTTCTAATCATCCACTTTGATGAAACTTGACGAATGATATGATTGCAATATTTTAATTCAAGAGTTGATTCAATTATCGTTGTGTCGTGATCTTTATCAATTAATTCCTTGCGATTTAATCTTTTGATGTTGATGGTTTATGTGTTCATCGTTAGTGGTACTAGGTGAATATGTTTATCGTTTCAATTCGATTGTCTATGGTCGTTTGTCACCGGTTCATGGTATGACGGTGAATGTTAAATCTATAATAGGAGTTAATTGGTAAACGTGTTTAGAAACGGTTGGTGGTACCACGTTTTCATTCACATAGGCATAATTGGTAATTGGATAATCAAGCAAACTAATTGTTGGGGAGATTTTCTAGGCATTGGTGGTACCGGCTTGGGGATTAATAGTAAAACTAAAAAAAAAAAGTAAAGAAAAAAAAAAAGGATTCCTCTGAAAAACAAACCCTAGACATATTCAATCCCAAAAAACTGAAAAAGTAAACCAAATTCAATAAAAATGTCAGAATATATCCCTCTGGAAATTCAAGAGGAAATATTGAAAAGGCTTCCTGTAAAGCCATTGATTCAATTCCGATCAGTTTCAAAACCATGGAAGTGTTTGATCGACAGCCCCGAATTTACTGCTGCTTATGGTGCCCCTGAAACTCACCCGAATCGTTTGATCTTAAGGTACAATGATAATATTGATTTTAAGGTAAGATATATAACATTTGTCGATAATGATGATGATGATACATTTATCATGCAAGATTTTGCTCACACTGTTCCTAAACTCATTAAGAATATGGAACCCAACTTAAATGTAGTAGGTAGCTCTCACGGTTTGTTGTGCTTGGTTAATTATAAGAAAAAAGAGAGAGTTGTGATTTGGAATCCTTCAATTAGTAAATGCATAGGTATTGAAGTTCCACGCGGTTCGCCTGATGAACATGTTATTGGTTTCGGGGTTTGTCGTGTCACTCTTGATCCTACTATAGTCAATATGGAATTTTTCGGGGTTTGGAAAGTTGGAGTTTTTAGTTTGAGCACTGGGATTTGGAGTATTCTATCTACCAACCTTCCCCGTGCTTCAAGTAGAAATTTGGGAAATTGGTCTCAGGTTGTTATCGGTAGGTTTATTTATTGGCTTGCTTTTGATTGTGATTTTGAAGATGGCCAAACTCAATCACCTTTTCTAATTATGTCATTTGATTTGACTGCCAAAGAATTTAAATAGATTAATCTCACAGGTAGTTTAACTGACCAGCTTTATAGTATTAAGACTATATCTAAGCTACGGGAGTCTCTTGTTGTGCTTGCAAAGCATAGTAAGTTTGAGAATAGCCAAATAGTTTGTTGTCTATGGATGATGAAGGAGCAAGGTATTAGTAAATCGTTTACAAAGTTGTACACCATTAAGGTACCAGATGCCATGGTAGAGACATTACTAGGATTTAGGAAGACGGGTGATCTTATACTGGAAACAAGACAACCATACGAACATAATACCGAACTTGAAGTTTACGAACCCAGCTCAAAAGCTATTGATAATCTTGGGATTGATGGAGAAGATTATTACTTTATGTGTTATATGGAAACACTGCTTTTGCATGATTTGTCAGATGGTTTCATATATTCGATCAGTAGCTGACCACAAATAGATGATCGCATTAAAAGATGTGGTGGGATCTACCTAGTGATGCACTACACCGTGGAGGGACCGCTTGTCATTAGATCAGGTAGAATAAATTACTTTTGTCTTCTATAAGCTATGTAATCATTCGCTTCAAATATGAGACTTGCTAAAAACTTTGCGTTTTGTAAATGCTTGAATTATTGACGCTCCATGTCTTGGTGTTGGATGATCCAAATTGATTCAATATGCTTCAAATTTGATGTGATATCCAAAATGACAGATGGAGCGTTTTGCGTTTGGTGTGTGGGAACAGTTAATTTTAGTTACTTTGTATATAATTTCTGTTTTGATCAGGTTTTGTTGTGTGGTTGGTTTACAAGCAAATGAAGTATTGCAATGAAATATTGTTTCCTATATTCATGTTGGTTAGTTTAAGTAACCCAATTTTAGATGGATGATGGATGACATAGATTGATCCTTATTTTTGAATTGAGAATTTGAGACAAATGTTTCTTATATTAAATTATGACAATCATGCATAATGTTAACATATTATCACACACACACACACACACACACACACACACACACACACATATATGTTGATATGAAATTAGCGAGTCAAGTAGATATTTTTAGTAGCCTCAAGATTGGTCAGTATTATGTTTTGGCTTAAAAGTATGTGTTACAGACCATAATTGGAGAGGAAGTAACAAGTTCAGTTTCAATTCTGCGTATGTGATATTGATAATTTAGTAAAAGAGCTTTAGCTATTACCCACAATTTTGACCAAATACCCTATATATAGGTATATTCATCAAACTATGCCACCATGAAAAAAAAATAGAACATAAAAAAAAAACAAAAGTATGTGTAAAGTGGCCAAAAATCTTCTTTGGCAAAACATGTAGTGAAAATTGTTAAGAATGCCAGTAGTACAGCTGTAGCTTCTAAAGAGTAGAAGAAAATTTCTTCTTGAAAACAGGGGATGTCGTTTCATGAATGCCTTCACTTGGTACTGAGTTGCTGCTGCAAAAAGATTGTGACAATTTCTCCACTTTCAACAAAACCCGTAATTGATTTTTAGCAACTAAAGAGCAAAATAACATGATGGTTATAGCTTATCTGCACATACCTTACACGGTTAGAAAAGTTGCAGACTTGCAGTGCTGCACCTAGAAGACGACAGGGAAAATGGAGTTGCTAACCTTCGGCCAAGTACTCTCTACAAACTATCTGTTAGAATAAACCATGATTGTTCCATAAAGTTCCTTACATACAACTATGTGATTGATTTCTTACTACTAACAATCAAAGATAAATTATCATTAACCTTGAAAGTATTCCTTGAAGCTTGAATGCCTCAATAACTGATTGTCTAACTTATTGATTTGATTACATGTCAGGTTCAAAGGTTCTTTGACATCTTTGTACTCCTTTAACCTTCTTTACCTCTGCATTTTATTAAATTTCTTTTCTCAAATCAAATGGTGGTGACTGGTGAGGGGAACTTCGATATGATATCTTACCTACAATTGCTATGACCTTACACAAGAAGAGCATTAAAAAAAAAGAAAAGAAGCAGTAAAATTAGGAGAGGCAAAACTGATATATAGGATGAAATTTGAAGTACAATCGGGTGCTTTTAATCTCTCCTAATGCCTAGAAGATATATTCAGACTATTTTGGACAAATATTTGCTCCAGTCTGCTGTCTGCACGACATAAATATGCTCTTCAGGCTTAGTAACGATAAACTATATGATTTAGGGAGCATAAGTTAGAGACACATGGATAGGTCATCAATACTTGATCATCATTCGTGGTAACCTGCTCAAATGCTAGGAGATTATTTTCTATATGCAATTATATCAGCAGGTCCATGCTCAATAACTATAATAATACATGCTTTTTTCTTTACTGATTTGAAAAATGATCCATCTTTGTTATGTTATGTGTTTCGCTATACAATCAAAGAAAGGGAATGATGTACTTTTAATTTTTTCAATGTTCTTAGGTGCAGTTGAAATTTGCAACAATTGTATATCTACATCCCACAAGTTCTCCAAATTTGCGCTAGAACTTATGCTTGGCAGGTAAATACACGCATTGCTGCTTATTTTTTTATTGCAGGGCTGATTTTATTTAATGACATGGAGGCTGAAGCATAAGCGGCTGAAGCATCATTCGCCAACCAAAAATCGAGATGTCAGACTACATAATACCTTTCGAAGTCCAAGTAGAAATGATGACAAGGCTTCCTGTTAAATCGCTGATTCATTTCAGATTAGTCTCAGAACTCTGGAAGTGTCTAATCGATAGCTCCGAGTTCATTGATGATTACAACACCTACCATGGTCGATGACAACGTCTGCTTATAAGGTACGAAGATCCGGATGAACTTCAATAAAAAATATGTTGGGTGTTGTGGATACGTAGTCAGTCATGCTAAAATAGGTCGAACTACCCATACCCCAAAAAGAAAATAATTGCTATTGTTGAATATTATCACCAAATTAATATATATATATAGGGGAAAGATAATTAGAGTACAAGCAATCCAAAAAGTACAAGGGGATCAATCCTGGCCGTCCGATCAAGGGCTCAGATCAAGCCTTCCTCCTCCTTCTTCCTCCTTCTCCGGCCAGCAGCCGCCACCTGCTTCTTCTCCGGCGAGACTGCCGCCGCCACCACCTCCTTCTTCTCCGGCGAACCACCGCCACCACCATCATCTCCGACCACCCCAACCACGGCGCCGGCAGCAAGGGCTTTGCCCGTACCGTATCAAACCGCCACCATCTCTTGGATCGCCGCCCATCAAATCCATACGATTCCCATATGCGTCCGGTGACAACCAGTTTAGAACGGATGAGGGCAACGCCCGTACCGTATCCACCCGAAAACGAAACTGATGATTGCCGGAGATGTCGCCGGAGGTGGTGGCGGTGGTTGTCTCGCCGGAGAAGAAGGAAGGAGGAGGTGGTGACGGTCGCCGGAGAAGAAGGTGGTGGCTGGCGGCGGCAGTCTCGCCGGAGAAGAAGGAGGAAGAAGATGTTTGATCCAACGGTGGAGATTGATCCCCTTGTACTTTTTGGATTGCTTGTACTCTATTTAACCCACCCCTATATATATATATATAGGGTAGGGTAGGGTAGGGTATTTTCATCCATAAAGTCATAAGACTAAAATCTTTACCACTAGGCCACCACCCTTGTGGTTAGAAGAAGATCATTACTCTGTTGCCAAAATGGAATCATTAACTTGTCAACTTAAGTTGAAACCTGCACACTAGAAATGTAATGAACACATCCCGTGAGATAGTAAATCATTCTGATCTTATTTAGAAATCTGTTACAAATCATGCTTAAATTTTGAAAATACTGTCAGTAATTTAAATCAAGACTATATCCTTTATTAAGTGTGTGAGTGAAGGAAGAAAAATGAACCCGCTTTTATATCACCCCAATCGGTATCCATGGGCCAATGACCCCGATGCTCCGTCCTAAATGCAGAGGCATGCTACACTAATCCACCCACATCAGAGTTCAGACGATGCCAAACATGACTCATTTGGGAGTCCCACCCATTTTGGCTCGTTACCCTACCCATCTATTTTGCCAAAATGTTGTAGACTGGTAAGTTTTGGGGTTGCAACATCCAACAGGTCTATTATTTTCGATGCCAAAGCTGGAATTGCATTGAACAACTACTTCGTGAAGGTTGTCTCATGGTATGACAACAAATAGGGTTGTAGGTTCTTTTCTTCCTTATTATATAGTAGCACACCTTCAAATCAGTTGATTGGTCAATGTTTGTTGTGACACGGTGGTTTATGTGCATATTGCAGTAATAGTGTGATTGACTTGATTCCTAATATATGTCAAAATGCTAAGCTTTTGCACCAGTCAGGGTGTCTAGTGCACAACTTTTCCTGCTTCCTGATCATGAAAGGAAGGCCTATATCCGATGTCATATGAGAGAATCCAGTTTTTCCTACCTTTGTGGCTTTGCCGTTATGAGCTTATTTCAGTTGTGTTTTATAGTTAATTATTACTAGTATGACTCTATTAACTCTCATTGTGTATTATGAGCATTTTGAATCTGTGCACAATGAGAAGAAATGTTCTGAAGTTACAAGGGACTATGAAAATTTGAGAAGTAGATTTGGTTACTTGGATATGTTGATTTTAGAAGAAGAAAAATATGTTGCAAAAATCAAAGTACATACCCCAAAACAAAATACAAACCCATATTTAGCAAGGAGGATCCGTCAGCAACAGTAACATGCTCCACTTCAAAAAGAAGAAAAATATGCATCTATCTATCAATATTCACCATAACAGGTTCGGTTCTTTCCGCTGTTCAAAAAAAAGAAGAGAATAATAATATGTAACAGATTCTAACCACTGGGTTTAACCCCAGTGGCCAGGGGTGTTTCACTAAACCTGCTATGCGGGGCTCCGGGGTAGTTTACTCCAAGGTCTCGAGTTCGAACCTTGGTAGGTTCTCCTCGACGGTATTTTCCAATTAAGGAGGTGGTATGGTGAGAAAGGCTATTTAAGATCCGCTTAGTGCGGGACCCTTTCGTTGTGCGATTAGCACACATCATACGCGTCTGAGGTAAAATTCACTTGTCAAAAAAAAAAAGTAACAGATTTTGCTGTTTAAAAAAATAAACAAAATAAGTAACAGGTTCTAACCCTTCATTCAAACACAGTTGGTTTGAAAGCATTGTCATTTAAAGCAACCCATGAATCCATCCATCCAACCAACCGAAAGTTGAAAAATCTAGCTACTTGCGGGATCCATCTGTCCATCAAGAGGGCTGCTAATGTTGTCGAAATTCTCCAATGGTATCGATGCAGGACAGGTGATATTTGCTACATGTTTGTACTTGTGTTGACTGTACTTTTCTCTGATTGCTTTCAACTCAAAATTCGGACATTTACAAACAAGAGAGTGCAGTCTTGACACATTTTTGTAAATCTGATGGCTGGTACAGAGTATAACATCTCAATATTAGATTCCATGGTTTCTGTGATTGCAGAAGTAAAAATCTTGCTAAAAAAATCGCCGATGCAGCAATGAGAGAAGGAGCGTATCGTAGCATACTATACCTGAGAAGAGACAAGTCAGATATGTAGCTTGCCAAATAGTGTAATTGCAATGGAAGAATGCCCATATTATATATATCCATTTGAGCATCAGAAACCAAAAATAGCTTTAAGAAACATGTTACAGTAGGAGCAGTCATCTCAAACTTTAAGAAATTTAGAACAGAGGATTCCATTTGCAATACCTCATCGTTGGAGTATATGTTCTCGGTTACGTCGCAGAATTCTTCCACATGTGGTGCACATATTTCCTCATACTTTGAAGCAATCATCATGCAAGCAACTGAATTTTACAACGATGAATGGGATTACCCGAAAGGTATCGGTCTACATAGTTGATAGTCAAATACAATGTTTCAGGAAGCAGCCTATAATCTTCAGCAACCTCAACTAGCCAGTCTATCAGGATTGCACGTATGCTCGGTGTAATGTCTTCCTGGATCGTCTCCATGAAATCAACCGCGGGCCTTTTCTTTGCCTCGGAGGCTCTAAGATGATCATAAAAATACATAGTTTCATACAACTGTTGGTAAATTTCAACATCAACATTAAGATCAACAATCTTATCGTCATCAGTACTTCTCATCTCCATAAGTATCTCGATCGATCCCTCTTGCAATATTGTTACGTATAGACAAATTCTCTCAGTAGTGGATTGATAATAAGAACAAACAGAATTAATTCGAAAGTAAACCCTAACAGTTTAATAAAACCCCACCTCCCAATCCTTACTATATTCTTGCTTGCTGCTTTAATTAGTTCGACCAATAAGAAAGATATTCGGTTGAGAGAGGAAGTGATTTAATTTACCAATGATCGACTTCTTGGTTACGGGTGTACCTATTAATTGCTTTTTAATTTTTTTTTGACAGTTTAATTTCAACAGTCGAACTCGCACTCCGAAGATACCTTCGCGAGTAAGATGCGAGACACCACCTTTATGAGAAAATACCGTCGGTGAGGAACCTGAGGCTCGAACCCGAGACCTCAGTAAAACTCACCCGGGGCCCGCATAGCGGATTAAGGAAAATACCCCTGGCCACTGGGGTTTAACCCAGTGGTTAATTGCTTTTTAATTGGATGGCTCTCGCTCCTCCTTTTTTTATAGGAGAGAGGGACCGACCTCCTATTTACCATAATTAAAAATCTATTACACGTAAAATATATGTAAAACCGGTTTTAAGGTTACAACTTCGACTCCCTTACAATGTTTTACCTAAGTTAAAACTACATAAAGTATACTAATTTTGGTAATACTATTGACTAATTAATTATTTCCATATCCATTTTATCCATTTTGAATATCCAACTTAAAAAATTATGACTCGATCGTTAGAACATCTATGCTAAAGGAGAAGTCCCATGAAATAGAAAAAGATGATGGGTTAACAATCTATGCTAGCCAATAATGCATTTTTTATGTCATGCTGATGTCATGACCAATTAACCAATTGTTATTTTATTTTTTGGTGTTTTGATGCGGGCTCATAACACGCATAAGTTATTTTCAATCACCTGTCCTATGATAATTAGATAACAATTAGGTTTATTTTCAATCATCTGTCCTATGATAATTAGATAACAATTATGATTGTTTTCATATTCTTTGATAACAATTAGGACTCTTAATTTAAGTGACAATTGTAATTGTTTTCATGCCCTCGGATTGACTGTGCTAGTGACGTGGTCGATCTCTACCGGACGATGAAGAGGCTGTTGAGTTCAATCACCACTGCTGTTTAAAAAAAAGGGAGAAAATTTTGTACCTTTTTGATTGAGAGGCTAAAAAGTGTAAATTATTGATGGAAAACAAAAAAGTGTAAATTAATGAGACTTTTTCTACAAATTAATATAAATATTAATATAATAATATATTTGGATAATGATTATTAGGATTTTTAATTTATAGTTAATCTAAATGATGACATAAGCGAGAGTCAATTTAATGAAATTGAGCGATTTGATTGGTTAATAAGTCATTAGTTCAACTGTCTTATAGTATATATTAAAATAAGATGTGTATATATTTTATAGC
Organism: Erigeron breviscapus; assembly: GCA_034093135.1. Classification (NCBI taxonomy): domain Eukaryota; kingdom Viridiplantae; phylum Streptophyta; class Magnoliopsida; order Asterales; family Asteraceae; genus Erigeron; species Erigeron breviscapus. The sequence goes on along the minus strand of CM067169.1, from coordinate 7,737,200 downwards.
TTTATACATATATTTGCCTTAAGAAAAAAAAACCATAAGAGAAAAAATAAAACCACCGGAATCTTGAAGTTTTCGACGAAGTACAATGGTTGTCGGCCTAGATAAAAAGAACATATAACAAAATATTAAGTTAAAAATTCTTACTAATATATAGACAAAAATATTAAATCATAGAATGTCGACTTTCAAGAATATCCGAACAAAAATTGTATAAATAACTCGTGTGTTAACACGGGATATCGTTGTAGTTGTTGGATTAAACTCAATGAGACAAAAGCCTAGTGATCAAAAAGAGTACATAATAATGTCGATGCCCAATTGATGATTTTTTTTTAGTAAAAGGCTTCACCCTCGTTAGAATCAATTGATGATTGATTGACGATGTTGCCTGCAAACAATTTGACCTACTGGTCAATCATATTAATTTCAAATGAATATTGTTCATGATAAGAATTCTTATATGTTTTGTCCATTGTTAATATTGACATATGCTTCAATCATTTTTAGATCCTTATGGAATGTTAAGCCACATGCAATCTCTAATGGTAGCAATGGGGTTACTGGCAAATCTTTTTATAGCAATTTTAAGTTTTAAACCATTTACTTGTAATTGGTTGATTTGGGTTGGTAATCTTCTCTTTTATCTTTTCTTAAAATTTCTATTAGGCTTAACAAAAATTCATCTTACATGGAAAACAGGTCAATTTGTATAATGGATCCAACAGGAAGAGAGTGGCAGAAAACATATTTTTATGCCCTGGATCATTTTACTAAAAAGTTAGATTATTACTGACATGAGATCATTTTTGCAATCATATGTGACAATCATATACAGAAAATATTAAAAACTTTGATAACAACGTGTCTTGTGTGAGCCCGGCCCAAACTATACTAAAAACTACTCTTATTGACAAGAACCTGTTATGCAATCCGCGTGCTCATTTGAAACCTCTATAATCATATGTCATTGCACCCTTACCTCATGTATTCTTCCATGCAGGAGTATCTCTAGAGATCTGCAATTACGATAATTTATGTCTCGGTGCCATTTATTAAGGGTCTAGACTCCTGGAAGACTAGAAATGGCTTGTTGCCGTCTATTGTGGGGTGAGGAAAAACTTAAGACAAGTAGTCAGCAAAAGATGGATTCCTTTTTAATTATTCAGCATAATCCTTTGTTCTGTACTAGATTTTTATCCGGCGAAAAAACCGCGGTTTAGTTTAATAGAACTGTTTTAATAAAATTGGGTAAGGAATTATTAAGAACAAATTTATTTAGAAAGTTAATATCAATTACAACAAAAATTGAAAATGTACAAAAATTGTGTTAAAGCCGGATTTCATAAAAAGGAATTAAACCATTGTGAAGAAAATATTTATTCACAAAGTTAATATAAATTACGTTTTGAATACCAATGAAAACGTGTTTGTTATTGTTTTAAACTCTTTTAGCCTCAAATCTATAGATTATTATCACTATAATATCTTTGTAATATTTTTATAAGTTTATTTGTAAACTATGGTTATTAATTGACTAATATTTGTATAAGTTGACTGTAAGTCCCAACTCAATAGATGGTACTAACTGAAGACACCTCTATGTCGATGGTGAGATTACTTTGCAATACACACACTGATCTGGACGTGACCAGTTGCAGTGTGTAGTATACCAGGTTAACTGGAGGATTACTTATAAGGTGACAATATTCAATAAGTAAAGACAATGCAATATATAAAGTACTTGTAAGTAAATCTGGTGAGACGAGTTGTAATTTTCAAGTGTAATTTATTTATTAATGTTAAATAAATTACAAGGTTGTTGCGGAACCAAGATAATACAATAATGTAAATATCCTAACAACCTATGAAATACAATCGATCTATACTTGGAAATTCTCTTCAACAATCGAAACACTTAAAGTTGTGAAATGTTCCTTTTTGCGATTGAGAGAATATTGCACAAGTCACCAAGAATATGCAAATGTCTGAATATGCAAAGTTGTTTCTTGGTTGTGCAAAGACCTCTATTTATAGGCAAAGGTTGACATTGGGATGTCAACTTTGCCGTACAAATATGGTTGAGAGCATTTAAGGAATAACATTTAATTCCTTGAACATGCTTGATAAAGTATGACATAAAGTCACTTTATCCAACCTGCTTTATGTACTTTTGTACTTTATACATAGATAAATGTTATTATCCGGATAAAGGTACATAAAGCAAAAAGGTCTCCTCGTAATCAGTGTAAAGCTTTGTAAGTACTTTACACTGATGGTTCTCCAGTATTGATCTGGGTAAAACATCCACTGGGCTTCGCTGCCATGTATGTTTTCTATCTTCCACTTGTTGTCTTCGACTTCAATTGGAATGTCTTCAGGTTTGATCAGATCTCAACTGGAGGAAGTCTTCAGTTGCATTAACTGTACACTTGCAACTGGACTTCTAATATTTCTGGACAAATCAACTGGTCTCCAGATGCAACTGGAGACGCTCCCGTTTATCAGTAAACTGGACCTAACAAATTCCCCCTATTTGTCCTGAAATATTGCCAAGTCTTTTCAAGTTCTTGTATCTATACAAGTATGAACCTGAAGGACTTGTTTGACTAAATCTATCTAATTTTCCAAGGCATTTTTATAGATCATTAAATGCCTTGGGTTTTTCTTTTGAGTTTGTTAGATTTAATCTGTTATCTATCTTGTGGGTTACAATCTAGCAACTTGTATATACATGAAATTGAAATTTACATAAGTTACAAGAAGGTAAATAAAACTACAAGTAGATAACTGGAAGACAAACTTATACAGATGGCCCTTCGCCAGTTTTCCTTCTCTTTGGTTGTCTTCAGAATCAAGTCCCAATTTTGATTCAACATTTTCTTTAAATTTTATAAGATTCTGAAGAACGTGAATCCAACCCCTTTCCAATTTGCTCTTCAGTTGCTTGGCTTCCAAAAAGTTCAGCATCTCCACATGCTCTGCATGACCATACCTATGATCATCTGGATCTTCAGAGTAAATCATTGGTCCATTGAAATACTTAACTCCAACATAGAAACATTTTGTTCCTGGCTTGATCGAAACCTTCACATCAATGATCTTGCCAGGGTGATATCTCCGCTGTTGCACTTCACTTAGATAGGCCCTTGCCTCAGATTCATTTGCCAGTTTGATCTGGCCAGTGCTCAGTTTTTGTACAGCAGCTCGGATATCTTCAGTAGTTCGTTCGGTTGGTTGCACCCAAGTCCTTAGATCTGCATCTCTTGGCAGTGGCTTTAGCTTTCCTTTGGACTTAGGTGGGTTAAGTACTCTTTTCACAACTTTCTGGACATTCTGAATTCTTCTTTCAATCCCAGATGCTCTTAGTTCTCTAGCCTTCTCCACTGACACATTTATTGTTCTGGCATCAAGTTCAACTTCATCATCTGGATAGTCTTACTCCAGTTGGATATCGAGCATTTCATTTATCATTCCAACTATCCTTGGATCATTTTTTATATTCCCATATTGCTCAATTGTGATGCCCAACAGATTGGCATCATTTATATCCAATAAACCCAAACCTTGCAGTTGAACCCTTGAAGCTAGCAGATTGGCTTTTCTTGGTTTCTTTCTTTCTTTGATTGCATTGCCAATGGCTGCCAGATTCTTGCTTTCAGATTCAGATACTGGAGGAAGTTGATCAACATTACCAGTTTCTAGCACACTGGCATCAGTACCAGTTGCTTTTGTTTGTGTATCAGTGGCCAGCTCAAGATTCCCCCTATCAATAACATCATCAAATTTTTCAATGACATGCTGGCTAGCATCAGTACCAGCACCAGCAACAACAACTTGCCTTTCCACCAACTGCCTTGTACTTGTACTTGATCTGGGGGCAAGGACTGCACTCCTTTCCCCCTTGGCAGCATCTAGACCTGCCCTAATTGCTTCCCAGTCTGTATTGCTGCTGGGAAATCGATCAAGAGGCTGCCACGATTGCATGTCCTTGCACTCTTTGAAGATTGTACAAACCATTCTGAATGATCTCCAAAGATGGTTGGTCTCTCTGGACTGGGCCAAGACATTACCAGCAACTTGTGCTTGACCAGTCTTTAATTCTTCTATCACTGCTGGAGAGAGACCAGCCTGTGCAACTTCTTTGTCCTTCTCATTCTTCTTCAAATTATCCACTTCAGTGATCAGTTTGTCAATAGATGTAGCGTGGGAGGATAATTGGGTGTTCAGAGCATTGACAGCGTCCCTCAACTGGTTGATCTCATGAGTAAGTGGGGCCAGATCAACCTGAGGAGGTGGTATCTTGGCGATCTCAGACATCACCTTTTTGACTAGTTCTTCTTCTCTGGCAGCCAATGTATCCTGAATAATTTGACCAACTGAAGTGGCCACCTATTGCCCAAGCTGTTCATTATCCACTCCAGGTTTTTGCAATAACTCATCAACCTTCCTCTCCAGTTCTTTAACGTCTAAGGAAGTTCTGACAGTATTATTGAGAAGACTGGAGACGGAGGAGTGGACTTTGGTTTAAGTTAGTTCAAAAGCTTCTTTCAAAATTTTAGCCATGGTGTTGCAGCTATCGACTAACTCATTCAGCTTGTTTAATGCCAATTCTTCATTTGCAGCATATTTGTTGATCCCCAAGTCTACCATTTTCTGATTAGTTTCACTGTTTTTTACATACTTGGAGATCGACTTGGCAATTTTATCAAGGGCCTTTTGAACATCCTCTACCCTCCTAAGAAGGTTTTGGATGTCGGATTTGGCAGAGACCACTTGAGCTTCCAGTGACAAGGAAGGAAGAGTCACTGGAGCGGCAACAGGTACTACTGGAGCAACTGGAGGAGGTAAATTGATAGTAACCTCACCAGTTGACTGGCCAGTAGAAAGAGAGATAAAATCAAGAGATGGGAATGAAGAAGGACGTCTAGAGAGATCAACGTATTGGACATGCTGAGAATGCTCTGGTGTGTCCAACGGCGGCGGTTGGGGCATGTGTCTATTTCTAGGCACGAAAAGGGAAGATACGAGGGATCTTTGTATTGGTTGTGGAATTGCAGTAAGCGTATTTGTGGATGATGAAACTGAAATTGTTTGTTCTGGGGGCGGATCAAGAGATGAAGGGGGTTGATCTTGTACAGAAGCATCAACCATCTCTTGATCAGAAGCAGTCCCTTCAGAGTCCGAAGACTCTAACTGGAATTCATCAACATCCATGCCCAGATTCATGAATGATAGTGATGGCTGAACTTGTGGTTCAGTCTCCTGATGACCATCTCCAGTTTCCTGGATGGTTTCATCAGTTGGTGGTGCAGTTGCCGTAGCAACTTCACCTGGAATAGATACAACTGCTCTATCCTCAGTCATAACATCATTAGCCGAAAAGTTTGGAACTTCAGTCTCCAGTTGTGACTGGCCAGAGACATCATCAGTTCGTGCTAGAGTTGTGTCAGAAGTTTGGCCAGACTCATGTTGTGCAGACACGGACTCTACTCTGGGTTGGGTTAGCCCAGTATTCTCTTCACCACTCTCTCCTAAAGAAGTTTCGAGAGTGGTTGCTTGCGGTTCTCCCATTTGACTATCTCCAGCATCCTGTTGGGAGGAAACTGGAGGGCTTGTAGGGTTTCTACTGTCAGTGGCAAGTTCTGACTGTTTCCTAAGACGACGAGATCTTGTTGCCTTTGGAACACCCTGGAGACCTGTTTGAAGGTCTCCAGTGACAGTTGGGGGAACTGACAAGCTGGAGCTGGAAGGGTTACACTGTTGTTCGGGCTCAACAACTGTATCTTGTCCAGCAGACGAACCGGTGGGTCCCTCATTGTTTTGAGGCCCGCCCAGTTGTCTTTCTGACTCACCTTGGACTGGTGCATCAGTTTTGTTGAATGCCAACAACATTCTTTGAGGAATCTCAATGTAACATCCCAAACTTTTTAATTAACGGTTGACTTGAGTCGTTAAGTCAACACTACGTGTCCGTTAAGTCTCTAGGAGATTTAATGCTTAGATGTGTTTAATGTGCTATATGTGAGGCTTTAATGCCTTAATTTGATGTGTCTCAATATATACATATTTCCCACATCCTATTTGGACGTTTTAGACACGTTTGATAGCCGTTTATACATGTTTTGTGGTGCTTGATGGTATTTGCTAGTGATTTCAGGTCTAAAGCAGGAATATCACTTACAAATGGTAGAAAACGACTTAGGAATGGTCCAAAGGCACTAACGGATGAAGCATGGTCGAAAACGAAGCTGAATGACGAAATCAGGTGAAACTCGCGGCGCGAGCCTGGAAACTTCAGTCGCGGCGCCCCAGAGAAGCTCGCGGCGCGAGTTTGTCTGTTTTTCGACCAGTTTTGCTCAGAAACTTCACTAGCGGCGCGAGAAGAACCACTCGCGGCGCGAGAACGAGCTGACATCACGATTTTCTCTCTCTTTGGGTATAAATACCAACCATTACTCAACCCTAAACCTAATCTTGGACACTTGAGCATACACACTTTGTTTCCAGCCGTTTTTCAAGGGTTTTCAAGGGTTTTTTGAAGACTTGAAGATATAAGAGGTGGGGGGAGGTGGGTGTGGAATTCGATGGAAGAGGAAGGTGGTTAGTGTTTTTCACTTCTCCAACTATTTTGAAGACTTGAAGATTAATTTTGGCTCTTGTTACTTATTGTAGCTCGATTGTAACCTCGATTTGGATTATTACTCTATACTTGGTACATTATGTTCTCCTTTTTATTTGAATCTTTAGCTATTTTCATTATGAGTAGCTAAATCTCTATACATCTATGAAGATGAAGTGAAACAATTAGTTAAGGTTGCATAATATTTTGAATTCAAGTTGGTTTTACTTAACATTTTGTCAAGATCTTAATGAAGTGATTTCTTTCACTTAATCTTGTGTTCTTGGTGATATTTGTGTTTTTCGATAGTGGTACTAGTTGAATGCAAGTATTATTTTAGTTGTTTGTCTATGAACAACTCTTGCTAGGTCATGGTATGATAGTAAAGATACAAGTTTAATAGAAATTACTTTGTTAAGTGGATTTAACGGTTGGTGGTACCACGTTTCTTTCACAAAGATAAAATTGTTATTTAAATAATCAAACAAACTAGTTAGTTCAAGGAATTGTAATAGGGTTGGTGGTACCACTTGTTGCAAGAAATTGAATTGATTAGGTGATTGAGTCGATTTTACAAACTAGGTGCACCCGTTTGTGCTTTTGTCTTATCACGGTTATTATCACCAACACATATGAATTCTGAGCTTAACCTATATGCAACCTAGACTTTTTGTGGAGCGGATTCGACATAGATGGCTTTTTAATTATTTGTTTACAACTCAAACTCTTTTCGTGTGCTCTCGCTAATACCGGTTGAGTACTTTATTTTACTTGTTAATTACATCGCTTTCAGAAACGCAAAGTGACAATTCGGTCACACCAAACTTTTTACTTGTTTCACATTTTTACAACTTTTAGTACAACAATCAGTCCTTGTGTTCGATCCTGGTCTTGCCAGTTAGCTATATTACATACGAACGGGTACACTGCCCGTAAGTGTGTTGTAGTCAGTTAGCGGTAGATCTTGTTATAAATTATAAACTAGATTTCACACATCAAACAACAACAAAAAAAAGAAAAAAAAAAAAAGAAAGCAACAGAGAAGAAGGGAAGAAAAAAAAAGAGTGTGTTGTAGTCAGTTAGCGGTAGATCTTGTTATAAATTTTAAACTAGATTTCACACATCAAGTTTTTGGCGCCGCTGCCGGGGATTGATTTTAAGTACTTTTGGTTGAGATTATGTGAATCGATCCTTTTTCGTGCTTTGCACGGAGAAGTTACTTGCTTTATTTTATTTTAGTTTGCTTTAATTGTACCCCAGGTGCTATTAAGGTTTTTGTTTGTTGTGTTGTGTTCGCAGATTATTTCCAGGTAGTGGATGAACACTCGAACTTCTGGGAGACCATTAGTGAAGGCCACATCTAATCCCGAAAAACTTAAAAAGCGCACCAAAACACAATCATCACAACCATCAACATCCGACCCATTTTACATAGACACCACTCCTAGACCCAAATCCGACCACATACTTCACGAGACTTATTACGAGTCGGGAAGTAACGAGTGGGGTTACCATTCCGAAAAAGAAGAACCACTTTCCGATAAAACACCTACTCCACCCGAATCACCAAAACCGACCGTCAACATGGCGGGTCAACAAAATCCACCCGACCTTTTTCACACCAAGATCGAGGACCTTCCTCGATCTATACCTACTTCTCCCAGGTAACCATTTGCAAATGGTTAAGGATTTGTGCTTTGACGGAAGGCATAAAAGAGATCCTCATGAACATCTTGACAAGTTCGAGATGATTTGCAATCTATTCAACTATGGGGAAAATCAGGGCGACAACGTCAAGATGAAGCTTTTTCCTATGTCTCTCACGGGAGAGGCTCACAAATGGTTAAAGGGGTTAGCACCGGATAGTTTGATTACTTGGGGGGCGGTTAGGGAAGCTTTGATTGAGAGATTCTTTCCGGCTAATCGGGAAAGAGAGCTTATACTTGTAATTCGATCTTTTAGGCAAGATGAGGATGAGTCTATTGTTGAAGCATGGTTAAGAATGAAAGATCTTTTGTGGGAATGTCCCGGGCATGGGGTGAGTGACACCGAAATTGTGGGGATCTTCTTGGATGGGATGAATAGGGAAAGTTATGAGAAGATGGTGATGACTTGTGGAGGTAGTATTAGTTACAAGACCTCAAGTGAGCTTTGGAAAATGTTTGAGGATATGGCAAAAGCTCAAGTATCTAGGTCATCGAATAGAGATAGGAGGTCACGTAGGGTAGTGGCTAGAGTTGATGAAGGTGAAACATCCGAAGTAATTTCTGAAATTCGGGCACTTTCAAACCGAATGGATGAAAGGTTCTCTATGGTGGAGAACAATTTTGGTGGGCTAGAGCGGGATGTGAAGATTATGGCCGGGGGATGTACTCATTGTGGAGGGCCACACCATCCCGATGAGTGTGATTCGGTAGCTCAAGAAGATGTGAATTTTGTTCAAAATCAACGTCAAGGCCAATATCAACCTCTTTTTCAACGGGGTGGCAATTATCAAGGCCGATATCAAGGTAACTCTTCTAATTCTTATTCTAACAATCGTGGTGGCAATTTTCAAAATAGGTGGCAAAAGGATGATAATCATGGCGCGCCTAATCAACAACAACCACCATCACCTCCCAAGAAAGATGACAATGGGGAGGAAGGATCACCTCTCATGGCCATGATGGCCAAGTTCCTCGATAAACAAGAAAAAAGGGAGGAGGCTCAAGAGAAGCGAAATGCTTCAATGGAAAACTACTCCAAGCTTTTGAATGACAAGATTGGGGGGTTGCATGACAAGATAGACATTAGCAATCGCAACAACCACACTTTGATTTCCAACTTGGAAAAGAGGATTGATAGAATGGGAAATCAACAAAGGCAACCGGGTACTCTTCCAAGCAACACCCAACAAAACCCGAATCAAGACAAAGGCTCATGGAGGAATGGGGATGACAAGTACAAAGGGCCCCAACACCGGAATGAAACCGTTAATGCCATCACTACACGGTCCGGGAAGGTAACTACTCCTCCTATTGATAATTCTCGTGTTTCTAATGTTTCTCCTCAGGTTGGGCAGTTTGATGAAGAGTTGGATGATGAGGTAGAGATGGAGACACCGCCGGTGGTGACTACTTCGGTTCCTAAAGCCACACCAATCAAGGAACCCGAAGTGAAGCCATACAAGCCCAAGATTCCTTTTCCTCAACGCTTGAGGAAGGAAAAGATTCAAGAACAATACAACAAGTTCTTTGACATGATCAAAACGGTGACAATCAATGTGCCGTTAGTTGATCTCATTTCGGGCATGCCTAACTATGCCAAGTTCATCAAAGAACTTGTGACGGACAAAAAGAAGCTTGATGAAGCAAAGGCAACTTTCCTCAATGAAGAATGCTCGACGGTCATCCGAAACAAGCTTCCACCTAAGCTTTCGGATCCAGGGAGTTTTCTTATCACTTGTACTTTTGGTAGTAAATTGTCTTATAAGGCGTTGGCCGATCTTGGGGCAAGCATCAACTTGATGCCATATTCAGTTTTTAGAAAGCTTTCTTTGGGGAAATTGAAGCCCACTAAAATGAGCATCCGCCTTGCGGATCATTCTTTTCAATACCCATTGGGGGTGGCCGAAAACTTGCTAGTGCAAGTAGGCCAATTTGTCTTTCCGGTCGATTTTGTTATCTTGGAAATGGAAGAGGACACCAAGGTGCCTCTCATTTTGGGCCGACCATTCTTATATACCGCGGATGCTATCATTCGGGTAAAGGACAAGGAAATTTCCTTGGGTGTCGGGGAAGACCGAATTGTTTTTAAAATTGAAAAAGCTTTGCAACATTCTTATTCTTCCGATGACACTTGTTTTAAGATTGATGTTATAGATGATGCCGTTGAATTGGAGAGGTTGGAGCTTGTAGGTGTCGATGGAGAAGAAAGTGAAGATAGCTTGGCTAACATTGGAGAGGGAGATGTCACTAGTGACCAAGTTGAGGAGATTGAAGAAATTTTGGCACTTAGCATGGATGACACTCCATTAGAGGAGGAAGGCTTTGAAGAAATTGAGGTAATTCAAAACAACAAATTGCCTACTTCTCTTGAGAATCCTCCAACGGATTTAGAGCTCAAACCATTGCCCGATCATCTAGAATATGCATTCTTGGAAGGTACATCTCTACTCCCCGTTGTTATCTCCTCATCACTTTCGGGTGAGGAGAAAGGTAAGCTCATGACCATACTTAAGGCCCATAAAAAGGCCTTTGCATGGAAGACATCCGATATACCCGGGATAAGCCCCGATTTTTGCAAACACAAAATCAATTTAATTGAAAATGTGAAACCGGTAATTCAAAGGCAAAGAAGGCTTAATCCTAACATGAAACATGTTGTAAAAAAGGAAATTGTTAAGTTACTCGATGCGGGTATTATCTTTCCAATATCGGATAGTCCATGGGTTAGCCCGGTACATTGTGTACCAAAGAAGGGAGGGATGACCGTTGTAACAAATGAGAAGAATGAATTGGTCCCAACTAGAACGGTCACCGGTTGGAGAGTTTGTATTGATTACCGTAAGTTGAATGAGGCCACCAAAAAGGACCATTCCTTTACCCTTCATGGACCAAATGCTTGAAAGATTGGCCGGTAATGAATTCTTTTGTTTTCTAGATGGTTTTTCCGGGTACTTTCAAATACCCATTGATCCTAATGACCAAGAGAAAACCACTTTTACTTGTCCTTTTGGAACTTATGCTTATAGCCGCATGCCTTTTGGTTTATGTAATGCACCGGGCACTTTTCAAAGATGCATGTTGGCCATTTTCCAAGATATGATTGAAACCTCCATGGAAGTTTTCATGGATGATTTTTCGGTATTTGGTGACTCTTTTGAAAGTTGTTTGGCTAATTTGGATAAAATGCTTGAAAGATGTGAAAAAGCACATTTGGTGCTTAATTGGGAAAAATGTCATTTTATGGTCAAAGAGGGTATTGTGTTGGGTCACAAAGTGTCAAGGGAGGGTCTTGAGGTTGACAAGGCTAAAATTGATGTCATGACTAAATTACCTCCACCCACCAATGTGAAAGTCGGTAAGAAGTTTTCTTGGTCATGCCGGGTTCTACCGGCGGTTTATCAAAGATTTTTCTAAGATCACAAGGCCCATGACTAGATTGTTGGAGAAAGATGTCCCGTTTGAGTTTAATGATGAATGTCTTAATGCTTTTTCTCTTTTAAAAGACAAATTGACAAATGCTCCAATCATGACTTCACCCAATTGGTCTTTACCCTTTGAACTTATGTGTGATGCTAGTGACTTTGCTTTGGGGGCCGTTCTTGGCCAAAGGGATGAGAAGCATTTTCGTCCTATCTATTTTGCTAGCAAAACCCTTAACCCCGCCCAACAAAACTATACCGTAACCGAGAAGGAATTGTTGGCGGTGGTGTATGCCTTTGATAAGTTTAGACCTTACTTGGTGTTGAATAAGACCATTGTGTTCACCGATCATTCGGCATTGAAGTACTTGTTCTCGAAACAAGATGCTAAACCTCGCTTACTTCGTTGGGTCTTGCTTTTGCAAGAATTTGATATTGAGATCAAAGACAAAAGTGGGGCTGAAAATGTTGCCGCCGACCACTTGAGTAGGCTCGAAAACCCTCACCTTGAGGAGTTGAAGGAGCATGAAATTAACGATTCTTTTCCCGATGAGTTTTTGATGCAGGTAGAGGATGAGGAGGCACCTTGGTACGCCGATATCGCTAATTATTTGTGTGCAGGAATTTTGCCCAAGGGATGGTCTTCTCAACAAAAGAAAAAGTTCTTTTCCGAAATCAAGCATTATTTTTGGGAGGAGCCATATTTGTTCAAGGTGTGTGCGGATGGGATGATAAGAAGGTGCATTTGGGGTGGTGAGACTAGAAAGATTTTAGATGAATGCCACTATGGACCAACCGGTGGGCATTATGGGCCATCGGTGACGGGAAAGAAAGTGTTTGATGCGGGTTTCTATTGGCCTACAATTTTCAAAGAGGCTCAAACACTAGTTGAGACATGTGATGCATGTCAAAGGCAAGGAACTATCACAAAAAGAGATGAAATGCCCCAACAATCTATTCAAGTTTGTGAAGTCTTTGATGTGTGGGGAATTGATTTCATGGGCCCGTTTCCGCCATCCAACAAGTGTCTTTATATCTTGGTTGCGGTTGATTATGTCTCAAAATGGGCTGAAGCGAAAGCCTTGCCAACCAATGATGGTAAGGTTGTGATTGATTTCTTGAAGGCTTTGTTTAGCCGATTTGGTATGCCAAGGGCTTTGATTAGTGACCGGGGCACTCATTTTGCCAACCATCAATTGGAGAAAGTTCTTGAAGAGATATGGGGTCACTCATCGTTTTTCAACCTCCTATCACCCACAAACTAGTGGGCAAGTTGAGAACACCAACCGTGCTTTGAAGAGAATATTTGAGAAGACCGTTGATGGAAACCCCAAGTCATGGTCAAAGAAGTTGGATGATGCCCTATGGGCGTTTCGAACCGCTTTCAAGACTCCCATTGGCACTACTCCATATCGACTTCTCTATGGAAAGACTTGCCATTTGCCGGTGGAGATTGAGCATAAGGCGTATTGGGCCTTAAAGCAATGCAACATGGACTTGATAGAAGCCGGTGAAACTAGAATGTTGCAACTTCATGAGCTTGATGAGCTTAGACATGGTGCCTACGACAATTCGTTGTTGTACAAAGAAAGAACAAAAGTGTGGCACGACAAGAAGCTCAAGAGAAAGGACTTCAAAGCGGGAGATAAGGTATTGTTGTTTCTCTCAAAGTTCAAAATCCACCAACCAAAGCTTACATCTAGGTGGAATGGACCGTTTGTCATCAAGCATGTATATCCCTCGGGATATGTTGAGTTGTTTAGAGAGGATGGAAGCTCGTTCATTGTTAATGGACATCGGTTAAAGCTCTACCATGAAGAAGAAGTTGGGGAGGGAGCCTTGGTCGAGAAGCTCCAACTTTTTGCTTGAAAAATGAGGTTTGATCGAGTCAAGCTAATGACTCATTAATAAATAAAGCGCTTCTCGGGAGGCAACCCGTGTGTGTTCATTATTTTTATTTGTTTTCAGTACTTTTCTTTCTATTTTATGTGTTTTTGTTGAGATTTACAGGTGATAAGTCCAGGGGTCGAACCGAACTGTATGTAGTCAAAATTCAAAAATCGGAGAAACAGGGGCAGCTCGCGGCGCAACCTCGGCAACTCGCGGCGCGATTTTGGCATCATCGTGGTCAGAACTATTTGTTTGAAGACCTCACGGCGCGAAAGGATAAAATCGCGGCGAGACTGGGACAAAAACAGAATCTCGCGGCGCGAGAAAATTACTAGCGGCGCGACCGGGGCAAAACAGAAACATAGCGGCGCGAGGTTGGGGAGTTGTGGCGCGATTTTGGGGTCCTGCGGCAGCGTATTCGCGGCGCGAGCCGCCTATGTCGCGGCGCGAGGTGTCCAGCCAGGTAAGTTTTCTCCTTTTAATTAAAATCAAAATAAAATAAAATGGGGATAAAATAAACCACAGGGGTCCGATCCCTTTTCTTTTCACTTTCATTCTTTCCCTCTCAAAACACTTTTCTTCTCCAAAATCACACACACACATCATGACTCACACACACATACACTAGGATTTCTCTTCTTCTTCAAGATCTTTTCTCTTCTCCATCTCCATTCCATCATCATCATGTCAAGAGGGGTATGTATTCTCAACTCTTTTCTTTTAATTTTTATTTCAATTTTATTAGGGTTTTAATTATTTCTTTAATTTTCTTTTAATTAATGTTAGTTTATTGTTTAATTATGTTTACATTGTTGTTTAATTCACTTAGAGTTAACTGATTTTGTGATTAATCTTAGAAAACCTAATTAGGGTTCATAATAATTCAAATTGGGGGTTTTTAAGATTTAGTTAATTTTAAGTTATTTAATTCAAATTAGTTATACATTGTTAATTAGACATAAAACCCATTCAGAAAATCAAAAAAAAAAAAAAAATCGAAACTGGGTCGCGGCGCGAGCAGGACTCCTCGCGGCGCGAGTTTCTGTTCTGATGGCCAGTTTTTGTCGTTTCTTTGTCTTAGCCTTTCGTTATCGCCCCTTAGTGTCTCCTTTTACTTAATTAGTATATTCTTGGTTGTTTTGACAGAGGCAACAGGCGGTGCAAAGGTATGAGGGGTTGGTTTGGCCACAAGATTATCAGTTCGACTACGTGGATGAAACCTATAAGGCTCCCAATGAAAGACAGAGCAGCATAATTAAGACGCTGAAACCACCAACCCACCCTTGGCTTAAGTTCCCGAATGCTCAAAAAGGGGAACGTCAAGCTTATACAAATAGGTTGTGTGAAATTCAGGATTATGCATTGATCGCCCCTCGGACCATGGATTGGCAGATGATTAGGGAGGCGGATCTCATGGGCTATTTCGAACAAAGAATGTTAACCGAGTTCATGGATGATAGGTTGGGTCGGATGGTGCGTATTCCAATGTGGAAAAGGATCTTTGAATTGAGAAAGACGGTGGTGAAAGAGTGGTGTCAAGAGTTCTACTCTACTCTTCAGGTGCAGGACTTACCCATACAGGAATTTTTAGAGGATCGGGTGATCCATTTTCGGTTGGGGGGTAAGCAACGCCACTGTACTGTTGCTGAGTTTGGATATTTATGTGGCATGTTCGAGATAGCGGATTTTGAGGATGGGTCGGTTTATCCGTTTGTAAACCGGAGTACATTTTATACCTCCTGCTTTGATGATGATGTGTTGTTTGACACATATTGGTTTAGCATTTCCGGGAAGGAGAAGTTTTATTCAGGGGTGAGCAAGGTGTCGGACATTAGGTCCAAGAGACTTAGAATTCTCCATAAGATGATCACCTATTCATTCCTCCATCGGGGAAATGCAACCGATAAGGTCACTTCTGATGATTTGTGGTTGCTTAGGCAGTTTCAGGAGCTCCCTTCTTCTGGTTGGTTCGGGTGTGCTCCATATATATTGGCTAGACATATGTATAAGTCTCGGGAGCAGAGGTATTTGTGTGGTCATTTTGTGACCCAGATGGTGGAGAGGCTTGGTTGTGATACACCCGAGGGTAGGTCGGGGATTACTCTTAGATTGGACACCTCTCTTATTGACGCCAAGGAGATGAAGAAGGCGAAGCTGATGAAGGGTACTAACCCGAGGGAGTTATAGTCAGATGAAGAGCAGGAGCCACCAGCACAGAGACAGAGGGTGGACTCGCCACCCCAGGAGCAGCAGCCACTTCCTAACCCTATTCCATCTTATGATTTTTCAGGTTGGGGATCCTCGCTTGACCAGATCTTGGATGGTCAGAGGACTATGTGGAGCCAGGTGACCCGCTTGGGTTACCAGAACGAGTATTGGTCACCTTACATCAACCATTGGATCAGGCCACAGTCTCCACCACCACCACCGCCTACACACGCATTCGATCCTCCTTCCATCTTTCTTCCTGCCAGCACCACTTTTGGGTTCGCATGTCCACACCTAGGTCAGCAGCCCGCAGCACGCAACCCGGTTGGGCAGGCCCGAGTTCGAGCACAGCAGGTAGCAGCAGCAGGGGGCGCTCAGGAGATGCCCCAGTTTGGGACGTATAGACATACGACTGGGAGCGCTACTCGGGGCCTGCCTTTGATTTCTACAGGGGTTATTTGGTGAGCCAGCCGATCCTGATGCTGGTGATGGTGTTCCTTCTTCTCATGACATGGATGAGAATTGATCTATTCTATCTTCTTTCTATTTTCTGAAACTTATGAAACATTTGCACTTTATTTTCTTTCAATTTGGTTGTAATTCCGCCGTTTAGGCGATGAGACATTTGTAGTTGTTTCTTGTATTTCCTTTCATTATGAACTATGTAGTGGTTTGGTATTTTGCTTATGGTAATTGTCAGGTGCTTAGTTCGAGTTGCAAGTTGATTTGTGGAGATTGCTTTTGGAATTTTTGGAACAAACAAGCGGGTTTATGCTGGCAGTCAGTTCAGCACCCACTTAATTTTTGGCTTCAACTTTGCAATGGTGAATTCATGCTTTCACCCGGAGGTTTTTCATTGTTCCTTTCTACATTTTGCATTTTTCCTTTTTCCCATTATTTGCCTTAGTTATTCGTCCATTGAGGACAATGTACAACTTAAGTGTGGGGAGGGGGATGGTAAATTGGAAAAATGAAAAATTTTTGAAGTTTCTTTCCTTTACTAGCATTTTGGTTATGTTTTTAAATTTTTGAGGCTATAGGTTTTGTGCAAAGACGAGAAATGAGGTACTTTGAATTTTGCTAATCTAGGATAAAACTTGAGATTGTTTACCTTTAGCTTTCCTTTCCTAGTGCTTATGGCATTTCATCGTTCCAAGGGGTCATAGGCTTGTTCCGAACTTCAAATAATCTAGGTTGCTTGCGAATTGTACCTTAATGATGAACCTAATGTGAATAATAGCTTCACTAGATGATGTATTGGTAGGCACCGCTTGAGGTTTTCCATTTGAATTTTGCAACTTGTGTGCATGAAAGCTTGAAATGTATTAAATATGCTTGTGGTAATTTGACTTAACATATGGTTTGCACACCGGATGTCCGGTCCTTAATTCTTATGTTATAGGTTGTGGCTCTAGTCATTATGTTTGGTCTTCATATCGGGGTGTCTGGGGTGCTTCGGCATCAAACGGGTGGCACATGTGGGAATGCGCATAATCTTTTTCCAATAGTCTAATGCTAATGTGGTCTTTGAGATTCGAACAAGTAAGTCTTGGGGTAACTTCATTTTACCTAGCTCACCTAAAGCTTCCAACTTGGGATGGGTTGTCAGAAAGTTCGCTACACGGGTCTCATCGAAAATCACGGGTGTTAAATTATAAAACTTTTTATTCTCACATGTGTTTGTGTTTAGAGCATGGTCTCTAGATATGCAACCCAACCTTGAGTTCTGGCGTATGTCTCTTAACGATACTTACGTATCCGTAGCGAACCGCTGACCGGACGCTTAAAGTGCACTTTCGTATGATCACCTGATGTGTGGATAGAGTTGCAATTCTAGACCGTAGGAGTATGTTGTGTCAAGGGACTCATAAGTATAACGTAATGAAAACCTTATGGAAAACCAATGGCGTGAGTGTTTAAGTGGACAAATATACCAATAATCATTGTGGAATATTGCTTATGTTGCCAATAATAATTGTGAAGCTTGCTAGTAGATTGTATGCTTAGTAGGAACGAGCTTAAGGTCAATTGGAATGATAGAAATGTTAAAGAGGTGAACACAAGCATAGGGAGGATTCTAATTGTAACCGAAAGATGGTTTTGCTCTAGATTAGTCGAATTTTCTGATTTCGTCTTAAACTTTGCTCATTAGTTTTTAAATGCATTTGCTTTTGGTATTCAACACCGCTTGGTTGGAAACTTCACATATAACCATGTTTTGTTTTGTGAAATCGTGATTTGTTTGGTTATTGAGATTGATTAAAGTGCATACTTGCTTGAGGGCAAGCAAGGTTTAAGTGTGGGGAGGTTTGATGTGTCTCAATTTATACATATTTCTCACATCTTATTTGGACATTTTAGACACGTTTGATAGCCGTTTATACATGTTTTGTGGTGCTTTATGGTATTTGCTAGTGATTTCAGGTCTAAAGCAGGTATTTCACTTACAAATGGTAGAAAATGACTTAGGAATGGTCCAAAGGCACTAACGGATGAAGCATGGTCGAAAACGAAGCTGAAATGACGAAACCAGGTGAAACTCGCGGCGCGACTTGGGTAGCTCGCGGCGCGAGTTTTTCTGTTTTTCGACCAGTTTTGCTCAGAAACTTCACTAGCGGCGCGAGAAGAACCACTCGCGGCGCGAGAACGAGCTGACATCACGATTTTCTCTCTCTTTGGGTATAAATACCAACCATTACTCAACCCTAAACCTAATCTTGGACACTTGAGCATACACACTTTGTTTCCAGCCGTTTTTCAAGGGTTTTCAAGGGTTTTTCATCATTCCAACTATTTTGAAGACTTGAAGATTAATTTTGGCTCTTGTTACTTATTGTAGCTCGATTGTAACCTCGATTTGGATTATTACTCTATATTTGGTACATTATGTTCTCCTTTTTATTTGAATCTTTAGCTATTTTCATTATGAGTAGCTAAATCTCTATACATCTATGAAGATGAAGTGAAACAATTAGTTATGTTGCATAATATTTTGAATTCAAGTTGGTTTTACTTAACATTTTGTCAAGATCTTAATGAAGTGATTTCTTTCACTTAATCTTGTGTTCTTGGTGATATTTGTGTTTTTCGATATTGGTACTAGTTGAATGCAAGTATTATTTTAGTTGTTTGTCTATGAACAACTCTTGCTAGGTCATGGTATGATAGTAAAGATACAAGTTTAATAGAAATTACTTTGTTAAGTGGATTTAACGGTTGGTGGTACCACGTTTCTTTCACAAAGATAAAATTGTTATTTAAATAATCAAACAAACTAGTTAGTTCAAGGAATTGTAATAAGGTTGGTGGTACCACTTGTTGCGAGAAATTGAATTGATTAGGTGATTGAGTCGATTTTACAAACTAGGTGCACCCGTTTGTGCTTTTGTCTTATCACGATTATTATCACCAACACATATGAATTTTGAGCTTAACCTATATGCAACCTAGACTTTTTGTGGAGTGGATTCGACATAGATGGCTTTTTAATTATTTGTTTACAACTCAAACTCTTTTCGTGTGCTCTCGCTAATACTGGTTGAGTACTTTATTTTACTTGTTAATTACATCGCTTTCAGACACGCAAAGTGACAATTCGGTCACACCAAACTTTTTACTTGTTTCACATTTTTACAACTTTTAGTACAACAATCAGTCCTTGTGTTCGATCCTGGTCTTGCCAGTTAGCTATATTACATACGAACGGGTACACTGCCCGTAAGTGTGTTGTAGTCAGTTAGCGTAGATCTTGTTATAAATTTTAAACTAGATTTCACACATCAAGATTGATGTACTAATGTGTTTAAGATGTATTTATATGCCTATAGAGGTGCTTGAAGTGTTTAATGAGTTGTAAGTATTCCCTATAGGTGTTTTGAGCTAAATATGAGCCGTTTGGAAGCTTAGGGACTAGTTTTGACACAGGGTTAAACTCAAAAACGGGTTAAGGGTCTATTAACCTATCATTAGACTCATAATACAGAGATTATACTTTTCCTTTGAAGCCCTAGCCGCCCCCTTGGTTCCATAGCATTCTATTGTTCGATTTCATCGTTATTTGGTTGATTCGAGAGTGTTTTGATCAAGTTTTTGCATCCTTCTTGTAATCTCCAGGTATTTGAGGTATTATTACATTGATTTCATGTCCCTTTAATCCCTTGATTCGTTCCATAACTAATCTAGGTCTTTAGAGGGTTGATTGGAGTCACAATCGTGTGTTTTAATCGATTCGGTAACCTAAAACGTTTGTTATTGTGATGCAAATCAAGTAGGATTAATCAATGATTTCATTGCATCATTATGGTCTTAAAATGATGAATTTTGAGGTACAAAAGTCGTTCATAAGGTTTGGGATCATTTGGGTTGTGTTTGGTTAAGTTTTGGAGGTTAAACAATGAGGTTTGTGCAGATTCGGGGTCAGTTGCGGCGCAATACCTAGGTTGCGACACAACTAGAATACAGTGACTTAAGTTGCGACGCAATTTGCCCACTGCGACGCAATAGCGACAGAATTTTTAAATGGCCATAACTTTTGAACCGTAACTCCGTTTTTAACAAATAAGCTATCCACGGAATCGTGAGAGAGTCTACTTTCTAATTTTGTGAGTCCCTTAAATTCGATGGTTAACCTAGAAAGTGTAAAATACAACAAGTCTAATAAGCACTAGAATGGACTAGTATTACTTTAATATAAATGCAAGTATATAAATAAAGTAATACAAGACTTAAAGCAATAAACAAGTAAAGTGGAACATTATGTATTTTTCAAAGGTGTATTTTATTTATGATGTTAAATAAAATACAAGGTTGTGCGGAATCAAGATAATACAAATAAGTATGTATCCTAACAACCTATGAATTACAAATGATCTATATTTGTCAAATAACTCTTTTGGATCGAGATACTTAAAGTTGTGAAGTATCCCAGTTTAAGATCGAGAGTATTTAGACAAATTCACTTTAATGCAAAATGTATGCTTAAAAGTATTTATGTCAAGGAAATGACTTTGTATTTATAGGCAACAAAATTCACCAGTGAATTTTGTGCCGTACAAATATGGTTGCATGCATTTAATGATCCGACAAGAACATTAAATGCATTGGATAAGGATAAAGTCACATCAAATGACTTTGTATCCTTTTATCCAACCACCTTTACACACGTATACTTTGGTAAAGAACAAGTGGAATGTTCTTTGGAAAGTGTGTAAAGGCAAAAGTCAATTACTCGATATCAGTGTTCAGACTTGTAAGGTCTAGAACACTGACAATCCTCCAGTGTACAGATCTGGTAAGACTTCTAGTGGACTCCGCCATTTGTAAGTCTTCTTTATTCTGACTTCAGTCTTTGACTTCAGTGAGAACGTCTTCAGTAGAGTTGATCTGGACTGGGGTGAAGTCCAGTGAGCTAATCTGGAGAATACTCCAGATTTCCTATACAAGTATTTGCTCACTGGTCTTCCATTATTTCTGGACAAATCTTCAGAGGGACTCCAGATTCCAAGTCTGGAGTAGGTCCAGTAGAACACGTTTCTGACAGATCTTCAGTAAGGCTCCAGTAGTCGAGTCTGGAGCGAGTCCAGTAAATCTGGACTAAATCTGGACCTAACAAATTCCCCCTATTTGTTTAGAAATAATGCAAGTGTTTTCAAGCTTAAATCTATACAATTTTGTATGCTTGAAAAACACAAGTTTTGACTTAGTCTAAAAATCTAAGTTACTGGAAAACACTTTATAGATCATGAGTGTTTTCAGTTTCATCTTTTAAGTTCTAACTTAGACTAAATCTGATCATTTACTTATATGAATCAAAATTGCAACTATTATTACATACATCAACTGATAAATAGTTTACAATTTTCATAAAACAATAATTTACAACAAGTAAATGATAAGAGTCAGGCCCTTCTTTTTGATATCTGTCCTGGAGCATCTTCAGTAGCCTTTCTCTTTGGTGATGGAGAAGATGGTATAGATTCTGGCGATTTCATGCCCATAGCAACTTCCATCTGTTGCTTTCTTCTCCATACCTTTTCAACTCTTTTCAGAAATGCTTTAACATCAGTCGACACATCTGTCTTCCCCCTGAACGTTAAAGCGATTTCTTTCAGTTCACTCCATCCAAATGCTTGGACTGAAGTATTTTTCCTTTCATCAGTAAAGTTACCCTCCCTGGTCAACTTTACTTCAAACCTGGACATGCCTTCATTATTTTCAGCCAATTTGATCTCAGCACCAGTGATCCTTCTGGCATCAGCCCTGAAATTTAACATCTCATTGTACTTGTCTTTCACTTTGGCTTGCTGGATCAATGCTTCAGTTTCCTTGGACATTCTCTTTTGCTCTACAGCAGATTGGAGTTGTTGACGATTAATTTTTCGAGAAGTGTCCAGAGGAATGAATTTGCTTACATCAGCATCTTTGAGCGCTTTGATTTGCTTGGCAGTCAGTTTTGGTAAGCCAGTAAGTTTCTTCCTGTACTCTATCTCCAGAGCACCAGCGTTCTTTCTGATCTTTTTCTGGAGGCTTACCAGTTCCTCCTTCCTTTGTCTGATGAGTTCTGGTACACTCACGCCATAAATTATAGAATCATAGACCTGTTCTTCTTCGGCGTAAATGAGCGTACATGAACATCATCTAATGCATTTAGGCATTGATGAACTCTGGGGTCATCCTTCATCTTTTTATATACATCAACATTTATGCCTAACCTTCCAGCATTGTAAGAGTCCAGAGTCCCCATTGATGCCATCTCCCTTTGATGGGCCAACAGTTCATCTTTTTGATTTCTTTTGAAAATCTCTATCATGATGCATTCTTGTTCTAGCTTCTTGGAGGTTTCATCATCAGCATCTTCAGTAGTTTGCTCTTCTTCTCCAGATTCCATTTGTTGTTTTCCCTTAACTGACTTCAGAGTTGATGGAATATCTGGGAAGGACTCAAACTGGGGCTCACTGGCTTCAGTACCAGTAGCTTCTTCAGTTAGCCCGGCTTTAGTGCCATATGCTCTTTGTGCCAAGTGCTTCAGTGTTATTTGGTCACCAGACGACTTTTCCCCCTTGGAATGATCACCAGTTCTGGACTTGAGATCATTCCATAACTGTTCCAGCATATGTCTGTCCAGCGCACCAAATGTTCTTCCTGCCTCTGGAGTTGCATCAGTCACAACTTTCTTAAGTGCCTGCACTTCCTTTTTAACAGTTTCAACTTCTTTAGGCAAGTGCTCTGGCAACTTTTCTTCCACAAACTTCACCACATGAGGTAACAACCCATCTTGAATGGTACGAAGAACAGTCTCAGAAATCTCTTCAGATAATTCTTTCAGCATACTGATTCTGAACTTCTTGGTACATTCATCACTTATTGTACTGACAACTGCATCCTGGTCTAGTGTGGATCTAGTCTCCAGAGAACTGACCCTGGAAACCAAATTCGGAACTTCTTCTTTCAGACCTGCCAGTTCACCAGTGACTGCAGTCTGAACAGAACTAACCAGCCTTGTCTCTAAACCCTGGACTGCCACTTTGAAATTTTCAGTATTGTTGTTTGTGGCCAGTACCAGTTCATCAAGCTTCTCATTCCCAGCAAACAGATTCATCTCAGATGCAAGGTTATTTGATAATAAGGATTTGAAGTCTGAAATAACCTGAGATGAAGTCTGGAGTGATCTCTCCAGGTCCGCCACCTTACTTAAAAGGCCTTGGACCTCGGCAGAAGATGAAGTGGAGAGACCACTAGGAGGTTCAAGATTTGAAGGCAATCTGGTCATAAGAGGAACTTGTGCCCAGTCCTCTTCAGTTGCAGCTTCATATGTTGCAACTGGTGACTCCGGCGCACGAGGTGGAGGTTGAGATTGTGAAGGTTGAGTGGTTGCTGGAGTGAAGTATTGTGTATCTCTAGGAATTGAAGGTGGTGGTGGTGGTGGCATGTTTGATTCTGGTGGAGGCATTTCTGGTGGAGGTGGTGGCATTTCTGGTAGACTTTCTTCTTCTTGTACATCTTCACCCAGAAAATTCATGTTTACATCAAAACCTTCAGACATTGGGGAATCTACATCATCCCATTCTGGAGCCATCCCAACTGTCTGTTCACCAGACTGTTCACCAGTCTCTACATTAACCTGTTCACCAGCCTCTTCATTCAAGTCTATTTGAGCTTCTTGCTCACCAGAAACATGTTCATCAGTCTGAACATCTTGTTCAACTTCCTCAACAACCTGCTCTATAATCTGGGCAACATTTTCAATTTGTTCATCAGTTACCTGCCCAACAACCTCTTGTACGTTCTCTTGTTCAAAAATTGGTGACCCATCCAGATTCATAACATCACCAGGATGTCTTTCAGGATTCACCTGAAGTCCAGCTCTCATCAGACGCCTGTTAGTTCTAGGTCGTCTGGAAGGTTCAACAACTTCTGGTACTTGACCTTCAGGAGCAACTTGTCTGATGGGCTGTACAGCTTCTATTATTTGTACATCTTGGTCTCTAGAGGGTCCTTCAACAGCTTGACCTCTACCTGGAGCCATTTCAGCTTCTTCTCTCTGGAAGGAAAGCATGGACTGAGGAATATCTACCTCGTCCAGTGGAGATCTGAGGTTGACCAGATCCCTCATATACTCACTCACAGAAAAGTGAGTAGTATCAAAATCATACTGGTCTCCAAGAGCATTTTTAAACATTAGTGAAAGGAAACGAATATAAGGAACAAACGGTTTTCTTCCTTTCACTCTAAGGCGCTCAACCAGGTCATCAAAAAGAATCTGGGCAAAGTCCACTCTAAGCCCAAACCATAAGCAGTAGGCAATCTGGAGTTGGGTTTGATTTATCTGGTCTAACCCTCCAGAACTGCCTCCCAGACATTCAACAATGTGGGTGAAAAAGTATCTCCATGAGTCTGACAGCTTGCTCAGTAAGA
>CM067169.1:7700547-7711445 GCA_034093135.1 Erigeron breviscapus | reverse complement strand
ACAACACTTATGAATCATATATATATATTTAATGCTTTGCTAGCATTAATTATGGATGGGGGTTTGTTGAACGGCAACAAACAGTTTCGGTTCATGAAGTTTTCGATTTAAGGGAATATTACACAACGGGTTTGTGAGTTCGTGATCAAGGTACTAGCATACAATACAAGGGTGTCTAGTGTGCGATCGTAGAGGGGTTTTACTTTAAACCCTAAACTAATAATAATTATATTGATAATAATATTATTGGAAGCTTACGCTAAAAGGTACATGCTTTATTTTCTTGGTTAATTAATTAATTGCATAGTTTATCTTCCGCTGCATGCTCGATGTTTTATTTGATAAATTGTTATATAACCCAACATTTATAATATACATACTTTTGCCGTTCTAAAAAAAATTATATATGAACCCTGTTTGTTGTATGTCATTTTGTGATGGGCAATGATATTTACACTATATCATAACTTTTGATATTTTTATTAACAACGTACATTGAACAATTGTTTAGTATACTAAACTATGAGGGAAAGGGTTCTCTAAAGTTATCCCAACTTGACTAGTCAAGTTGGGAAGATCTTGACCCTTGGATGAAAATCAAGGGTCAAGATTTAAAACTTATCTTTAAATCTTGACCCTTGATTTTTATCCAAGGGTTAAGATTATCCCAACTTGACTAGTGTTGGGATAACTTTAGGAAATCCTTTCCCAAACTATGATATCTTGTGGTAGATTTATCAAAAATAATGATACGAATATTACTACCTTTCGTGATTAGGTGACAAGAATATATTCCAAAATAAAATCCTTATATGTGGTCAAAGATGTGTGATAAAATTCAGACGTTGGTCAGATTTTTGTGGACTTTTCTCATAAAGCAAAAGAGGAGGTGATTTTAATTCGTACTAGTTGGTTGCATGCAAAACGTGAGGACTTATTTGGGTTGTTGTATCATAACAAAAATAATTTAATAGGATTGATGAGAAAATTTTGATTTGATTCGTCTGAATTAAATTCCGCCTAGACGGGTGTCGACGAGTCGACGACACTCCCCAATTAAATATGGTGATCAAGATGAGACCATTTATGTCCTTTTATTATTTTTATTACCATGTGTTTATGAGGTGTACTTTGGGCATTTACGTCTTTGCATCTAGTCTTCTTGTATGATTTAACAAGAGAGGATGATTAATCCTCCTAAAAAAATAGCCTAAAAATCCTGCTAATCACAAGATTAAGCCACATGGAAAAATCAAGGGGGATGAAGAAAGATAATAAGTGGATTACACATGTCAAATGTTTATGGTATTAAGATTTTTAT
Organism: Erigeron breviscapus; assembly: GCA_034093135.1. NCBI lineage: Eukaryota > Viridiplantae > Streptophyta > Magnoliopsida > Asterales > Asteraceae > Erigeron > Erigeron breviscapus. The sequence goes on along the minus strand of CM067169.1, from coordinate 7,710,124 downwards.
GCTATTTTTTAGATGGATTGATCATTTCTCTTAACAAAATTAGTCTTTGGTTTTTTTTTTTTTTTGAACGGCCAACAAATCTCGTTTATTAATATATAATTAACTACCAAGTGGTAGATTACAACGTCATACTCGGGATAGTCAGATCAAACAATTTAGACATTATGATTATTTTTGTCTATTGTGCAACATGATTTCTTTTTTTAATATTTGTGTTGAAATTTAGACACAGAGTGTTCATTGGTGACTTTGGGGTGTGAAATCTTCTTTTACTTATTTAATTATTAAAGTCAAAACTTAAATTAACACATAATCCTATTTATAATGTGTGACATGCCTAAGTAATTCAACAATTGTGATTATATAAAGTGTGCGGATTTGTACCCGGGTCTTTTTAAGTAAAGATGCACGGTCGTTACCAACAAAAGCTAATCTAATATCTTTAAAAATACCTAAATAAATCGAAAAAGAAATTTAGTATAAGAAATGAAGAAGAAAAAGACATATTGGGTTACCATATAGACAGAGCATCTACTGCAATTTTTGCGTTCTCCAAGTTTCCTGTCATCACTATCAATATTCTGTAGTACCAATTCTCCAAACTGCATTTTCATTCATATCCAAAAAAAACACAGCCATATAAAATTAAAATTAAAATTAAAATTAAAAAAGTATACACTTGATAATAATAGGAAGAAAATAAAGACAGAAAAGACATTAGACTCACATCTAAACAACAAAAAGCCAATCCAAAGACTAACATATGTCACTTTTAGAATACTTACTTTATATAGCGAAAAAACTTATATGAATTTAAAGTTTAAACTTATAATATAACTAAACTCATTATTAAATACAAACTGAAATAAAAAGAACAAAAAAATTACATATTAAAGGTTTTGGGCGTTCATTCCAAATATGAAAATAATTAAGTTAATTAACATATTAGTAGATGTTTTCTTATTAATAGCTAAATTAAGGAATTTTAAAAACTTTAGATATGTAAAAAGGAATATGTATATTTACCATAACATGACACCAGAAGCAGCCGAGAGTTTGACAAACGGCCAAAGTCCAGAAAAGGCTTCCATCGAGAATCCGGTCCAAGAATCCGGGCAACCACCGAAAACAGTATAAGCAAACAACCCGAACACGATCAACCACCACGAAAGATTCAATGTGACAACGGTCCCAACAAGTCCTAATTGAAACCGCGACACAACAAGCCAACTCATAATCGAATGTACAATCAACGCCCCTAAGGACACCCAAGCAATCACGTATGTTTTAAGTTGACTTTGAAGAAATCTTTGTAACGGGAATTGAAAACATAGGCTAAAATGAAGTGGTATTAAGCTCATTGCGACTACACCCGAAAGTTCTGATATGTCCGCGGGTTGTCCGAGTAGTTTTAGTACGGGTGAAGCGAATATGTATAAGGGTAATGTTAGTATGCAACATAGGAATAGTACGATCCATGAACGTTGTAAATATACGCCTAACATTCGATAGTTTTTTGCTCCATATGCTTGTCCACACAATGTTTCTAAAGCACTTGCCATCCCCAACTATATATATACATCAATCACATATCAATATATATACGCCACATGAATTAATGAAAGATCATATAGAAATCCATAACACATGGGGTGTAAAAAGTTACTTAAATTCAAAACTTTTATCCAATTAAATATAAAAATGGTATTATTATCTTTGATTAAAAGTAAAACTGTCTATATCTCATTTCTTATATCCTGTTTATATCAGGATTGTATAGATGGTTGTAGATAAAAACCGTATCAAAATTGTTTTAATAAATGAAAGAAGTTCAAATTGACTATATGAAATTGCTTATTTCATTTAGATACGAAATTGTATAACAAATTCTAAAACCATATTATAACTATTTTGGGAATAAAACGTTATAAGCTAGATAATCTGTCTTAATAAATCAATTTCAAACCCCTTGTATAAGTAACTTATTTAATTACTTACTCCGTATATTCTAGGTCATTTGAAAATGATTGTTGAAAAAAACTAGTTGGTATATGTTCATTTATATTCTAAGTGTATATATATATATATATATTGCGAGGACTTATAAGGATGCGTACCAAGAGGCCAAAGTCGAAGCCAACGATGACACTGGTGGCAATGGAGATGGCTGCAAGTTCAAGATCACCAAGATGGCCAGCAAAAGCTTGAGTGATGACAAACATGGAATACGAAGCGATTCGGCTGAAAATGGCAGGACCAACTATGTGCCATAGTTTCTTAGATTCTACTAAAAATCGCTTTTGAAGCGATTGATCAAGTTCATGATCTGTGGAAGATTTTGTGCCCAATCTTCCATTTGAAGATGTATGATTCAATAAGGGTACTAGTGTTGTTGGTTCCTCTTCAACTCGACCACCATTGGTGGCCATTTTTTAATTAGTCTAATTTTTGAAGTATCTTACTTTTTCTTACGTTTGGTGATTGTGAAGAGGAACAAAGATTTGGTTATATAGAGGAATTTTTATATTAGAGACGGACATGGGAACTTCTATTTGTATTTGTATTTCTATGTAGTCTTCTTCGTTTTGAGGATAAATATTATCGTTTGTCACTATTCATTTGTGGTATTTTTGTGATTATTATTTCTTTCTTTCTTCTTTCTTTTTCTTTATTTTATTCTAATGTTAATCGATTGGGTCTCGTTTTAAAGGCTAATATTATCGTTTGTCATTATTCATATATGGTATTTATATAATTACATTCATCTTTAGAGTTATTTTAATAATAAATAGATTGTTACGAAGCAGCCGCCGTCGTTTACCGTACGTCTATGTTTTACGTACTACAATAATGAGAAAAACACACTAAGGTGCATCAAAAGATTATTCACTCTTTAATAAATTCTCAAAACAATAACATAATTGATGTTGAATTCGAATACAAGAAAACAAACAAAGAAAAACAAGAGAATTCCAAATGAGAAAGTTGAGATGTGTCGCCGCTTTGGTGAGACGTCATGTAATAACTTATGAGTAGACGATGATAGTGGCTTGGGGATGATGTAAGCCGTTACGACCAACATTTTTGTCATCATGTAACAATATTATTAAATGTCAAGGTCCTTATGTTTTTAAGTTTGCATTTTTATATAATATTTATTATGTTTTGTATGGTTGCGCAAAAATGACCCTATCTTTACAACTATAAACTTATGTTAAACAAACAAAATATAATCTTTATATATAACTAAGAGGATATAAATCTTATATGACATATTAATCAAATGACAAATGAGATCTTTGCCTGGTTGTAATTTGTTAGGTCCAGATTTATTGGACTCGCTCTAGACTCAACTACTGGAGTTTTACTGAAGATCTGTCCAGAAATGATAACTACTGGACCTACTCCAGACTTTGAATCTGGAGTCCCTCTGAAGATTTGTTCAGAAATAATGGAAGACCAGTGAGCAAATACTTGTATAAGAAATCTGGAGTATTCCAGATTAGCTCACTGGACTTCACCCCAATCCAGATCTATTCTACTGAATATGTTCTCACTGAAGTCAAAGACTGAAGTTAGAATAAAGAAGACTGACAAATGGCGGAGGCCACTGGAAGTCTTACTAGATCTACGACTGGAGGATTGTCAGTGTTCTAGACCTTACAAGTCTGAACACTGATATCGAGTAATTGACTTTTTGCCTTTACACACTTTTCAAAGAACATTCCACTTATTCTTTACTAAAGTATATACGTGTGTAAAGGTGGTTGGTTAAAAGGATAATAAATCATTTGATGTGACTTTATCCTTGTACCTTAACCAATGCATTTAATGATCTTGTCGGTTCATTAAATGCATGCAACCATATTTGTACGGCACAAATTCACCAGTGAATTTGTTTGCCTATAAATATAAAGTCATATTCTTCGTTAAAATTACTTTTAGCATTAAAGGTGAATTTGTCTAAATACTCTCGATCTTAAACATGGATACTTCACAACTTTAAGTATCTCGATCCAAAGAGTTTATTTGGCAAATATAGATCATTTGTAATTCATAGGTTGTTAGGATACTTACATATTTGTATTATCTTGATTCCGTACAACCTTGTATTTTATTTAACATCATAAATAAAATACACTTGAAAAATTACATTGTGTTCCACCTTTAATTTATTGCTTTTAGTCTTGTATTACTTTGTTTATATTCTTGCATTTATATTCAAGTAATACTAGTCCATTCTAGTGCTTATTAGACTTGTTGTATTTTACACTTCTGGGTTAACCATCATCGAGTTTGGGACTTTACAATTGGTATCAGAGCTGTGTTTCTATACTCAAGCTGATGAAGACACAAACTGGTTATGGCATAAAAGGTTATCCCGTTTAAATTTCAAAAATATTAATAAGTTGTCTAGAAAACAACTTGCAGATGGGATACCTTCAGTTTCCTTCAAAAAGGAAAGGCCATGTCCAGGATGTGAGATGGGTAAGCAGAAACGTACCAGTTTCAAGACCAGACATAATTTCAGCATATCTGAACCACTTCATATGCTTCATATGGACCTCTTTGGTCCAGTGAATGTTTAGACTCGTGCTGGAAAGAGATACACCCTGGTGCTCGTAGATGAATTCTCCAGATATTGTTGGGTGATCTTTCTCAGGTCTAAAAGTGAAGCTGCTGCTGAAATCATCAGTCTTATCAAGCAAATCGAGCTCAAGTACAGTCGAAAGTGTGTCAGTTAAGAAGTGACAATGGAACAGAATTCCAGAATGCAACTCTGGAGTCATTCTGTACTGACACTGGCATCTCCCAGAATTTCTCATCAGCCCGCTCTCCAGAACAGAATGGAGTGGTGGAAAGGAAGAATCGAACGCTGATAGAAGCTACCAGGAGTATGCTTGCTGAATCTGGCCTGTCTACCAGTTTCTGGGATGAAGCAATTGCTACTGCTTGCCACACCCAGAACTGGTCAGTATATGTGAAGCGACACAAAAAGACAACCTATGAAGTCTTAAGAAATAGAAAACCAAATATTGGTTATTTTCACGTTTTTGGATGTCCAGTTTACATCCTGAACGACTCCAGTCAGTTAGGAAAATTCGATGCCAAAGCTGATGAAGGGTATTTCTTAGGCTATTCAGCCATTCGCAAGGCCTTCAGAGTCTACAACAAGAGACCGGAGAAGGTCCATGAGTCAATTCATGTCACATTCGATGAATCAAATGCTGCAATCAATAAAAAGCCAGCCCTTAATACTCCCCCAGTAACTCCAATTGTCTTCTGTGAATCTGATCCTATCAACTACAATAAAGATTCAGAAGACACAGTTTCCAGTCATCCTGATCTGGAACCTGTTCAGAAAAAGAAACTCTCCAGTAGTACTCCATTCTATCCTTCAATTATTTTCAAATTACCCTCTGAAATTAATATTGGATCAGATGTTCGTACTACTCCCCCAGTATCAGTTTCAGTTGAAAATATATCAGAAATGTCTTCATATGAAGAATTCCAAACTGAACCAGTACTTCAAGAAATGCCTTCAAATGAAGAATTTCATGATGCAAATCGTGATTTAAATGACTCAGATGAAGATGTTGAAGTAGTCTGGCAGGATCCTCATCCTGAATCTCAACTGAACACTTGCACTGATATTGTTGTCCGTAACAATCCTGGTCAGTACTCTAGATGGACAAAAGCTCATCCTATCGATCAGATCATAGGTGACTCCAGTAGAGGAGTTCAGACCATAAGAGCCTCCAGTGATCAATGCTTATATGTCAGTTTCTTATCACTGAATGAACCAAAGAAGATTGACGAGGCTATGGAAGATCCAAGCTGGGTGACTGCTATGCAAGAAGAGCTTCACCAGTTTGAAAGGAACAAGGTTTGGTACCTGGTCCTTTCCCAGTTGGAAAGAAAGAACCAATTGGAACCAGATGGGTCTTCAGGAACAAGGTAGATGAAGATGGCCACATAATCAGAAACAAGGCCAGACTGGTAGCACAAGGCTACTGCCAGTCAGATGTCAATTTTGATGAATCATTTGCTCCAGTGGCTAGACTTGAAGCGATCAGAATATTTTTAGCATTCGCTGCTCATCATCAGTTCAAGGTCTACCAGATAGATGTAATTAGTGCATTTTTGAATGGAAAACTTGAAGAAGAAGTTTATGTCAGACAACCACCAGGTTTCGTTGATGAAAAGCATCCACATTGGGTATATCGTCTGGACAAAGCGCTGTATGGCCTCAGACAAGCCCCACGTGCCTGGTATGATACTCTGACTAAACATTTATTGAAAAATAGTTTCAAAAGAGGTGCAATTGACAATACCTTATTTATTCTTCATGAAAAAGGTAATCTGTTAATGGTACAAATTTATGTTGATGATATTATTTTTGGCTCTACTGATGATAAAATGTGCAAGAAATTTTCGAAAATAATGTCTACTGAATATGAAATGAGTTTAATGGGTGAATTAACATTTTTTCTAGGACTCTGGATTCGTACAATGCTGGCAGGTTGGGCATACTTATTGATGTGTACAAAAAGATGAAGGATGACCCCAGAGTTCATCAATGTCTGGATGCATTAGATGATGTTCACATTCGCTCCAGGTACTCTGAAGAAGAACAAATGTATGATGCTGTAACTTATGGTGTCAGCGTACCTGAACTAATAAGACAAAGGACGGAGGAACTAGTGAACCTCCAGAAAAGAATAAGAAAGAATGTTGGTGCTCTGGAGATAGAGTACAGAAAGAAGATTAAAGGCTTTCCAAAACTCAATGCCAAACAGCTCAAAGCAATTAAAGATGCAGATCTGAGCACATTCATTCCTCTGGATACTTCACTCAAAATCAATTGTGAACAACTCCAGTCTGCCGTCGAACAGCAGAGAGTATCCAAGGAAACTGAACAGATGATCCAGATGGCTAAGCAGAAAGCCAAGTATGAAGATATGTTGAAATTCAGGGCTGATACCAGAAGGATCATAGGTGCTGAAATCAAATTAGCTGAACAACATGAAGGCATGACCAAGTTTAATATAAAGTTGACCAGAGAGGGTAACTTTACTGATGAAAGGAAGAATGCATCAGTCCAAGCCTTTGGATGGACTGAACTAAAGGAGATAGGATTAACTTTCAAAGGAAAAACTGATTTGGCTCCTGATGTCAAGGCATTTATGAAGGGGATTGAAAAGGTTTGGATAAGAATACAACAGATGGAAGCTGTTCTGGGTATGAGACCACCAGTTTCTGTTCCATCCTCTCCATCACCAAAGAGAAAGACTTCTGAAGATGCTCCTGGACAGACGTCGAAAAGAAAGGCCTAACTCTTGTATCATTTACTTGTACTTGTATTTAATTTCTCAAAATTGTAACTTATTTTCTGTTGATGGCTGTAAATATAGTTGCATATTTTGAATCACAAAGTAAATGATCAGATTTAGTCTAAGTTAGAATTAAAAGATGAAACCGGAATACTGATGATCTATAAAGTGTTTCCCAGTAACAATAAATTTTTAGACTAAGTCAAAACAAGTGTTTTTCAAGCATACAAAGTTGTATAGATATACACTTGAAAAACCTTGCATTATTTCTAAAAAAATAGGGGGAATTTGTTAGGTCCAGATTTACTGGACTCGCTCCAGACTCGACTACTGGAGCCTTACTGAAGATCTGTCCATAAATGATAACTACTGGACCTACTCCAGACTTGGAATCTGGAGTCCCTCTGAAGATTTGTTCAGAATTAATGGAAGACCAGTGAGCAAAATACTTGTATAGGAAATCTGGAGTATTCCAGATTAGCTTACTGGACTTCACCCCAGTCCAGATCTATTCTACTGAAGATGTTCTCACTGAAGTCAAAGACTGAAGTTGGAATAAAGAAGACTAACAAATGACGGAGTCCACTGGAAGTCTTACCAGATCTACGACTGGAGGATTTCAGTGTTCTAGACCTTACAAGTCTGAACACTGATATCGAGGAATTGACTTTTTGCCTTTACACACTTTCCAAAGAACATTCCACTTGTTCTTTACTAAAGTATATACGTGTGTAAAGGTGGTTGGTTAAAAGGATAATAAGTCATTTGATGTGACTTTATCCTTGTACCTTAACCAATGCATTTAATGATCTTGTCGGTTCATTAAATGCATGCAACCATATTTGTACGCACAAATTCACTGGTGAATTTGTTTGCCTATAAATACAAAGTCATTATTCTTCGTTAAAATTACTTTTAGTATTAAAGGTGAATTTGTCTAAATACTCTCGATCTTAAACAGGGATACTTCACAACTTTAAGAATCTCGATCCAAAGAGTTTATTTGGCAAATATAGATTATTTGTAATTCATAGGTTGTTAGGATACTTACATATTTGTATTATCTTGATTCCGCACAACCTTGTATTTTATTTAACATCATAAATAAAATACACTTAAAAATTACATTGTGTTCCACCTTTAATTTATTGATTTTAGTCTTGTATTACTTTGTTTATATTCTTGCATTTATATTCAAGTAATACTAGTCCATTCTAGTGCTTATTAGACTTGTTGTATTTTACACTTCTGGGTTAACCATCATCGAGTTTGGGACTTTACATAATTTTCTCAAATATTTTGTAATTTTTACATGTCATGTAGATTATTAATTATTAATGTAAATTTTGTACTTTTCTTTTTGTAATATTTCAATTAATTTAATTTTCTTATATTTAGTATGTATTTATACTTAATTTATTTTTTATCTTTATAACTAAGTGAGAATAATTCAAGGTTAATGTGGCTTAATTCTTTGAGTGTCAACTAAGTTTTTTACTTATTTATCATTTTTCTTTTTTTTAGTATTTTGTGATATTATTTAAAGAAAATATTTAGTCAAATATATTATTTAAGGATTATATAATGAATAAAAACTTTCAAATTATACTTGGTCGCATAATTATTTAAGTTATTATCTAGAGTAATAAATACATATCGATTATATTGAATTATATTAACATTTTAAATATGATATAGTGAACTTTTTATTCTTTTTATCCTTTGAATTTTAAAAAATCTTATTTTACCTTTTAATTATTAAATAAAATTTCAACTTTTTACTCAAATTCAATAAATTATTCATTTTTTAAAAATTAACCCTTTCATTTATGCATTAAAATTGAACTAATGATGATGTTTTATTTATGAAGTATATTTTGTATACTTTATTCTTTGAATTTATTTGTTGTTACATGGTTGTATGATTTAGAAGTTATTGAAAAACCAAGTCCATTGATTACTGCTTTTAGTAAATAAGTTTATATTTGAATACATTGTTGTTACAAAATTTTAATAACGGATAATGAGATTTGCAACCATGATTAAAAATGTTCTTGATATTGCAAATAGTGTAGAAACTAAAAGTGCATAGCCCAATATATAATCGTCCTCTTTTGTTTTTCACATGCCATAGAAATGAGAATCCAACATATTCTTTAGGATATACGAGTGTGAAAAATAAAGAAATTAAAAAGGACATTTATTTTTTTGATTTTTATATTTTTTTAACGGTAAATTTGGGT
>CM067169.1:7682075-7699547 GCA_034093135.1 Erigeron breviscapus | reverse complement strand
TTTAGCAGCATCATTTAGTCCACTTTATTGTCACTCATTAAAGATAATTAAATCTCACATATAGGGCACATAAACATATAAACACACATTTTACCACATAACATATCACGGACTTATAATTTGACCTAACGACGTTAGTCAACAGAAACGATTAAGTTTTGGGATGTTACAATTGCGAGGGCTTTGGACACTTTGTTAGGGAATGCCAGAGACCTAAGAAGGATGATAGGTCTATTGTGAATCGTCAAAACTTCAACCAAGGTGGATCAGCAACTCCTTCAGGTGCTTCACAACGAAGATATTTTCAAGGGTCGAGTTCGAATGTCAACAACTCTTCTCAACAAAACAGTTATCAAGGTTCCAAGGTTGAAAGTCCAAACTCTAATAACCAAAGTGGGTCAAGAGCTTTGGTGGTTCAACAACAAGAAGGTTCATATGACTGGGGTTCCATTGTTGAAGAAGCCGACAATGCCTACCTAGCTGAGATTAGTTCAGATGTGTCATCAGATTCAGAATCAGAGATTCCAGAAGGTGATGACACTAGACCATTCAAAAACCCTGAAAAATCAATAGTTGTGAGCAGTTCAAACAAAGTCGAAGATCAAAAGACAATATTGGGTCTGGTGAACTTCATGACGAACTCAACTATCACAAAGTATCCAGTTTCAGTAGAAAGGACTGACAGCATGTGGAATATTGATACTGGATGTTCTATTCATGCCACTGGAGATAGTAGTGTTCTGTCAGACTTTGTTAAGATTTCTGATGTTCAGGTGAACTTTGTCGGACCTGCACAGGGAATCGCAACTGGTCATGGTAAAGTGAGCGTCACTAATCTTTATCTTGACAAGGTGTATCATATTGAACATCTTAGTCAAAATCCTTTGAGTGTAGTCAAATGCATGATGTAACATCCCAATCCTTTTATTTAACGGTTGACTAGAGTCGTTAAGTCAACATAATGTGTCGTTAAGTCGTCGATAGATTTTATGCTTATATGTAGTTAATGTGTTATACGTGCGAGACTTGAATGTCTTATTAATTGATGTAGTAATGTGGTTAAGATGTAGTTAAATGCCTTTTGAGGTGTTCAAAGTGTTTATTGAGTTGTATATAGTCCATAGAGGTGTTTTGGGCAAGAAATATGACTTTATGAAGCTTAGGGACCAATTTTGACATGGTGTGAAAGTCAAAAACGGGTTTAGGGTCTTGGAGGGAGTCATTAGTTCATCATTTGCAGAAATATTACTTTTCTCTCAAGCCCTAGCCACCCTTTGATCCCCTATCAAAATTCTAAGCCAAAAATCCTTCAAACGTGTGATTTAGGAGTGATTGATCGAGTATTTTGCATCCCCATTGTGATCTTCAGGTATTAGAGGTATATTGATTTTGATTTTATGCCTTTTCGATCATATGAGTCATTAGAAATCAGATCTAGATCATTGGAGGGTCAATTGATGTCGAAATAACGTTTGTTTTAATAATGCAAATCATGAGTGGTTTAATAAAGGAGTTACTTGCATTATAATGGTTTGAAAATGAAGGATTTTGATGTATGAAAGTCATGTAATTGATTTAGAGTCGTTTGGATCTGGTTTGGGGTGTAATCGATCGAACTTGTGCAGAATCGGGGCTAGTTGCGGCGCAACCAGTTTCCAGACACATAAGTTGCGGCGCAACATGGTATGTTGTGGCGCAACTGAAGGTTTGAATTGCGGCGCAACGAGTGGGTTGCGGCGCAATTGTAAAGCAGAGAGATAGGTTGCGGCGCAATGGAGTCATTGCGGCGCAACAGGGTCTTTGACTGAATTTTTTAAATGAACCTCCAATGCGTAGTCGTTGTCATGGGTCTTGTTTGTAGGTGTTGAGGTCTGAGATATGACTTTAATGACGTGAGTATTAGCGTGTCTAATGGTCGTTTACTAAATATAGGTAGACGAGACTATTTGCTTTGCACGTTAACGTAGTTGCCTATTGTCGTGCGCTTCTTTGAGGTAAGATACACTACTTTTGACATGCTGAGGGTTCAACAAACGATGGTTTCATAATTATAACTTCCCAATTGGTAACTTATGTTGTTTATGGATATATGGGTTACACGGGAGGTAATACGGGTTATGTAGTTGACCTTTGAGACTTGAAATGCAGTCCCTCATGATATATATTGTAGCGCATGTTATGAAATGACGTAGGATGTAGTGCTATGTATGTAGTATGATGTAGTGTTATGATATGCAGTAACTTGTGATGTTATGAGATGCACTATATGTTGGTTTTGATTGATGTTGTGCATGTTTTGTATGGCTTGCTCATCTAGTTCACTAGACTTGTTAAGTTGCCATGTCACGTGCACGTTTAAGGGCCCAAAACGTAAAAGCAGTTAACGTAGTAAATGTTTAGGTAATGTAGTCACCTAAACTAAATAATGCAGTGTCGAGCTCGTAAAACTTTGATGCAGGAAAGTGTTAAGCTTAACCCGTACTTGCCCTATCCCGGCTAAGTGCGTTGACGTAGGTTGCTTGGGTGGCTCCTTGCAACATGGTCATTGAGATGCAGTTGAGTAATACGATGGGTCTGACCCGCCCTCATTTGTCTTGTACATACGGATTACTCGGGGATTGGCTTGCCATTCCTTAATGACGTTTGATGTTCAACTGAATGGTTGTCATCTAGTCGGGTGTAACTTATGTTGCACATTGACGCAGTTAAAATGTTGTAAAGTAGTTAAAACGTAGTAAAGCAGTTAATGTAGAAAGCAGTTATGTGGTTATACGTGTGTAATGAAGTAAAGCAGGATAGGCACATTTAGGGTGGTTCATCCTATTATGAAGTATTGTGTGTTTGATGTGTGTTGTGCCTAATGAAGTATTTAAATCCATAATGTTTGAAATGGACAAATGTTTTATAACTTGAGTGTTATCTTACTTAGCTAATTCGTTAGCTAACACTTGTCTTTTGAAATGTGTTGCTCCCTCAGGTTTAGCGTAGCTGAGGTAATTGATGAAGAAGAGCGAGGAATGGGTAGATAGCTTGATGAAGTCCTTAGCTACCCATAGATGCTGAACTTTTATAGACATTTGTTTATGTTTGTCTTTAATGGAGTTGGTTTATTATGTAGTCGGTTGTTTTGTGTTGGGCAGCCGACGGGTTTCTATTAAACTTGTTTTGACGATGCAATTAGTAACACCATTGAATAAGTAAACCAAACAGATTTTAATTGGTTTGGACTTTTAATGTTTCTTCCGCTTTATTTTGACGCCGTTAGGCGAAAAATTTTGGAAACCCGTATTTTTAAATGAAGGGTGTTACAAGTTGGTATCAGAAAAATGGTTTAAGTGAACCAAAGTTCGACCATGACCGTAGGATTTTGGACTTAAACCGATGAAGGATAAGTTAGGATTATGTAGGTGTGCCTAGCTTTGAGATGAAGTACATTAGGACGGGTTGGGATTGAGTGAGAGTGTAGGTTGAGGCTTGTTTATGGCTTTATATGCAGCTTATGTAGATAACGTGTAGCCTTAATCTCCTTGTTCTCTCTGTAACTCTTGCTAACCGTCATCATTGCCTTGTAGAAAGATGGCAATTACTCGTGCTAACAGTCAACGGGATGGAACTAATGCTAGTGGTGCTCCGCCTAATGGGAATGGGCTGGGGATGGTGTTAACCAAAGGCCTCCGCGAAGGCCACTTCCGGGTGCACAGCCCACAAGGTCGGAAATTGATAGGGCAAACCCGGTGATTGAACAGGTTCCCAATCAAGCAGAATTACATGAAGAGTTGTAGAGTTTAGAATTCGAGCTTTAGTGTGTGTTTTAGTGTGTTTTAAATGGAGGTTTCTAGTGAGAGAAAGTAGAGAGAGAGTAGAGAGATGTCAGGGAAAGATTAGTTTGTATTATGTGGTAAAAGGTTACAATTAACATAATGGAGGGGGTTTATATACATATGAGCTATTTACACTATGCCCCCTTCCATTGTAACAAGTTTACAATATAGGTACAAAATTACATAAGGTACACAAATCAACTACTACATTTATATTTCTAACAATCTCCCCCTTAGTAGTGATTTGTGAAAAATATCCAGTCTTTGTCTTTCTTTAAGCTCTTTGTATTCTTCTACTTGTCTTGCTTCCTTAAACTTGTACATTGACTCCAACTCAGGTCTTTTGGTTTTAGTAACTTTGGTAGCTCCACAAAAGATTGGAAAAGCTCTTTCTTCCAAGAATCTAGACTTCTTGGCTGCCTCCTTTGGCTTAACACCCAGTGCAACCATTCTTTCTTTATCCCTCAAGAAGTATCCCCGATTAATGAACCTCCTTTGTTCATCAGTCAATTCAGTTGGAAAGTAATCAGGAAGAACTTCCTCGGATATGATTGCATCTTTCAATACTTTTTTATATGTTGATTTCTTGAAGTTCTGAGATGCAGCCTCAGGAGTCTTTCTCAATTCATCAAAGCTATTGAAGTCTTCAAAAGTATAGTGTTGAGGAGTAGTGAAACCCTGAGTAGAAGATTCTCCAGCATCTTTTCTGCTTGATGAACCTGTTTCAAAATAATCAAGATCTGGGAAGTCTTCAAAAGTATAGTGTTGAGGAGTAGTGAAACCCTGAGTAGAAGATTCTCCAGCATCTTTTCTGCTTGATGAACCTGTTTCAAAATAATCAAGATCTGGGAAGTCTTCAAAAGTATAGTGTTGAGGAGTAGTGAAACCCTGAGTAGAAGATTCTCCAGCATCTTTTCTGCTTGATGAACCTGTTTCAAAATAATCAAGATCTGAAGTCTTCAAAAGTATAGTGTTGAGGAGTAGTGAAACCCTGAGTAGAAGATTCTCCAGCATCTTTTCTGCTTGATGAACCTGTTTCAAAATAATCAAGATCTGAAGTCTTCAAAAGTATAGTGTTGAGGAGTAGTGAAACCCTGAGTAGAAGATTCTCCAGCATCTTTTCTGCTTGATGAACCTGTTTCAAAATAATCAAGATCTGGGAAGTCTTCAAAAGTATAGTGTTGAGGAGTAGTGAAACCCTGAGTAGAAGATTCTCCAGCATCTTTTCTGCTTGATGAACCTGTTTCAAAATAATCAAGATCTGGGAAGTCTTCAAAAGTATAGTGTTGAGGAGTAGTGAAACCCTGAGTAGAAGATTCTCCAGCATCTTTTCTGCTTGATGAACCTGTTTCAAAATAATCAAGATCGGAAGTCTTCAAAAGTATAGTGTTGAGGAGTAGTGAAACCCTGAGTAGAAGATTCTCCAGCATCTTTTCTGCTTGATGAACCTGTTTCAAAATAATCAAGATCTGAAGTCTTCAAAAGTATAGTGTTGAGGAGTAGTGAAACCCTGAGTAGAAGATTCTCCAGCATCTTTTCTGCTTGATGAACCTGTTTCAAAATAATCAAGATCTGGGAAGTCTTCAAAAGTATAGTGTTGAGGAGTAGTGAAACCCTGAGTAGAAGATTCTCCAGCATCTTTTCTGCTTGATGAACCTGTTTCAAAATAATCAAGATCTGGGAAGTCTTCAAAAGTATAGTGTTGAGGAGTAGTGAAACCCTGAGTAGAAGATTCTCCAGCATCTTTTCTGCTTGATGAACCTGTTTCAAAATAATCAAGATCTGAAGTCTTCAAAAGTATAGTGTTGAGGAGTAGTGAAACCCTGAGTAGAAGATTCTCCAGCATCTTTTCTGCTTGATGAACCTGTTTCAAAATAATCAAGATCGGAAGTCTTCAAAAGTATAGTGTTGAGGAGTAGTGAAACCCTGAGTAGAAGATTCTCCAGCATCTTTTCTGCTTGATGAACCTGTTTCAAAATAATCAAGATCTGGGAAGTCTTCAAAAGTATAGTGTTGAGGAGTAGTGAAACCCTGAGTAGAAGATTCTCCAGCATCTTTTCTGCTTGATGAACCTGTTTCAAAATAATCAAGATCTGGGAAGTCTTCAAAAGTATAGTGTTGAGGAGTAGTGAAACCCTGAGTAGAAGATTCTCCAGCATCTTTTCTGCTTGATGAACCTGTTTCAAAATAATCAAGATCTGGGAAGTCTTCAAACATTAGTGTTGACGTTCAACTTGATCCTGTAAAGCCTTTACTCTTCTTTCAGTTGCAATTTCTCTTTCTCGCACCTCAAGAGCATTCAACACTCCTCTTTCAGTTACTGTCAACAAATCACCCTCAGACCTTAAGATATGCAATAAAACTTCACAAGCAGAGTCTTTTGTAGGTAAATTTGTTGATGTTGATGGAATTTCATTTGGTGTTGGTGTTCTTTGTGTTTGGGTAGTAGGTGGAGTAGCCAACCCGGGGGTTGTTGGCACACTTGTGGTGTGACCTAAATTCAGCGATGCTGATTCAGGATTTCCTGCGGATCCTCGGGATATACCCTCACCAGCAGTTTCAGATTCAGTGGCTTTGCAACCAGAATCGGGTTGTGTCCTAGACTGTGATAAATCACTGTCCGGGACTTGTTGTTGGGCAACACCACTAACAACACCGGGGTCACTGAGAATGCCCGTTAATACAGTCTCAGGTTGATCCTGAGGAACAGCAGTGTCACTTCGGCGTTCATACTGCTCCCCAGTCTCGGTCTGAGGACTGTTACCTGCGGCTAAAGCTGGCGTGATGTTAGCTAAGGCAGGATTTCCAAGCTGTCCTTGAGGGTCACACAAAGTGGGTCCCCCTCCGCTTGTTCCGGCACCAGTACTCAACTGGGCTTGTGAATCCGTGTCCCTAGGAGATCTAGACTCTTGTGCATGAATTGAAGGCGAGAGGTGGGGCTGATCCTCTCTAATTTCAACACTCCTCTTTCAGTTACTGTCAACAAATCACCCTCAGACCTTAAGATATGCAATAAAACTTCACAAGCAGAGTCTTTTGTAGGTAAATTTGTTGATGTTGATGGAATTTCATTTGGTGTTGGTGTTCTTTGTGTTTGGGTAGTAGGTGGAGTAGCCAACCCGGGGGTTGTTGGCACACTTGTGGTGTGACCTAAATTCAGCGATGCTGATTCAGGATTTCCTGCGGATCCTCGGGATATACCCTCACCAGCAGTTTCAGATTCAGTGGCTTTGCAACCAGAATCGGGTTGTGTCCTAGACTGTGATAAATCACTGTCCGGGACTTGTTGTTGGGCAACACCACTAACAACACCGGGGTCACTGAGAATGCCCGTTAATACAGTCTCAGGTTGATCCTGAGGAACAGCAGTGTCACTTCGGCGTTCATACTGCTCCCCAGTCTCGGTCTGAGGACTGTTACCTGCGGCTAAAGCTGGCGTGATGTTAGCTAAGGCAGGATTTCCAAGCTGTCCTTGAGGGTCACACAAAGTGGGTCCCCCTCCGCTTGTTCCGGCACCAGTACTCAACTGGGCTTGTGAATCCGTGTCCCTAGGAGATCTAGACTCTTGTGCATGAATTGAAGGCGAGAGGTGGGGCTGATCCTCTCTAATTTCAACACTCTCATCCTCCAAATGAGGAGAGTGTGGTGAGCGTGGCTGTTCCCCGTGAATTTCTGAGACTAACTCCTGTTGTGAGGAGTCAGAATGGCTAGGAGAGGTTGGTGCATACGAGAATGGGCAGTTCCCGATTTCTACCCTAGGGTAAACAACCCGGCTAGACACATTGGTTTGAACTAATGGAGGGCTAACGTTTTCTTTATGCCCTTGTCCTAACCCGGACCGCACATCCTCTCTGGTATTTTCAACTCCTCCCTCAGTCCGCTTGTTCCGGCACCAGTACTCAACTGGGCTTGTGAATCCGTGTCCCTAGGAGATCTAGACTCTTGTGCATGAATTGAAGGCGAGAGGTGGGGCTGATCCTCTCTAATTTCAACACTCTCATCCTCCAAATGAGGAGAGTGTGGTGAGCGTGGCTGTTCCCCGTGAATTTCTGAGACTAACTCCTGTTGTGAGGAGTCAGAATGGCTAGGAGAGGTTGGTGCATACGAGAATGGGCAGTTCCCGATTTCTACCCTAGGGTAAACAACCCGGCTAGACACATTGGTTTGAACTAATGGAGGGCTAACGTTTTCTTTATGCCCTTGTCCTAACCCGGACCGCACATCCTCTCTGGTATTTTCAACTCCTCCCTCAGTCCCGCCTTGTTCCTCCAGCACATCATCATCTCCAGTGCTAACATGCTCAGTTTCTAACTCAGATACAATATTATCCACAACTCTTGTTGCTTGTTCAACATCAAACTCCGCTGAGACATCAGGTTGTTCATTTACATCTGCTGAATTAGATTCAAGTCTTTGTCTTGCAGATTTAGACGACTTATGTTTTCTTTTTAATTTCTTCTTCTTTGAAGTATGCTTAAGGACACTTCTAGCAGACATTTTAAGTCGTCTACCTGGAGGTGGAGTTGGTTCATCAGGTAAAGCAGATGCAAGTGGTGTTGGATCAAAAATCGGTGGAATCGGAAAAGGTCTTACGGTTTCACAACTTGTGCCTCTCAAGTTGGATTTATATAAAGCAATCACACATTTAAAGCTGTCTTCCAACCTTGGAATTTCTTCTGCATTATCAAGAGCATCTTCGATAACCAGAGTGAAAAATCTGATAAAGGGAATGTACTTTCGGTCTTGTTTATCCTTTCCCTTAACAACTTGAATCAGCTTTTTCCATATTATCGCCGCAAAGTCACACTGCACATTGTGAGTGACCGCATAGTATATGGCCAAAGAATCTTTTGTCATCAGATCAATTCCTTTCTGTGATGGCATCAGGCAAGTTGAAAGAATATTGTACATTGTATGCCAGAGAGTTACTACATTACTTCTTCGAAAATCTCTCATCGTTGTCAACTCTCCTGCATAACCCAACGAATGAACTCCAGCCAACATTTCTTCAACTCTTGCCGAAGAATTATCAATGTTCGTTTGACCTTCTCCTTGGTTCTCCCCCTCGGGGTGATCATCAGACTCAGGATCATCCCGACGAGAAGGAACCGAGGCCGGTCGGCAAGATTCTAATGCCAACAGTCTTAATTCAAAAGCAGCAAGCTTTGCATCATATTCAGCTTTTTGACGTTCAACTTGATCCTGTAAAGCCTTTACTCTTCTTTCAGTTGCAATTTCTCTTTCTCGCACCTCAAGAGCATTCAACACTCTCATCCTCCAAATGAGGAGAGTGTGGTGAGCGTGGCTGTTCCCCGTGAATTTCTGAGACTAACTCCTGTTGTGAGGAGTCAGAATGGCTAGGAGAGGTTGGTGCATACGAGAATGGGCAGTTCCCGATTTCTACCCTAGGGTAAACAACCCGGCTAGACACATTGGTTTGAACTAATGGAGGGCTAACGTTTTCTTTATGCCCTTGTCCTAACCCGGACCGCACATCCTCTCTGGTATTTTCAACTCCTCCCTCAGTCCCGCCTTGTTCCTCCAGCACATCATCATCTCCAGTGCTAACATGCTCAGTTTCTAACTCAGATACAATATTATCCACAACTCTTGTTGCTTGTTCAACATCAAACTCCGCTGAGACATCAGGTTGTTCATTTACATCTGCTGAATTAGATTCAAGTCTTTGTCTTGCAGATTTAGACGACTTATGTTTTCTTTTTAATTTCTTCTTCTTTGAAGTATGCTTAAGGACACTTCTAGCAGACATTTTAAGTCGTCTACCTGGAGGTGGAGTTGGTTCATCAGGTAAAGCAGATGCAAGTGGTGTTGGATCAAAAATGGTGGAATCGGAAAAGGTCTTACGGTTTCACAACTTGTGCCTCTCAAGTTGGATTTATATAAAGCAATCACACATTTAAAGCTGTCTTCCAACCTTGGAATTTCTTCTGCATTATCAAGAGCATCTTCGATAACCAGAGTGAAAAATCTGATAAAGGGAATGTACTTTCGGTCTTGTTTATCCTTTCCCTTAACAACTTGAATCAGCTTTTTCCATATTATCGCCGCAAAGTCACACTGCACATTGTGAGTGACCGCATAGTATATGGCCAAAGAATCTTTTGTCATCAGATCAATTCCTTTCTGTGATGGCATCAGGCAAGTTGAAAGAATATTGTACATTGTATGCCAGAGAGTTACTACATTACTTCTTCGAAAATCTCTCATCGTTGTCAACTCTCCTGCATAACCCAACGAATGAACTCCAGCCAACATTTCTTCTACAGATGGGAGTTCTTCGTATTCTTCTAGAACAGGAAATCCAATAATTGTTCTAAATTCATCCAGAGTTAATCTACAGTTGAAGATTTCAGCTTCTGATTCTAGTGAAAATTTGAAGTATTCTGCTGTGTTGTGCCTTTTACTTCCTCGCACATATTCAATTGATTCCCACAGCTCGAAGACATACTTCTCAGGTACAATTGCACCTCCAGTCAGAGCATTATTCAGTGGATGATAGCTAAGAATCTCTGGAATGATCGGGAATTTGCAAGCAAATGGAATGTGAAGTGCTTGATTGGCTTGCATTTTCATTGAATCTCCTTCTCTGAACATTGCCATCTTGATACTTTATTATTTTTCTGTTTAATACAAACTGACCAAAGTTTTTGACCAGAAAAGACATGTCAAACACAGAAAAATAACAAAATATACCAACTTTTAAGAAACACATTTATAACACAGACAATGTTTTGCATATATATTAAAAATGAGAGAACAAAGTAGTACACAAAGGCGTTCGATACCTTGCCTCTCACTCTAAACACTTATGAAATACTATATATTTACCAACTCAAAACACATAAGTATTTATACATAACACAACTAATAATAAAAGAAACAAAAAAACTTTTGAAATTCTAATTTGTACTATTTGCAGAGCAAAAACCTCTTCAAATAGCACATTTTGAACAATAAGTCCAGAAATTGACAAGGACCAAAAATTTGTTTTGGCAAAAAATTGATTTGTATTGGAGTAGACACATGTAAATGTAGAGCTCAAACCTCTGCAAATGAGCATTTCAGTCCAACTCCTTTGAAATGTATGAAATTTTTTCAAATTGTACTGTTTGCCGAGCAAAATGCTCTGCAAACAGTTGGATTTAAAACTTTGTGAAAAATTTTCATTTTGTACTGTTTGCCGAGCAAAATGCTCTGCAAACAGTTGGATTTAAAACTTTGTGAAAATTTTTTCATTTTGTACTGTTTGCCGAGCAAAATGCTCTGCAAACAGTTGAATTGAGAACTTGGTGAAAAATTTTCATTTTGTACTGTTTGCCGAGCAAAATGCTCTGCAAACAGTTGAATTGAGAACTTGGTGAAAAATTTTCATTTTGTACTGTTTGCCGAGCAAAATGCTCTGCAAACAGTTGAATTGAGAACTTGGTGAAAAATTTTCATTTTGTACTGTTTGCCGAGCAAAATGCTCTGCAAACAGTTGGATTTAAAACTTTGTGAAATTTTTTCATTTTGTACTGTTTGCCGAGCAAAATGCTCTGCAAACAGTTGAATTGAGAACTTGGTGAAAAATTTTCATTTTGTACTGTTTGCCGAGCAAAATGCTCTGCAAACAGTTGAATTGAGAACTTGGTGAAAAATTTTTCATTTTGTACTGTTTGCCGAGCAAAATGCTCTGCAAACAGTTGAATTGAGAACTTGGTGAAAAATTTTCATTTTGTACTGTTTGCCGAGCAAAATGCTCTGCAAACAGTTGAATTGAGAACTTGGTGAAAAATTTTCATTTTGTACTGTTTGCCGAGCAAAATGCTCTGCAAACAGTTGAATTGAGAACTTGGTGAAAAATTTTTCATTTTGTACTGTTTGCCGAGCAAAATGCTCTGCAAACAGTTGAATTGAGAACTTGGTGAAAAATTTTCATTTTGTACTGTTTGCCGAGCAAAATGCTCTGCAAACAGTTGAATTGAGAACTTGGTGAAAAATTTTTCATTTTGTACTGTTTGCCGAGCAAAATGCTCTGCAAACAGTTGAATTGAGAACTTGGTGAAAAATTTTCATTTTGTACTGTTTGCCGAGCAAAATGCTCTGCAAACAGTTGAATTGAGAACTTGGTGAAAAATTTTTCATTTTGTACTGTTTGCCGAGCAAAATGCTCTGCAAACAGTTGAATTGAGAACTTGGTGAAAAATTTTTCATTTTGTACTGTTTGCCGAGCAAAATGCTCTGCAAACAGTTGAATTGAGAACTTGGTGAAAAATTTTCATTTTGTACTGTTTGCCGAGCAAAATGCTCTGCAAACAGTTGAATTGAGAACTTGGTGAAAAAATTTTCATTTTGTACTGTTTGCCGAGCAAACTGCTCTGCAAACAGTTGGATTTAAAACTTTGTGAAAATTTTTTCATTTTGTACTGTTTGCCGAGCAAAATGCTCTGCAAACAGTTGAATTGAGAACTTGGTGAAAAATTTTTCATTTTGTACTGTTTGCCGAGCAAAATGCTCTGCAAACAGTTGAATTGAGAACTTGGTGAAAAATTTTCAAGTATTTGCCGAGCACAAGCTCTGCAAATGGTTCTTTTGATCCAAAAATTTGTTAGAGATTACCAAGAACATGTTAATCAAACTTTATGATGATTTGAAAGGATCAAGAACAAATAACCCATTTGCCGAGCAAACTGCTCTGCAAACAGTTGAATTGAGAACTTGGTGAAAAATTTTCAAGCATTTGCCGAGCAATAAGCTCTGCAAATGGTTCTTTTGATCCAAAAATTTGTTAGAGATTACCAAGAACATGTTAATCAAACTTTATGATGATTTGAAAGGATCAAGAACAAATAACCCATTTGCCGAGCAAAATGCTCTGCAAACAGTTGAATTGAGAACTTGGTGAAAAATTTTCAAGTATTTGCCGAGCACAAGCTCTGCAAATGGTGACCAAAAATTTGTTTTGGCAAAAAATTGATTTGTATTGGAGTAGACACATGTAAATGTAGAGCTCAAACCTCTGCAAATGAGCATTTCAGTCCAACTCCTTTGAAATGTATGAAATTTTCTATTATTGAACAACAAAAATGTTGTCAATTGATAAAGAGAAATTTCAATGTGAAAAATTTCAAATTGTACTGTTTGCCGAGCAAAATGCTCTGCAAACAGTTGGATTTAAAACTTTGTGAAATTTTTTCATTTTGTACTGTTTGCCGAGCAAAATGCTCTGCAAACAGTTGGATTTAAAACTTTGTGAAATTTTTTTCATTTTGTACTGTTTGCCGAGCAAAATGCTCTGCAAACAGTTGAATTGAGAACTTGGTGAAATTTTTTTCATTTTGTACTGTTTGCCGAGCAAAATGCTCTGCAAACAGTTGAATTGAGAACTTGGTGAAATTTTTTTCATTTTGTACTGTTTGCCGAGCAAAATGCTCTGCAAACAGTTGAATTGAGAACTTGGTGAAAAATTTTCATTTTGTACTGTTTGCCGAGCAAAATGCTCTGCAAACAGTTGAATTGAGAACTTGGTGAAAAATTTTTCATTTTGTACTGTTTGCCGAGCAAAATGCTCTGCAAACAGTTGAATTGAGAACTTGGTGAAAAATTTTCATTTTGTACTGTTTGCCGAGCAAAATGCTCTGCAAACAGTTGAATTGAGAACTTGGTGAAAAATTTTCATTTTGTACTGTTTGCCGAGCAAAATGCTCTGCAAACAGTTGGATTTAAAACTTTGTGAAATTTTTTTCATTTTGTACTGTTTGCCGAGCAAAATGCTCTGCAAACAGTTGGATTTAAAACTTTGTGAAAAATTTTCATTTTGTACTGTTTGCCGAGCAAAATGCTCTGCAAACAGTTGAATTGAGAACTTGGTGAAAAATTTTTCATTTTGTACTGTTTGCCGAGCAAACTGCTCTGCAAACAGTTGTTTTTAAAACTTGTAAAGATTTTGGAAATCAAAAGGCATGAATGCCGAGCAAAATGCTCTGCAAACAGTTGGATTTAAAACTTTGTGAAATTTTTTTCATTTTGTACTGTTTGCCGAGCAAAATGCTCTGCAAACAGTTGAATTGAGAACTTGGTGAAAAATTTTCATTTTGTACTGTTTGCCGAGCAAAGCTCTGCAAATGGTTCTTTTGATCCAAAAATTTGTTAGAGATTACCAAGAACATGTTAATCAAACTTTATGATGATTTGAAAGGATCAAGAACAAATAACCCATTTGCCGAGCAAACTGCTCTGCAAACAGTTGTTTTTAAAACTTGTAAAGATTTTGGAAATCAAAAGGCATGAATGCCGAGCAAAATGCTCTGCAAACAGTTGTTTTTAAAACTTGTAAAGATTTTGGAAATCAAAAGGCATGAATGCCGAGCAAACTGCTCTGCAAACAGTTGTTTTTAAAACTTGTAAAGATTTTGGAAATCAAAAGGCATGAATGCCGAGCAAAATGCTCTGCAAACAGTTGTTTTTAAAACTTGTAAAGATTTTGGAAATCAAAAGGCATGAATGCCGAGCAAACTGCTCTGCAAACAGTTGTTTTTAAAACTTGTAAAGATTTTGGAAATCAAAAGGCATGAATGCCGAGCAAAATGCTCTGCAAACAGTTGTTTTTAAAACTTGTAAAGATTTTGGAAATCAAAAGGCATGAATGCCGAGCAAAATGCTCTGCAAACAGTTGTTTTTAAAACTTGTAAAGATTTTGGAAATCAAAAGGCATGAATGCCGAGCAAAATGCTCTGCAAACAGTTGTTTTTAAAACTTGTAAAGATTTTGGAAATCAAAAGGCATGAATGCCGAGCAAAATGCTCTGCATTATGTTGTTTTTAAAACTTGTAAAGATTTTGGAAATCAAAAGGCATGAATGCCGAGCAAACTGCTCTGCAAACAGTTGTTTTTAAAACTTGTAAAGATTTTGGAAATCAAAAGGCATGAATGCCGAGCAAAATGCTCTGCAAACAGTTGTTTTTAAAACTTGTAAAGATTTTGGAAATCAAAAGGCATGAATGCCGAGCAAACTGCTCTGCAAACAGTTGTTTTTAAAACTTGTAAAGATTTTGGAAATCAAAAGGCATGAATGCCGAGCAAAATGCTCTGCAAACAGTTGTTTTTAAAACTTGTAAAGATTTTGGAAATCAAAAGGCATGAATGCCGAGCAAACTGCTCTGCAAACAGTTGTTTTTAAAACTTGTAAAGATTTTGGAAATCAAAAGGCATGAATGCCGAGCAAAATGCTCTGCAAACAGTTGTTTTTAAAACTTGTAAAGATTTTGGAAATCAAAAGGCATGAATGCCGAGCAAAATGCTCTGCATTATGTTGTTTTAACGACAAACACACATACAAATAAAGAAAAAAAATTTAAACACATAAAACAAAACAATTATTCACATGTATTGCACACTCCCCCTCAAACATTGCATGTAATAATAAGTAAAACACATCAATGTTTGAAACAGAAAAATAATATATAACACATGGCATGAAAACATTTAAGTTTGTAAATCAAGCATTCCCAACTTGGTTTTCAGAAAATTGAACCTGTTTTCATCCAAAGGCTTGGTAAAAAGGTCTGCAAGTTGGTAGTCTGTTGGGACAAAATAGAGTTCGATGTTACCTTTCTCGACATGATCTTTAAGAAAATGGTACCGAACATCTATGTGCTTGGTCTTGGTGTGTTGTACAGGATTGCAAGAAATAGCAATAGCACTTTTAGAGTCACAGTAGATGGGAATCCTGTTAAACTGAAATCCATAATCAGTCAACTGTGTCTTCATCCAAAGAACTTGTGAACAACAGCTTGCTGCAGCTACGTATTCAGCTTCTGCAGTAGATGTGGATACACAATTCTGTTTCTTTGAAGACCAACTGACCAATCTGTCCCATAGAAACTGTACACTCCCAGAAGTACTCTTTCGATCAAGCTTACAACCTGCATGGTCAGCATCCGAATATGCAATTAACTGAAATCCGGTATCCCTTGGATACCAGATACCAAGGTTCACAGTGCCTTTCAGGTATCGGAAGATCCGTTTAACGGCCTGGAAATGACTTTCCTTGGGATTGGCCTGGTACCTGGCACACATGCATGTGGCGAACATAATATCCGGGCGACTAGCAGTCAAATACATGAGTGACCCTATCATACTGCGATATTTCTTTTGATCAAAAGATTTTCCATTTAAGTCAGCATTAATCTTAGTTCGAGCTTCCATGGGTGTCCCAATTGTTTGACAATCCATCATATCAAACTTTTTCAACATGTCAAGAATGTACTTAGATTGACAAATAAAAGTACCATTTGACAACTGTTTTACTTGTAGACCAAGGAAAAAGTTTAATTCACCCATCATGCTCATTTCAAATTTCTTGATCATTAAAGCAGAGAAATTCTTGCAGTATTTAGGATTAGTTGACCCGAAAATTATGTCGTCAACATAAATCTGGATTAGTATAATGTCACTCCCTTGTCGTTTGATAAACAAGGTAGTGTCAATCGAACCTTTGCTAAAACCAGATTTCACAAGATAAGAGGATAGAGCATCATACCATGCACGAGGCGCTTGTTTCAGACCATATAATGCCTTGTCTAACCTGTAAACGTATTCTGGATGTTTGGAACTCACAAAACCTTCTGGTTGTTCAACGTACACTTCTTCTTTGAGAATTCCATTCAAGAAGGCAGTTTTAACATCCATCTGGTAGACTGTGAAGTTCTTGTAGGCAGCATAAGCAAGAAACATCCGAATAGCCTCAATTCGTGCAACTGGTGCGAATGTCTCATCGTAGTCAATTCCATCTTGTTGCAATATCCCTTTGCAACCAATCGTGCTTTGTTGCGTACAACTACTCCATTTTCATCCTTTTTATTCTTGAATATCCACTTGGTTTTAAAAATTGAACCTGTTTTCATCCAAAGGCTTGGTAAAAAGGTCTGCAAGTTGGTAGTCTGTTGGGACAAAATAGAGTTCGATGTTACCTTTCTCGACATGATCTTTAAGAAAATGGTACCGAACATCTATGTGCTTGGTCTTGGTGTGTTGTACAGGATTGCAAGAAATAGCAATAGCACTTTTAGAGTCACAGTAGATGGGAATCCTGTTAAACTGAAATCCATAATCAGTCAACTGTGTCTTCATCCAAAGAACTTGTGAACAACAGCTTGCTGCAGCTACGTATTCAGCTTCTGCAGTAGATGTGGATACACAATTCTGTTTCTTTGAAGACCAACTGACCAATCTGTCCCATAGAAACTGTACACTCCCAGAAGTACTCTTTCGATCAAGCTTACAACCTGCATGGTCAGCATCCGAATATGCAATTAACTGAAATCCATAATCAGTCAACTGTGTCTTCATCCAAAGAACTTGTGAACAACAGCTTGCTGCAGCTACGTATTCAGCTTCTGCAGTAGATGTGGATACACAATTCTGTTTCTTTGAAGACCAACTGACCAATCTGTCCCATAGAAACTGTACACTCCCAGAAGTACTCTTTCGATCAAGCTTACAACCTGCATGGTCAGCATCCGAATATGCAATTAACTGAAATCCATAATCAGTCAACTGTGTCTTCATCCAAAGAACTTGTGAACAACAGCTTGCTGCAGCTACGTATTCAGCTTCTGCAGTAGATGTGGATACACAATTCTGTTTCTTT